>CM038220.1:127780956-128380956 GCA_021442155.1 Cymbidium sinense | reverse complement strand
GCTCTTGAAAGAAGGTGACACAAAACTCTTAGGATACTGGATGGCATCAATTCCCCTGGGTAGAGTCTACCCTTTGGAACAGATGATCCTCCTCGGGCTTGCGCTAATGCTTCTCTCACTTGCTGCTCAACCATGAGTTTAATGTCCTTTTCTTATATGGAGGCATTGTCCACTACCTTCCTATACAAGGTAGTGTTGCCCTGCTCTACTGGAGGTGAAGCCTTGACATGATCCAAGACATGCAACAACTCAGGCTGATTGGTCTCTACAATAGTAAGATACACTACTGGGCTTGGTTCCGAAGTGCCAAAACTACTGCTAGCAAGTCTTCAAGGCTCTTTTCCATCCTATCTATCTGTTCATCCTTTTGTTTAAGTTATTGAAGGAGGTGTTGGGTCGAATGATCTGTGTCATCCTGTTCGGCCACAGCACCTTCCAAACCCTACTGATCACGAAGGAGGGAAGCCCTGGTGTCAACCATATGTACCTCGGCTGAATCTTCCAACAAATTATATTCATTGGGATCGAAGCTAACCTTGTCTTCCCTCTAGATCAGACTAGGCATACCCTAGAATTTTTTTTTTTTACAAAATACTATGTTACAATATCATCTAGGGATTGATCCAACTGTGCAGGAACAAAAGCTGGAAGCTGACTTATGGTAGGATCACTGTCATGAACAGAGAGACATCTAACCTCCCCTACTACTAGAGACCTAATATTGTGAGGACTTTGCTCACTAGAGGATAGATGCTCCTGACTATCACTAAATCTAGGTGGAGTGGTACTCTTGGGAGGATCTATCGCCATGGGGGAAATTGAATCTCCTCCTCGCTATTATCTCCAAGATGCTTTTGGTGGTGGTGATGGCATGATGTCAGTGCCATTCCCTCTTCACAAGCGGAAGTAGGAAGCGAGAACTCGGCCTCACCTCAGTAGGTGGTGTAGATGGAATAGGATCACTTGGCCAGCCGGATCACCAGTGGGGCTCTCTTTTCCCCGGATGTTGCCTTCATGGCTTTTGCTGGAACTGTGGATGATGGAACTTGTACTGGAGATGGTGGATGTGGAGTAGAGCAGTGAAGTGGAGGCACCACCGAATCTTTCTGTGAAGGAGCACCTCTCCTTTGGTGAGTAGTACCCATCAACAGAATGCTATCAGTACTTGAATGATGAAGGAAAGTAAATTTATTTAGAATTAATGTTTCACTTGGTTGAATTATTTTGTCACATTATTTTAAAGCTCTATCTAAATTCTTATACAAAAGCATAAGAAAATAACTTCAAATCATATGACTAATCAACCTAACCACTTGAACAAAATATGGATGCATGTCTTTTTAATAAAAAAAAATGAAATTTTCATTCATTAGCTAAATACACATTCAAATGTATAAAAGTTTTAAGCAAATACGTCGCCATTATTCTGCACCAAGGGAATGAGGTAGGAACCACCTTAGGGCTACTTAAAGCCGTGCGTCCCTGGGATGTCCAGACTAATATACCCGCTAATCTTAAATACATATGGATGTATAAGCAACTATAAGAATAGAAAACCATGCACCACTTGAACAAAAATATGAATGCATTTATTTTCAATAGAAAAAAGGAATTTTTATTCATTAACCAAATACACATTCAAATGTATAAAAGTTTTAAGCAAGTACGTCGCCATTATTCTGCACCAAGGGAATGAGGTAGGAACCTCCTTAGGGATACTTTAAGCCATGCATCCTTGGGATATCTAGACTAATATACTCGTTATTCTCAAATACATATGGATGGATAAGCAACTAAAAGAATGTAAATCTCCCTCTAAATTCTAATGTCAAAAATGCATAAAAATGAAATCAAGCAGGTACGTCACCATTGTTCTACACCAAGGGAGTGAGATAGGAACCTCCTTAGGGTTACTTAAAGCTGTGCATCCTTGGGATGTTCAGACTAATATACTCGCTAACATTCTTACTCATGCAAGTCAACATATGAATATAAGAAAGAAACTTCACTTCATACACTAAGTCTATATTCACATGCACTTCCTATACATATATAACTAAAGTCACAACACATGTTCTTATTCATTAAGAAGCTTTTGAAAATATATTTACAATTTAGTAGTGATAATAGCAACACATATTCTTGATTAAGTCAACACATGCAAACTGGCATAAATGAAATCATTTCTTACTTAATTAATTTTTGGAAAGAATGAATGCATGACTACAAGTGGTTGTTGACCTCATTTTTAGAATGAGCTCTCAACCCCTCTATCTTAGACATATGACTCCTCTTAGAATTTAAGAGCTCCTTAGTCTTAAGACACATCTACTGATTAGGTGAACACTTAACCTAGCCCTAGAAGACTTAAAAGAATTCGCCATAAGAATAGGTCATGCCCTAAGGGTGTTAGGAAAATTTTCCTACCCTTACCTTGAACCATTTCTCACTTTCCTTCATTCAAGTCAAACTCCAAATCAATATCATTTGATTTTCTCCAAATCCAAATCAACTCCATATGATTGAAATCCATGATTGAAATCAATGATTGAAATCTATGAATGAAATCCATCAAATTCCTATGCTCAAATTTTCTTAAGTCCTTAATTTTCTCTTAAGGACTTAACCAAAATCATGATCAAAATAAAATCAAATCTTTGAGATTTTTTTCACAATTCATTTATATTCTCATTTATATTCACATATATAAATGAAATATAAATTCAATTCAATCAAACTAAACTCAAAATTCCAACTCAATTCATGAAATTTTCCCAAGTCCTTTAAATTTTCCTTAAAGGACTTATCCAAATTCTTAATCAAACCAATTCCAACTCATGAGATTTTCTCAAAACTCATTTATATTCTCATTTATATTCACATATATAAATAAAATATAAATACAAATCAATCAAATCAGATCCTCAAATTAAATTCCAAATCTCCAATTTTCCTAAGTCCTTAATTTTCCATTAATGGACTTAGCCTAAATCATGATCAAACTAATTCTAACTCATGAGATTTTCTCAAAATTCATTTTTATTCTCATTTATATTCACATTTATAAATGAAATATAAATATAAATCAATCAAACCAAATTCAAAAATTCAAGCTTCAAACTCCAAAATTTTCTTAAGTCCTTTAAATCCTTCTTAAAGGACTTAGCCCAAATTATGATTAAAGCACTTCAAATCCTTGAAATTTTCTTATGATCCATTTATATTCTCATTTATATTCACATATATAAATGAAATATAAATTCAAACAATCAAAACCAATTCCAAAAATCAGACTCAAATCAACTCAAAATTCAACTAAAGCCTTTCAAGTCAAAATATTGAACTTAGCCAAACTAACTTCAAATCAAACCAAACTCTTGATTTTCCTTCATGATTCAATCAACCCTACAATCATGAAGCCATATATAAATCCAAACTTCAATCACCCAATCAAAAATTAATTCAAAAAATCAAAGCCAAAATTCCTTCATATTCTTCCTCTGAATATGAAATTCTCAAATGGATCAAAACCCATTTAACTTCAAACCACTTGTAAATGGATTTATATTTCAATCATAAGTCCATACACAACTTCAATCAAACTCAAATCAAACTTTGACCATGCCATTTGACCCACTTAGGCTCACTTGACCCAAAGTAACCTAAAGTACCATTATGAGCCAAATTCTAATCCAAACCAATTTGGATTGAATCAAACTCACCTATGCCTCTCATCATGATCAATAATCATTATGGGATGATCAATCAATCAAATTGGGCCAAACCAAGTCAAACCTAAGGGTTGACCAAGTCAACACAGCCCAAAATGAAACCTAACATAGCCAAATTTCACCATAGGCAAAATTGATTGAAACCATTGATCTAAGTTCATTCATGAACTATGTGTGAACTTGACCAAGTCAACATTTGAGCCTAACTTAGCCCAATTGCCCACTTGACCCAACTTGACCCAACTTGACCTAAAGGATAAAAATATGTCAAAACTTGATCTAAGCCAAATTAATTCAAACCAATGGCTCAAATTCATTCCAAATCACTTGTTGAACTTCACCAAAACCTCAATTGGCCAATTAGACCTAACCTAGCCCAATTAACCTTAGACCCAACTTGACCTAAAGGGGTCATATTGAGCCAAATTTGAACATAGCTAAAATTAATTGGAAAAAAAGAAACCAATCCACTCCATATGACTAACCAAACCTAAACCTACCCTTGACTTACCCCAAATAGGTCAAATGGGTTAAATAGGTCAACTTGACCCATTTGACCTAAATAAAGTCAAATGAACCAAATTCAAAACTAATCCAAATTAAACCAAACCAAAGCCACCCAAATATTTCAAATGGTCATATGAACTTGACCCAACCCTTGGTTTGACCCAATTGACCATAATAACTTGACTAAGTTGACCCATTTTGACCTAAATGGGTTAACATGAGCCAAACCTAATCAAATGAATTTTGAATCTCATGAAACTTGGCCAAACCTAGTTTCTCTACATACCCAACATATCCAAATTAAAAAATCAATAAAATGACCATTCTGCCCTTAGGCACTAGAACAAATTTTGGCCTAATCCATGGGTAATTTGGTTATACCCTCTTCATATCCACTTGATGTCTTCCAAATAACTCAAGAGGGCCTAATGAAGAGTGGTGAACCCAACCCAATTGGTTTGGGTCAGTCCAAATGGACCCAAGGCCAAACCCGACCCCATGGGTCAAATTGGCTCATTTCAAATCCCTCTTCCACTCAATTTAATGCACATGGGAGGTTGGCAATCCACTCAAGGCCTCAAACCGACCATGTACCAACATCTAACAGCTTAAACAAATTCCCCAATGTGATCAATTGGATCAAAATGATAAAGAAGCTTACGGTCATCCTATCCTTCAAGGGGGAGATATACTCCCCCTAATTCACTTTAAATTCATCATTCCTCAATTCGATCAAGCCCTAGAGAGTGTTAGAAAAGATCAGAGAGCCTTCCTAAGCATTCTAAGAGGGATTTGAATTTGAGATTTCTCAGTTTTCTTCATTTGGAAAACAGGGGAGCTCACTTGAACTTCTAACTTTCTCCACACTAAAAACCACTCCAATTCCTCTTGCACACTTCCTCTAAGAATCAATCCAAGCACACTCAAGCATCCACTTGAGTTCCCACAGCAAGGAGAGAAGGAATTGGATGAAATCCACAAGAGACTTGAAGTGGTGTTGGTCTATAGTCCAAGCTGTCGGGTGGTTTGTCTTCTCTTGTGGAGGCAAACCAATTACCCATTTTCACCTTAGATTTAGGTTGTGCTTTCAGCCCTCGCCAAAGCTCCCTAGATTTAAATTTTGAGATTGCTTCTCCCCTTTGTTGGCCCTAAGCTTAATTCCTTGCCTCTTAGGCATTTCTTTAATCTTGCGTTAAATAATCATAAGTCCTAAATTTTTAATAAAAGATTCGACTTAAAAAAACTAAATCAATTTCAAAAATGTAAAGCCCAAATATAGGATAATTTGAGATGCTCGCTAGGTTTTCTAGCATCATGGGAATCTCCTACTTATCTTCCATTTTTGGCATCAATAATAACTCCCTCTCTTTGATCAATCCCATTTAATCTTCAAAAATAAACTAATAGATTGATAGTCCTTTCCTATTAAAATATTTGAAGACAACGATCATTTACCTTAATCAAGAGTTTTCTGAAGGAATCCCCATTCCTTAGAATGTAATTAACTATGGGGGCTTGCCCCTGTAGGGAACTTAACGAACTCAGTTTAAAATAAATCATGCTTTACTTTTACATGTAAAGTAGGGAAAGAATCTCTGGTACATATGTAGACCCATCATTCTTAGGAGTCCTTATTGAGGTGATTAAGTCTATTAAAGGGTAGTGGCTTCTATCTCTCGAGATAGTACACTATTTCTTTGATGACGTACATGATTAATTGAATAAGTACATCTGTGGATCTATGTGGGATCCTAAAAAGGTGAATTTCTATATGCTTTCCTCCTCCTCTTCTTCTCACCAACAAATTTGAAGGCGACCACCCATATAGAAAATTTTCTCCATAGATTTTTCTAGCGACTCCACTAGGGATGGTTCCTCTCTCCATCTTTGGTAAATGATCATTGTCTTTGAGTATCGATGGTAGATTTGTATTTTGGTATGAGTCCAAGACTATCCTTATTTCCATTAGCACTTAGCTCATTTCATTCTTAAGTTCAATTAGCCAACATCTTTAAGTTTTAGGACTGCATTTCTTGTTGGTCTTAAAACCCCCTTTGGGTTCTCCAATGGGTAAAAATGAAAAGACCTAAATAAAAAGAAAAATATTTAAAGACTTTCTCCTTATCATTTTTCATGATAAGGAAAGATGCATCCTAAAATAATAAAGATAAAATAAATCTTTCAAAAAAATCTTGCTTTTCAAAAAGCACATTTTTCAAAAATGCACTTAATTAAATATTTTCCACAAAATTTTATCGCCCTCATTTAACAATTCTCATAATTGTTATATGTAGGGATTTTTAAAAATAAAACTAACAACATTTTCCAAAAGCAGAAAGGAAAATCTTCCTTCAATTCACTTTGATGAAGATTTCATTTTCAAAATAAAATGAACAATCATCTTTTCAAAAATCAAAATCAAAAATTAAATTTTCAAACAGCACACATGAGCCTTTCCTTTCAACACACTCATACATATTGAAGGGAAATTTCATTTTCAAATAAATCTAAATTTTCCAAAAGCACAAATGAACATCCTCCTTAAATTCATTTTGAGGGAGATTTCATTTTTCAAAAAATGAACGATCATCTTTCCAAAAAAAAAAATCAAAATCAAGAATAAAAGTTTTCAAGAAAAAGCATACATGAATCTTTCCATTCAATATATTCACACATATTCAATGGAAGTTTCATTTTCAAAAAAAAAACTAAACTTTTCAAATGCACATATGAACATCCTTATTTAATATATTCAAATTTATTAAATGAAGATTTCAACCTTAATTAAAAATAAATATCATTTGGAAAATCCCACTTAAACATATCTCACATATGATTAAGTTGGAATTCCTCTCTTTTAAAAAGCAATAATCACACACAAAATAAAAATCTCACATTTCAAAAATAAGATTGATCTCCATTCTACATACCTGAATTTGTTGAATGGAAGTCCTCTTTTCAAAAATGAAAACTTAAATAATCATATTTTCAAAATTCTAAACACATTTGGAACTTCACTTAACATACCTAAATTTGTTAAATGAAATCTCCAAATCCAAAATCAATATTTTTCAAACAACTTTCTGGAACTTCATTTAACATACCCAAATTTGTTAAGTGAAGTCCCCAAATTCAAAATAAATAAATAAAAAATTTAAACACACTTTGGAACCTCATTTTACATACCCAAATTTATTAAGTGAAGTCTCCAAATCCAAAATCCAAAATTTTCAAACAACTTTTTGGAACTTCATTTTAACATACCCAAATTTGTTAAGTGAAGTCCCCAAATCCAAAATTCAAAAATTTTCAAACCACAATTTGAAACTTCATTTAGCATACTCAAAATTTCTAAGTGAAGTTTTCAAATCCAAAATCAAAAATCAACATTCATATTTTTAAAATTCTAAACACATTTGGAACTTCATTTAACATACCCAAATTTATTAAGTGAAGTCTCCAAATCCAAAATTCAAAATTTTCGAAACACATTTGGAACTTCACTTAACATACTCAAATTTGTAAAGTGGAGTCTCCAAATCCAAAATCAAAATTTCAAACACCATTTGGAACTTCATTTAACAAACCCTAAATTTGTTAAGTGAAAATTCAAAAATTTTCTAAACAGATTTAGAACTCCATTTAACATACCCAAATTTGTTAAGTGAAGTCTCCAAATCCAAAATTTTTCAAAACACATTTGGAAGTTCACTTAACATACCCAAATTTGTTAAGTGAAGTCTCCAAATCCAAAATCAAGAATTTTCAAACACCATTTGGAACTTCACTTAACATACTTAAATTTGCTAAGGAAATTCTTTCCTTAGCATACCAAATTTGCTAAGGAGAAGTTTCCATTTTCAAAAAACCAAAACAAACCAAAATTTTTGAATACATCCTTTGGAATTTTATTTAGCATACTCAAATTTGCTAAGTGAAATTTTCATTAAGTGGGACTTTATCTTTAGCATACCAAATTTGCTAAAGTAAAGTCTCCACTTTCAATCAAATCAAAACAAAAATGAACCACTTAGGATATTCTTATCATACCTAAATTTGCTAAGAATCTTATTTTCAAAAATAAAAAAAAAACACACTTGGATTCTCCACTTAGCATACCTAAATTTGCTAAGTGGGAATTCCAATTTCCAAAATCAAAACAAAAATTCACAAAAAGAAACAATCACTTTATTCAAATACTTTACATAACATACCTAAATTTGCTAAGTAAAATTTCAAAATCAGTCAAACAAAAATATAATCAATTTGACCCTTACTTTAACATGCCCAAATTTGTTAAAGGAAAGGGTCTTCAAGATTAAAATAAAATCTAA
Organism: Cymbidium sinense; assembly: GCA_021442155.1. Classification (NCBI taxonomy): domain Eukaryota; kingdom Viridiplantae; phylum Streptophyta; class Magnoliopsida; order Asparagales; family Orchidaceae; genus Cymbidium; species Cymbidium sinense. Next base: position 128,372,384 of record CM038220.1, on the reverse strand, counting down.
ACTCAAACAAACAATGAACCTATGGAAGCAACCTTCTTAAAATTTTGAATTCATATTTCAACATGCCTAAATTTATTGAATTTAGATTCATATTCAAAATTCCTCTTTCAATCAATCTTCTCAAATCTATTTGAACCCTGCTTAACACTTCCAAGTTGTTCGATGTGGATTCAATTTTTTAAATTCAAAATTCAAAAATCTATAAGGATAGAAATCTGATACAAACTAATTTCTCATTGCAGATTCTTACAGTTAGTACAGTAGTAGTTCAGTTTCAGTCTCTTACAGTTGTTGAAATGGCTGGTTCACAGAAGTTCATTTTTACCTTCCCCTGTGGTATGAATATGGCTTTGGATCAACCTGACTTCCCCCAACTGGACCATACGCATCTGATTCACAGGGGATTCGAGGGAGCCAGGATTACTTGTGAGGGCACTCCCTACAGTTAGTAGGACTACGGTGATCGGGCAAAAGCTCATCATCAGGATTGACATACCCTCTGACTCTGATGTCTCCTCACTGAAGAGGAAAGTTATGGCGCAGTATAGCTTCACAAAGTGCTGCTAGTAGTACCGAATTGCGGGTTTCTCATGCTGCCCTAGTGAGGGCTAGTACCATCTCATCTGTACCCTCTAAGGGTAAGGATGCGCTAGTCTCAGGGCTTGCCTCCCCTACATTTGAGTATGGGTCTAGCTCACACTCCTCCCCTTCTACATGTAACAAGAATAAGAACTCCATGACTGCATACCACACCAGATCGCCAGAGAGCTGTGAGACAAGCTCAACCATGGTTGAGTTTTCTGTTATTACTTCACCACTGGTTACAGAAAATTAGTTTCATCCTCTCTATAGGTCAGACAAAGAGGATGTAAGGAGGATCCGCTCATCACCTCCTCCAGTGGTGCATTATTAGCAGATAGTTTCCGTGAGGGAGGTTGTACGGCCTCCGACTGCCTTATGCTAGTGTGAGCATAATGTGCTCGAGTCAAACTTAGTTTGATCTTTGATCCATCATCCCCCATAGCATGGGAAGCATATTCGCTAGGAGAAGGCCCAAGAGGCCCATATAACACATATTATCAGCAGAGAGAGGCGGAGGTTTAGCCGTCAATCGATAGCATCCGCTCTTATTGATTTTTTAGCTCGGTGTGCTACCCGCATCGACCATACTAACAGTATCCTTCTTACTAGGACTAGTCACCACAGGAGGGTAGTTCTTATGCATAGAGAGTCGGTGGTGTCTCCACCCCACCGCTCTACCCCTCGTCTGCCATCACCAGTTTATGTTACATCATCTTCTACTCCAGTAAAGGCCATGAAGGCCATATCTAGGGAGAAGTGCACCCCATTAGTGATCCGACTATGACCGAGGGATCTTACCCCTTCTACACCACCCATTATGGCTAGGTCGAGCTCTCCTACTCGACCTTCTGCCCTAGTGGTGGTGCAAAAGGAGTGGCGATCTTGAAGCATCGTGGTCGTCCCCTCACCAACTCCGCCCACATAACAGAATGTGGAGATGGTGACAATCATTGATGTGAGATGATATCACTAGTAAGTGGAACATTAGATTATTACTCCTCTCATAGCCGAAAGCAGAGTGTCATTCATCCAAAGGAGTACAATCCATAGGATTGACTCTCTAGGCGAGGTCCTCTCGCATGATAGATCACACCGTAGATTATTTGTACCGCCGATGGATCATTAGATGAGATAATTGCACATTATTTTATGGAGAAGAAGGATATCTTAGGGTATGACTGGTCAGATGAAGAGAAAGTCAACTTTGATCCCAACGAAGATAACTTGTTGGGAGACTTAGCTAGAGTCTGCATGGTTGACACTAAAAGATCTCTTCTTAGGGAACAACAAGCCATGGAAGGTGATGAGGTTGATCAAGAGACACAGAATCCCAACACCTTGACATCACTGAGGAAGGATAAGCGATGATAAGATGACATGATAATTACGGACTTGTTAGCGAGCTTTAAGCAAGCCCATTTAGTTCATTATACATCAATTGAGCAAGTGCATGTCTTGGACCCATCCAAGACTCTACCTCCCATTGAGCAAGGTAGCACTATCATGTATAAGAAGGTACCTCCATACAAGAAAAAGACATAAAATCCATGGTTGAGCAGTAGGTGAAGGAAGCTTTGGCTCAAGCCTGGAGAGGATCATCGGTTCTAAAAAATAGACCCTACCTGGAGGAATTTGATGATATCCAATATCCTAAGGATTTCGTGCCTACCTCCTTCAAAAGCTTCGATGGCAGTGGAAACCCAAGGCAGCACATAGCATATTTCAGGGCCAATTATTGCAACACAGATGGCAGCGATGCTCTGCTTTTTTGCCTTTTCGTTAGTAGCCTAGCGGGTATTACTTTTGATTGGTATGTTGAACTGCACAATGGTTCAGTAAATATATTTGCAGAGTTAGAGCAACTCTTCATCAAGAGGTTTGTTGGAGCTCAGCAAAGGGTTACTGTAGGTAATCTCGTTGTAGCACAACAACACCCTGGTGAGTCCCTTGTTGGTTATATTCTCTGATGGCATAACTTGAGTATGAAGTGTGAACCATAGCTATTTGAACAACATGCCATTGAGATTCTCTTGAAGAATATACATGGATCTGTAGCCTTCATGCTTAAGGGCTTCACTATCAAGACATTTGAGAAGCTAATCAACAAGGCGGCTAGTCTACAAAGAGAGGTCAAATAATTGCCTTTTCAAGATCAGTTTCTTAAGCAGAAGCCATAAAAGGTCTACCAGAAGAAACCTAGAGTAGTAGCAGTGGTTGACAAGGGGAAGCAGCCAGCTAGAGATCAGTCTGAGAGACCACGACCGCAATAGCCTCCACCTCCTTTGCCACCACCGAGGCAACCCTACCGACCTCCACCGCAGCCTCCATGGACAACACAGCCACTGCCTCAGTCATACCACCACCAGCAACAGCATGCATATTCACTGCTAGGTAGCTATGGTCCACCTACTCTTTTAAATAAGTTAAAAAAATCTTATTCTTTTAAGAGGGAGGTAATCAAGAAAATCTTTAAGAATCTCTTAAAGAAATATAATTTTTAGTTACTCGAGCTTAGGAGATCGGAGAAAGTAAGCAAAAGTCATGATCCAAACTTTTGCCCTTACCACCGAATGCTAGGCCATGTTTTGGAGGATTGCTTCACATTCAAGGAATGGCTTGAACACAGTTTCAATACCAGTGTTGTAGTTATCCCAAAGGAATACCTTGTGGAATAACCTTCAAGTTCTATTAGGATAATCCTTGGGGATACATGTGATCATACCAAAACTAAAGAAGGTTGGGATATTTTTCTATCCAAAACCTTTAAGAAAATGATTCAGAAGATCAAGAAGCTTTTCTTGTAGGTGCCTGAGTCAGCTCAAACCTCCAACACCAAGGAAGGTTTGCAAGTTGCTTGTGCCAACTCTAGGAAAGGGGGAGCTCAGCAGCAGTAGCATGTCTCGGCCCAGGATAGCCCTTTAGTGCAAGCACCAATCATGTTTAGCCTCCAGCCTTTAGTTACAGCTTCCACACCGGTGACTTCTTCCATTTCAGCTAGCTCTTCTATTTCTTCTATTAGTATAACTCTTGTATTAATGGATAAGGGCATCAAATCCCTTACTCTACTCACTCTACTTGATTTCTACTTTCTACCTCCAAATAATTCCAAGAAATTGAAGAATAAAGCTAGTTTGAATTACATCTATGTCACTTCTGATGGGTTATCTTCTTCTATTCCTAATGATAACTCTTCAAGTCAAATAACTATAATAATTTCGATCTTCCTCTTTCTAATTGAGTTGGACTTTGAACTCAATACGTTCACCTCTTGAGATAGACTTGGAATCATCGATTTGAGGATCCCATAGGAGAAGCGAGGTGCTGAGTGTGTAGAACCTTCACCACCTACCACAAGAGATCACCGAAGTCAACCTCCATAGTGGTAAAGTTCTACCTCCTAGGGCAACACCTCAAGATAGAGGGAAACAAGTCATTGGTACTGAAGATTGAGAAGCCCTTCTGCAAGATGCTCCACCCTTGAATATTCTTGTGGAAGACCAACCAAAGGTGGACTACAACATCATTTCTCATCTAAGAAAGTTATCATCTACGTTAAGCATATATGATGACCTTGTCTTATCCAAAGAGATGAGGGAATCACTAATCAAGGCCCTCCTTGATCTTGAGATATGCTTAGCTCAGCTGACTATTATAGGTGTGGAAACACATTATTCAAAAGAAGCCCAAGGGATCACCTTCACAGATGAAGACCTCCTTCTAGGGGACTTGGAGCACAACTGTCCCCTCTACATCATAGTCAACATGGACAGTTGACTCATGGTTCTCATGGATTCAAGTGCATCGGAACATTATGAGTCTAAAGACCCTTGCCTATTTGAAGATTGACATCTCCACACTCGAGGAGATCGATGATGTTGAGAGATTCAATGATCAAGGTGAGCGCTTTAGGTTCTATAGTGTTACCTAAGATTGGTGATGGAAGACTAAAGCCTACATCATTGATTTAAATACTTCATTCACCGCTTTGTTTGGTAGGCCTTGGATACATCAAAAACAAGATTGTTCCATCCTCCTTCATCGCATCAAGTTCAAAAGATGGAATTGAGTACCGTGCAACGGAGATGAAAAGACATTTTTAGTTAGAGAGGTTGAGATTTATGAGGATGCGACCTACTATCTTCCTCAAAACACCCTTTCTCGTGAACTTGGAAAAAATTCAAATGCAAATACAAAAGAAAGAGAAAATAAAGCAAAAGAAAAGATAAAAGAAAATGAAAAGAAAAATAAAAAGTCCAAGTAAACAAGAAAGGGGAATTGAAGAAGAAATGGATCTACATATCACATTCCACCCACAGTTCAATCCATCATATGGACATGCAGGTAAGATGGCTCAATCTCCACCAAGCAGAGAGGTAGAGAAATGAGGTCCAAAGGTGGGAGACTCTTGGGCCTTCACCAACAGAGGTGTTCAGTTCATAGGAGTACCCCTACTATTCACATAGACTTGGAATCCAGCTCGGAGGATGAATCTAATATGATTAGTATACCATCCAACCCCTCTTAGTGGTTCCATTAGAGGTGACTTTGGATCTAAATAGAGATAAAGATCAGGCCTCCAAGCAAAGTAAAGTATTCGAATCTGGTTTATATGAAACTATTACACAGTAGTTGGGAACCTTAGCTCTTACCTTACTTACATCTCAGAAAATTGAAAGTTTAGTAGTTAAGAAAGTCCCTAAGTCTTTTAGTGATATGAAGCAGAAGAAGTTCTTTTTGGGTCCATCATCCTCAAGCCCTAAAGTTGATGTAGAGCTTGAGGAGGATACTTTTAAAGAATTAATAGAATTACCTTTTGACTTTTACTCGCCTTGTGTTCAAAATCTTATACAAAAAGGTTTAGTTCCTCACACATGGTCCAAGCATAGTCAGAATACTTTGAAAAGCTATGAAACAATACAGGCAGGGAAGCACAATCAAGAGCAGGACTAGGATTTGGTACAGTGGGTACAGTTGATGGCGAAGATTACGGCTTAGTTGTTACCCACCATTTGGAATCTGATAAGCATATCACACATCCCCAACTCTTATGAGAATGTGTGTTTAGAAACCTCAGATGATCCAAATGATTCTAAGTCAAAGAGGCACCGCTAGAATTTGAAGAGACGATTCATTCAATAATTGATAAGCTTAAAGAAATTAACATCAGGATAGAAGAAAATCCATGCCTGATATACATCAGTTCATTTTCGAATGAAGAAAAATCAATGACTTAGTTAGGTTATTGACTGAGTTTAAAGATTGGTTTGCATGGAGTTATGAAGAAATGCCCAAATTATCTCCTGATGTGGTAATCCACAAGCTAGCAATAGTCCCTAACGCTACCCCTATTAAGCAAGCTCCTAGATGCATGCCATTAGAAATTGAACAACAGGTCATTTCTGAAGTCAAGAAATTGATCGATGATGGTTTCATGAGAAAAGAAAAATATCCTACCTGGTTAGCTAATGTCGTCCCAATTTAGAAGAAGAATGGCAAAATTCATGTTTGCATCAATTTTAGGAACTTAAATAAGGCATGCCCTAATGATGAGTTTCATCTTCCTATACCGGAGTTAATGGTGGACATTGCCTCAACTCATGCAGTCTTTTCTTTCATGGATGGGTCATCTGGCTATAACCAAATTAAGATGTCTCCTAAAGATGAAAGAAACACTGCTTTTTGAACCCCAATCGAAATCTTCTGTTATAGGGTCATGCCTTTCGGCCTTAAAAATGCTGGTGTTACATATCAACGGGCCATGACTCAGATCTTCAATGAACTCATCCATCATCATGTTGAGTGTTATGTTGATGATCTAGTAGTCAAGAGTAGAGAAAAAGAAGACTATCTCTTTAACTCGAGAGTAGTTTTCGAATGGTTAAGACAATATAACCTCAAAATAAATCCCCTGAAGTGTGCATTTGGAGTAGCTTTAGTGAAATTCTTGGGTTTGTTGTTTGACATCGGGGAATAGAAATAGAACCTGAAAAGATTAATCTTAGAAATACCACCTCCTAAGAGTTTAACTCAACTCAGATCCTTTCAAGGATGGTTGGCGTATCTAAGATGCTTTATCTTAAACCTATCAGAGAGATGCAAATCATTTTCAACACTTATCAAAAAGGATTCCAAGTTTAAGTGGGATGACAAGTGTCAACATGCTTTCGAAGATATCAAAGAGTACTTGGTGAAGCCTCCAGTTATAGTAGCCCCTATCCCGGGCAGGCCACTCATCCTCTACACTGCTACATTGGATGACTCTCGATGCTCTATTGCCAACAAAGGGGAAGGAGAGCGCTCTACTACCTCGCCATCGTATGATTCTGTGAAGCAAACTATTCACCTATTAAGAAACATTGCCTAGCTTTGATCTTTATTTCCCAAAAGCTACAGCACTACAAGCTTTTCCCATAAGGTGAACTTGATCTCTAGAACCAATCCACTACAGCACCTCATGACAAGGCCAACGCTCTCCAGATGTTTGGCTCATTGGTTGATGATTCTCTCACAGTTTGATATCACATTGTATCCCATGGTAAAAGAAGGCACTAGCAATTTCTTAGAAGACACTCACTTCCACCGATTCTCCGCTTAGTGAAGATCTCCCCGATGAACAAATCATGAACTTAGGGGAGGCCAGCAACCACTGATGGGAGATGTATTTTGATGGTACTACTTCTTTTCTTAAAGGTGAAGCACCACAATCTATTCTCCCAGGAAAGATAAGGGTAGGAATAGTTCTTCTAACTCTAAACCGTGATGTGATGAGATTCTCATACTATCTTTCCAACCCCTCAACCAACAACGAAGTTGAGTATGAGGCTTTGATTGCTAGTCTGGAGTTATCCATCACTATCAGTGTCAAGAGAATCAACATCTTTGAGGATTTTTAGTTGGTCATCAACCAGATTATCGGGTCCTATCAAGTCCTCAAACCCAAGCTTCATCATTACTATGAGTATACCATGAAGTTGTTGGCCCAAATTCCTGAAGTCACCATCTACAAGGTTTCTTGAGCAGAGAATACAGTAGTAGATGCCTTGGCAAAACTTGCCAAAGATTTGGCATGTCCAGAAGATGAGTCCATTTCAATAAGGGTCCAAAATAGACAAGTATTATCCCTTATTGATGCTAAACTCATCGAGAGACTTTCTCTTGAAAGGGAGGTTGCCATTGCCAAAATGGACAAGGAGCTGGATTGGAGGCAACCATTCATAGATTACTTGAACACCAGCAAACTACCTCAATAAAGGTCACAAGCACATCAGGTGAAACAGAGAGCTCTCTCCTATGCTCTTGTTGATGGAACCCTATACCACCAGTCCATTGACCAAATGCGGTTACGTTATTTAGACAAACACGAAGCCCATGAAATTGTAATCAAGGTACATTCAGGTCTATATAGAGTGCATCAATCCAGTCTGAAGATGAAGATAAAGATCAAGTGACTTGGATACTTCTGGCCTTTGATGATCACAAACTACATGGATGTAGCTAAGAGATGCCATCAGTGTCAGGTACATGATGTGGTCCTCCACCAGCCACCCAACATTCTACACCCTACTTTGGCTTCATGGCCATTTGAGTGTTGGGGTACTGACATTATAGGTCCAATCGATCCTCCTTCTTCCAAGGGACATCAATTCATCTTAGCTGCCATCGACTACATTTCCAAGTGGAATCCATCCCACTCAGAGAGGTCATAGCTCAGCATGTGCTTCAATTTTTCAAAAACACTATCGTATGTAGGTTCGAGATTCCTTGATGAATTATATTCAATAATGGTATTGCATTCAAAAGCATGAAGATCAACAGCTTTGCCAAAAGACACGGTATAGATTGGAGATACTCCACCATCTATTACCCTAGAGCTAATGGCTTAGCAAGAGCATTCAACAAAACTCTTATTCATATATTGAAGAAGACTCTTGATGACAATAAACGATAGTGTAACAGGTAGTTGGTTGAAGCTTTATGGGCCTATCACACCACATACCAAACTCCAATTCAGTCTACCCCATTTTCCTTTGTGTATGGGTCTAAAGCCTTTTTTCCTTTAAAATTTCAACTCCCATCACTAAGGATAACATTGGGTAACAAGATCACTACAGACCAGAATGCAAAGTTATGGTTAGAAGAGCTCGAAGGTTTGGAGGAGAGTCGCCTACGGGCATGCTAGAACCTTGAGTTATACAAGGATAAAATGATTCAAGCTCACATAAGTCTCCGCCTAGGTCTTTTGAGTAGGAGAACTTGTGTTTGTCTAAGGAGACCAATTGTTGCTGAAAGATGGGAGGCAAGTTTGAACCCACTTGGGAAGGCCCCTATGTCATAGAAGGCCTACCAAGGAGGATCTTATCCTTATTGATTGAAGGGGAACACCCGATGCTTCCAATTAATGGGCTCTATCTAAATAAATATTACCCATGAAATAAATCATGTTTGAAAATAATCATTAATAAAAAGAGCAAAATCTAATTTCATTCATCAAATATTCTCTTCTTTCAAAACGTTGTTTGCTTATCTTGCGAATCCGTCGTGGCGTAATTAGGTTGGTGTAAGAGTCCCCCAGTGGCATCCTATCCCTCTTTCACAACACAAACACAATCTCCCAATGCTATTAGAATAGGTGTAAGAGAACTTGAGAGGCATCCTATTTGGATTAACACAACTAAGTTAGGTGTGAGATAACCCAAGCGGCATCCTTTCTTAGTGGGAATCATGTTTACCATCTATGACACCATTTCATCAAATCCCTAGTGTGTTTAAGATAGGTGTAAGAGTCTTACAGAGGTGTACTATTCCTTTTAACACATGCACAAAACAAACATAAATCTTTTATCTCAAGCTATTTGATGTGGGAGCAACCCCCTGTGGCACTCACTCATTAGTTGCTCTATGTTGGATCTACATTCTACCTCACTAGTATGTCACCCCAGTGCTCACTTATTGGAGGATGTGAGTCCCTAAGCTTTCTTTCTAATTTGACCATTGCAAACTAATGAGCATCTTGTTAGTATGGTAGGCTTCACTGCCCAGCCAGTAAGCTACCTCATGTTGACTTCGTTTAAGAAGATGTGAGTCCCCGTGCTTTCTTCTTGAACTAGCCATCATGTTCTAACTAGGTTGAGTATATTTGAGGCTTAAGATAAGTCCCCTAGAGGCTCCTTCCCTCTTGACTACTTTTAAGTTGATATAAATCCCCCAGTAGCATTCACTCAGTAGTCTCCCTAGGTTGGATAGCACCTGTCAAGCTGAAGACAGACTATCCCATCAATTAGTTCTGCTATAAAAGGATGTGAGTCCCTGAGCTTTCTTCCTAGGCTGATTATTACAAATCGACAGGCACCTTAGGTTAGTTGATGCTCGCTATGCTGACAGCGAATCACCTAGTGAGTACACCACTCTTGGTAGATATGAGTCCCCGAGTTTTCTCCTTGAGTTGGACACCAAATACCTATTGGATATATGACTAGCCATGTCATCTTCTCCAGGGTGTTGGATTAAGCCCTTACCGGCCCCATCCCCTGTGGGCACTCTATTTGGATCAAGTCCTTTGTGACCCATTTAGACACTACCCAGGTTACTTTTGATTGGACAGTTCCCCTTTCCTAGTAGCCACCCTTGTGGTTGGAGAATTTATTCATCGGATGCACAGATTCTCCCTTGGTTTCGTAAATCTGAGATGGGTTTAGGCTGACATAAGCTCCTTCTCAGTTTGATCCCTCGCAAACTAACATGGTCCATGATAAAAAAACTAAATAAAATAAATAAAATATTTGCTTGTGGATTAGGAATTCAAGACCCCAAAGGGCCCCTTTTCTTAAACAGGCATCCTATCTTTAGGGTAGTGTCAGCAGAACTCCCTATAGGATTTGCTTGACTACTTGAGTTAAGATAAGTCCCTAGGTTGGCACTCACTCCGTAGTCACCCTTAGGTTGGGTTCAATCTATTTTGTTACAAGCAAATAACCCCGGCAGTCATTCCTCTTTAAAAGATGTAAGATTATAACACATTCTTTCTACCATGATTGTCGCAAATCGACGGGCAGCCCTAGGTCGGGTTTGATTTATTACCCAAAGCAACCGATCACCCCAGTGGTCTTTTCTTGTTGGAGGATGTGAGTCCCCGAGCTTTCTTCCCTTGAATTGATCATTGCAAATCGAAAGGCACTCCTTTGGTTGGATAGTTCTCCCATCAGTCGAGAAGTTGTTCTCTTTGGTTCAGTAAATATGAGATAGGTCTAGGCTTCTATAAGCTCCTTCTCAGTGTGTTTCATTGCAAACCAATGGAATTCATCAAAACAAAACTAAAAATGAAAATTAATCTTTGACAATCCTTGAGCTGATTTAACCCCTAATAGCATTCACTCAATAGTCAGCCCTAGGTCAGGTTCGATTTGTTGCCCAAAGCAACCAATCACTCCAATGGTTCCTTATTTGTAGAGGATGTGAGTCCCCGCACTTTCTTCTTAAGACTTGTCCATTGAATACTGAAAGTCACCCCCTTGGTTGGATAGTTCTACTTTGTGGTTAGTAGACTACTCCTTTTTGAATCGATAAGTCTGAGTTTGTTCTAGGCCTCCATAGCCCCTACTTAGTGTAGTTCAGTGCAAACCTATGAGATCCATCATAATCAAAATAAACAAAATTAAAAATGAAATCAATATTGACTACTCTTGAGTTGATCTAAGTCCCCCAGCGGCATTAACTCAATAGTTGGCCCTAGGTTGGGTTCAATCTGTTGCCTTATCAAGAGATTATCTCAGCACTGGTCTTTACTTTGGAAGATATAAGTCTACTACACTTTCTTCCTAGTACATCTACTGCATACCGAAAGGTGTCCCTTTGGTTGGCTAGTCCTACTATGTGTTTAGTAGACTACCCCTTCAGATAGGTAAATCTGAGTTAGGCCTTAGCCTCTATGGCTCCTGCTTAGTGTGATCCATCACAAACCAACAAGGTTCATCTCAAAATTTAAACCTAACAAAATTGAACCAAATTCAACCCTCTTCCCCAGTGGAACAAATCAAATCTTTTTTCTTCTCGGTGAGAATCAAATCAAACCTTTCATCCCCTTGTGGATGACTTGAACCTACTTCCCTAGTGGAAGGTTCACACTCTATCCCTTAGTGGATTTTTCCCTCTCTCTTATGTCTTGGACATAAGTAGAGCCACATTACACTAAGCTCTAGATTCTTTCTTTTTCTTGGGGATAGATTATTTGTTAGTTTTGATCTCTCGGTATTGTTGATCATTTCAGTCAACACCAATACGTGTGGTGTTCCTTATCAGTCACACCACACCTATTGGGCACCTTTTATTGACCTCATTTTTAGAATGACTTCTAAACCCTTCCATCTTAGACATATGACTCCTCTTAGACTTTAAGAGCTCCTTAGTCTTAAGACACATCTAGTGATTAGGTGGACAATCAACCTAGCCCTAGAAGACTTAGAAGAGTTAGCCATAGGAATAGGTCATGCCTTAGGGGTGTTAGGAAAATTTATCTACCCTTAGCTTATACCATTCCTCACTTTTCTTTAATCAACTCAAACTCCAAATCAATCTCATTTGATTTTCTCCAAATCCAAATCAACTCCATATGATTGAAATCCATGATTGAAATCTATGAATGAAATCCATCAAATTCCTAAGCTCAAATTTTCCTAAGTCCTTAATTTTCTCTTAAGGGCTTAGCCAAAATCATGATCAAAACTAAACAAATCTTTGAGATTTTTCTCATATTTCATTTATATTCACATATATAAATGAAATATAAATTCAAATCAATCAAACTAAACTCAAAATTCTAACTCAATTCATGAAATTTTCCCAAGTCCTTTGAATTATTCTTAAAGGACTCATCCAAAATTTTAATCAAACCAATTCCAACTCATGGGATTTTTCTCAAAACTCATTTATATTCTCATTTATATTCAGATATATAAATGAAATATAAATTCAAAAAAATCAAAACCAATTCTAAAAATCAAACTCAAATCAACTCAAATCTAACTTAAGCCTTTTAAGTCAAAATCTTGAACTTAGCCAAACCAAACTTCAAATCAAGCCAAACTCTTGATTTTCCTTCATGATTCAATCAACCTTACAATCATGAACCCATATATAAATCCAAACTTCAATCACCCAATCAAAAATCAATTCAAAAATCAAAGCCAAAATTCCTTCATATTATTCCTTTGAATATGAAATTGTCAAATGGATCAAAACCCATTTGACTTCAAACCACTTGTAAATGGATTTATATTTCAATCATAAGTCCATATACAAGTTCAATAAAACTCAAATCAAGCTTTGACCAAACCATTTGACCCACTTAGGCTCACTTGACCCAAAGTGACCTAAAGTACCCTTATGAGCCAAATTCTAATCCTAACCAAATTGGATTGAATCAAACTCACCTATGCCTCTCATCATGATCAACAATCATCATGGGATGATCAATCAATCAAATTGGGCCAAACCAAATCAACACTTAGCCCAAAATGAAACCTAACATAGCCAAATTATATCATAGGCCAAATTGATTGAAACTATTGATCTAAGTTCATTCATGAACTATGTTTGAACTTGACCAAGTCAACATTTGAGCCTAACCTAGCCCAATTGGCCACTTGACCCAAGTTGACCCAACTTGACCTAAAGGGTCAAAATGTGTCAAAACATGATCTAAGCCAAATTGATTCAAACCAATCGATCAAGTTCATTCCAAATCACTTATTGAACTTGACCAAAGCCTCAATTGACCTTATACCTAACTTGACCTAAAGGGGTCATATTGAGCCAAATTTGAACATAGCCAAAATTGATTAGAAATAAAGATACCAATCCACTCCATATGACTAACCAAACCTAAACCTACCATTGACTTACCCCAAATAGGTCAAATGGGTCAAATAGGTCAACTTGACCCATTTGACCTAAATGAAGTCATATGAGACAAATTCAAAACTAATCCAAATTGAACCAAACCAAAGCCACCAAAACATTTCAAATGGTCATATGAACTTGGCCCAACCCTTGGTTTGACCCAATTTGACCAATTGGTCAACTTGACCCAAGTTGATCCATTTTGACCTAAATGGGCCAATATGAATCAAACCTTATCAAATGAATTCTAAATCTCATAAAACTTGGCTAAACCTAGTTTCTCCATATACCCAACATATCCAAATTAAAAAAATTAGTAAAATGACTATTCTACCCCTAGGCCATAGAACAAATTTTGGCCTAATCCATGGGTAAATTGGTCATACCCTCTCCATATCCACTTGTTCCCTTCCTAATAGCTCAAAGGGACCTAATGAAGAGTGGTACATCCAACCCAATGGGTTTGGGTCAACCCAAATGGACCCAAGGCCAAACCCGACCCCATGGGTCAAATTGGCTCATTTCAAATTCCTCTTCCACTCAATTTGATGCACATGAGAGGTTGGCAATCCACTCAAGGCCTCAAACCGACCATGTGCCAACATCTAAATGCCAAAATAAACTCCCCAATGTGATTAATTGGATCAAAATGACAAAGAAGCATACGATCATCCGATCCTTCAAGGGGGAGATATACTCCTCCGAATTCAATTCAAATTCATCATTCCTTAATTTGATCAAGCCCTAGAGAGTGTTAGGAAAGATCAGAGAGCCTTCCTAAGCATTCTAAGAGGGATTTGAATTTAAGATTTCTCGATTTTCTCCATTTGGAAAATAGGGGAGCTCACTTGAACTTCTAACTTTCTCTTCACTAAAAACCACTCTAATTCCTCTTGCACACTTCCTCTAAGGATCAATCCGAGTACACTCAAGCATCCACTTGAGTTCCCATAGCAAGGAGAGAAGGAATTGGATCAAAGCTACAAGAGACTTGAACTGGTGTTAGTCTATAGAACAATCCACTCAACCCCAAGGCTTAAGAATTTCAATAGGGCTTTGTCTCCACTAGGCAAGCTCATCGATCTGAGCACGATGATCACCTGGTATGAAATTTTTTTAGACCACTAGCATAGGAGGTGTTGGTCTTTTGTGAAAGGAATTTTCAATTTATGCAAATTCCACTATTGGATGTGTTCCTTATTGGCTTTAGATGGTGTGGGTAAAGTTTTGTTTCAATCTCAGCTCAATCAAGCTCAGATCTTTGCCTAGATCATGGATCTCTATTGAGCCTAGGGGAAGAACTGGGGAGATCTTGGTCGTCCATCCGCGTGTTTTGGATGGACGGCCGAGATTAATTTCATGTTTAGAAATTCTTGTCGCTTTTAAAACTGCAGGGATATCTCTAGTCGTCCGATCTTTGATTGGACAGTAGAGATCAAAGAGCATCCCGCCGCCACGCCACCTTTTGGATTTGATGTTTAAGTAAGCGCTCCGATGTGATCGTGTAAAGCTGTCACCGCGTGTGAGCTGAGGGATTAGTTTGGATTCTTAATTAATTATAATTAATCTCTTGATCTTCTAAAAATTATATATTTATTAATAAAACTCAAAAAAATATGAAATAAATTTCTATGAAAAGATAATTCAACCTAGAATATTTTTAAAATAATTTCAATGGATTTTGAATTATGTTTTTCTTTGATTTTGAGTTTTATTAAAAATTTCATTTTGCTAATTACTTCTTAATTGAACCCCTGATTAATCTCAACCTTCTTAGGTATATTTTAGGGGATGACCTCTGTCTCCCCTAATTTTCTTGGGATTTATTGAATGCTTAATCAAGAGAATTGCAAATTGCAAATGTGTTTCCTAATTACTCCCTTAATGTAATTAAGAATAATTAAGGTGTGATTAGTGGTTTTAATCCATTATGAGGGTTGATTAAGATCAGATCTAGTAAATAGGAGGTTTAGGGAATAATTTTGGTGCATTTCCTCTATTCCCTAAACCCCCCCCCCCCCCTCTTTTCTTTCCTTAATCTTCTCTTAATTAAGAATTAATTCATTTAATTACCCCCTTAATTAATTTTTAAAAATTCTAAAAACTTCCAAAACTTAATTAATCTACTTTGGGTAGATGCTTAGGTGTTGAATAGCCTAAGTTCTATTAAGGAAATCAAAACCAAATTCATATGTGCAAAGGGGTGTTTTGAAATTACCCTTAGCTTAAGTAACCATTAATCATGAGCCAAATTGCATTAGACCCTTTTCTTCCTAGGTGCATTACAAATTTAAATTCCTTGTGAGTTTTTATGTCATCCCATTATCTCATAATTATTTGGTTAACTATGTTAATGTTGTATAGGTAAGGGTTAATTAACTTGCTTAATTCATGCCCTAATTAATACATTAAAATGAATCTAATCATCTAAAAATTAAACAAAAATATCAAACGCATGTGGAAATGGGTTAGGAATAGCAAACTCAACTCACCTTTTCAAAATTAAATCAAATTCAAAACCAAACAAAAGTTATCTTAAATGAACTTTGATTTTTTTTTTAACTTTCTTATTTCATAAGAATGTCTTTATGATATAATTAAAGTGAATTTATTTTCATGCTTTCATTACTTTGAGTCTTTTCCTGATATGTTAAATTTGTTTTTCATGTGGTTTCATGCATTCATATTTTTCAAATTCAAATTTAAAAAGTAAAATTGTTTACTTTATGTCAAATTTGCATATGTTGGCTAAAGTGGAAATATGAGTGGCTATTATCACTACTAAATTTAAATTATTTTCAAAACATATAAATCAATTATCAAATATGAAAGTGTGCTACTTATATCCTAATTATAAGCTTGCATGTGAAATAATATAAAGGTATGCTTAGCCTAGGTTTCCCTTCTCTTTTATGTTAGCATAGTTTTGAGTAGAAGTTGGTAAGATGTATGATTCATTTGAAAAGAATCTAACACTTACCTAATTTCATATCATATTCATCCCTATACTATCATTTAAGAAGGATTACTTATACTAGCATACATAAATTGCATAAATAAAATAAATTAACTAATACAATTTTTGCATTCTTTCCTTTCCATTTCATTTCTTTTATACATATGTTTGTATTTAAGGAAAGTGGTATATTAGTCTAGACAACTCTGAGGTTGCGAGGCTTTAAGTAGCCCTAAGTAGATCTTGTACCTTACACCTCTGGTTAACAATGGCGCTGTACTCACTTATGCCTTTCTTACTTTCATGTGTGTGTGTGAAAATTTAGATAAAGAAACCCTTTTCTACTTAAGAAAAATCATGTATAGTAAACTTCTAAATTTCTCTAAATGGATTACTTAGCATGCATCATAAAGTGTGTTAAATGTTCTCATTTGTATGTATAGATATGCTTAGGACTCATTCATATGCATGTTATACATGTTGGGCAAGAAATAAAGTGATGTGTGCTATGTGGATTTGATTCATTTTATTTAATCTTAAAATATCTTTTTTTTTAATGATTTGTTTAAGTTCATCTAAACTTAGGATTAATTAAAAGATTTAATCAAAACATTCACTAAATAAAACCAAAAATGTGAACCTACTTTAAAAATTACTTAGATTAGGGAAAGAAAGAGAAGAACTTCTCTTTCTCTCTCTTCATAACTTAGTAATTAATTATAGGCTTTACTTGAACTATCAATTATCGCATGAAATATTCAACCCAATAATTTAAAACAGTTCAAATTTTAATACCCAGTAACAAATTCAATATTAAACCTTCAAATTTCTAACAACACTTCAATTTCAATAGCAACCCACCCATATAAGCTTTATAATGATAAAAATCTAAAATAATCTATTTAGCCAAATAGAGAAAGATATTTAATATTAAACATTATTACTCAAAATTTCATGATATTCTATAATTTTTCATGAGATAGTTCTAATAAGACTTTACAATTGATATAAACAATTAACATTAATTTTTCATGATATTCTATTATTACTCAAAATATTACATAATTTTTCATGATATTCTATTATTACTCAAAATTTCATGATATTTAAAATTACATCATAATCACTCTTGAGTCTTGACATTATAAATAATTGACATTACAAATAATTATAATAAAATAACAACAACATTTAATTAATCAAATTTATATCCACAACTCTCTCATACACTAATCAAATTACATCAACAAATCTCACATACACTAATGATTAATCAAATTTACATCCACAACTCTCCCATACACCCTAAGCAACAACATTTAAAAAAGAAAACTAAAACTCCAAGTCTCCAAGCAAGCTCAAAGTGAACTTCAAGACTCCAAGTCCCAACTATAAAAATTCCTGCAAAATGCCTTGAAAAAAGAATAACAATATATAAAAATCAAAGGAAAGATCAGAACAAAGACCAACTTGCACCAAACCAGACAAAAGCTCCAATAAGAAACCAAGATGAACAAGAAAAGCCAACACAACAAAGCAGAGGCAAGTAGACAACTCACCACCAAACACCTTCCATTAGTAAGCAGGAACAACACCAAACAGAAAAAATTAACAAGAGGCTCAGGCTTAGAAAAACATTCTCTAGGAGCAACAAATGTGTGAGCATCCAAACTTCAAAAAGAAGGATTACAATCACATAAATGCTACCAGCCAAATAATATAGAGAAAGGATAAACATCAATGCCATCATAGCCAAAATAAAGATCACAAGAGCAAACCAACCAACTAATGAGCACCAAACAAAGGCAACCCAAACACCCTACTAAGCTCCAAAATTTAAAGAAACAAAGACAGAATGTCAAAAATAATAAGAAAATTTGAAATATATGCACAACAAAGCAAAGACAACTCACCACCATCCACTAGCAAAACTAGCCGGTCCAACCAAAGGAAAGATCACAGGAGCAGACTAGCCAACAGGCACCAAACTAAGGCAACCCAAGCTCCAAAACCTGAAGCAACCAAGACAGAAACAACAAGAAAAGCATGACAAAGAGACAAGTAGACACTCACCAAGTCCACCCAAAGCAGAATAATACTAACAAAAACTAATATGAGGCTTATGAGAAAAATTCTCTGAGCAACAAATGTGTGAGCATCCAAACTTCAAAAAGAAGGATTATAATCACATAAATTCTACCAGCCAAATAATATAGAGAAAGGATAAGCATCAAAGCTATCATAGCCAAAGGAAATATCACAATTTACAGGAGCAAACCAACCAATGGGCACCAAACAAAGGCAACCCAAGCATCCCACGAAGCTCTAAAACCTGATACCTTCTTTGGTTGGACTCCAACTACACACCTTCATCTTTTATAGCATGTAATCATTAATATTGCAATCACCCTAAACATAAAATTATAATGACTACTAAATATAAACAAGCATGTAAGCACAAAAAAATATAATATCAATCTAAGTTAATGAAAATAAGATTAAATAACTTAGCAAAATATCATCCAAACCTAAAACATATAAAATTGTTTTTGAATCAAAATAGTCCTCCGTTAAATTCTTGCATGAAAATTAAAAAAATACTCAAAGAGACTAGTTGACTATGTTAATTGAGATATCACCATCATCCTTGTCACTTTGATTGGAAGTGTACTTCATAACATTTCCTATGACTTCTTCAAGTTCAAAATCATTTAAATCTACAATAAAGAAAGACTTCAATTATAGAAATTAGAGATACATAAGTGATTTAAATGACAATTTATTTAAAAAATATGCTTCAAATCTTTATCTCTATATAACCAATCCTTTGTGCATACCAATGCTTCTACAATATCATATTTTAGTGCACTCCGATATTGATCAAGAATCCTCCCACTATTACTAAATGTACTTTTAGATGCAACAGTAGAAATTGGTATACATAAAATATCACGAGTCATTGCAGCAACTTCAAGAAACATGTATTGGTTGCCCCTCCAATAATGCAATATGTCTAAATCCATTTTTATGTCAATTCTAGGCTCATCTAAGTATAACTCAAGCTCAGATTTTCTCAGCATATTATCTTCTTCATCAAAATAATCAAAATCCTTAACAAAATAAAAGTATATTATAAAATGTCAACTAAATAAGCAAAAAAAAACTTACTAAAATAAAGTAAGTGTACCTACAAAAATTGTGATTTTGCAATCATTGAAGTTAATGCTCTTGAATTATAAGTTTGTGATATTCTAGTGAATTCTGAAGTTTGTAATGATGAACCTTGCATACTTGATTTCAAATAATTTCTAAATAATAAAAATAACTTCTCTCTCACATTTGAAACTTCTCCAAACCAATCACCTCCATAAAGTCTTTTATAACACCATTCAACAAAATTAAATTTGTACCTTGGATCAAAGATAACAGCTACTTCAAGTATTACACAAAAATCAGACTAGTATTTCTCAAATTTTGAAAGAATATTTAAAGCCATCCTTCTGATGTAGTCATTATCACCTGAACTTTCATGTTTTAATGTTGTATATGTTGTTGAAATAGTTGGAAAATAGAGATTTACTATAGGATATTTTGTGCTAGAAAATACACATGTAATTTCATAAAAAGGTGCTAAGAAATTGCATATGCTGATAATTTTATCCCATTTAGTTGTTGATGGACAACTCTTGTAGTTCGAGTCATCCAATTCTAGATGCAAAAAAGCACGCCTGTAATAGACAACACTATCAAGCATAATAAAAGTTGAATTCCAGCTTGTAAGAACATCCTATCTTAATCCCTTTTTTTTCATCAATAAAACTTTGTTTAGCACATTCCAAAAAATTTTGCTTCCTTGCTTGAAAAACTTTCACATATTTAATACTTTCAGGAACCTTTTATACTGAGCTATCAATGTCTTTTAATCCTTCTTGAACAATCAAATTTATGATACATGAACAATATGTGAAAGAATTTATTGCAAAGTAAGCCACCTCTCAAATTTAAATGATTTCTCATGAATTCAACATACATTATTATGACATTATCTAAAGTAATGCTAAAATCTTTTTTTTAATCTCCAATCAAATAAAAGTTTGAATTACTTTAAATAATGCAAATATATCTGAAGTGGCATAAACTAAAATTTAAAAATTTTTTTTGCAACTTCCAAGCATTATCAATGAAATGTGTTGTTAAATAAATAAATCCATTAGTATTGATGGAAGTCCATAAATCTAACATCAAGCAAACTCGACTAGTGATAGTCTTTAGCATTGTTTGGATTTTCCCCTTCTCTTTCATGAACATCTTTTTGCAATCATTTCTAATAGTATTTCTTGACATAAGTTGCAAGTCTCGATGCAAACAATGTAAAAGTGCTCTAAAACTAGGCCATTCAACACATTGAAAAGGTAAATCATGCATAATAATGCAAGCGGTAAGCAAGTCACGAAACTCTTGTTGGTTGAACTTAGCATTGCACATGGAAATATATGAAGAAGAATTACTTTGCAAAATAAGTTGGTCTATATCACGTGTATCCCTTTTTTTTGCAAGTTTGTAAGTGACGTTTCAAATTGTCAGTGCCAAATTTGCTATCACATATGTAGTTTGCACCACACTTTTTACATTTACATATTTATTTCCCATCATTTCCAATCAATAATAAATCAAAATATCCATATACAAATGATAACATTTTCCTCTTCTTTCTAGCATGTCTATTGCTTGTCTCTTCATCAATTGTTTGAATTTCATTCTCATGAATATCCCCATGAAAAAAAACTTCATTTTCTTGAGCATTACTAATAGTATTGGAATCCTCCATCTAAATTAAAAAATTGATGATGAGAAATTTATTAAACTCTAATTAGTAAATAGCCACTTACAAATAATACAAGTGCTAATAAAAATAATGAGTAGATAAAGTAAATGATACTAATCAACACAGTAAACTTTAGTATAAACCATAGGACTTGCTAAGTTATCTTCCAGAACATGAAAGATAAAACAACATTGATTCTAACTGATTAATCATATCGGTTCAGCAATAATATTCATCTCAACTTCTCAGATTGGCGCCATAAATCAGAATTAGCCATACAATAAAGAATAAGCATATGTTAAACAACATGTCCATTCATATGTGCAATGCAAACAAATAAATGAATAAATAATCATCACAATGGAGAAGAACAACAAGTACTTTCATTCATTTTAAGAAACAAAAATGGATAGGTTAAAGTTTAATTTTTCATGAGGGATTGTTATGAAAAAGCCCCACTCCATTCCTAAACCAGCAAACCGTTAAACTTAAATAACATGTCCTCCATTTTAAAGTCTTAAACAACATGTAAAAAATGTTTAACGAATTACGGATCATCAGTAAACACTAAACAACATGGCCATTCATACAAAGAAATAATCACCAATCACGAACGATAGAGAAGGATTAATATAGATCTATCATGGCTCTCTGAAGACAAAGGATTACGGATTACCTCAGACACAGAATGAGAGAAAGAAGAAGGGTGACGGAGAGTTGAGAGACAGAAGATGCCTAGATGGCAAAGTCGAGTGGGAGGGATTCAGCTTTTGACCTTCGTAGTTCACACTTCACAGCATTTTCCTTGACTTCCCGATCAAAATTTGAGAGACACGGAGATGGAATGCACAGAGGCCAGATCGCCAGAGCCACAGATTCAAGAAGAGGCAAAGCCACAAGCATAAAGGAAGTATGAGAAATTAGGGCTTATGTGGTTCTGCTGCTTTCCATTCCATCATTTTATTTCAGCTAAAGGAATTTATGAATAATCTGGGTTGTTCAAATGATCGAATGGCTTAGATACACTCCACAGTCCGCTCTTCGCTCAGCGACCGCGTGGAATCTAGACCTGAGTCATTTTGGGTCATTTAGGGTCAATTTTGGGTTTTTTGGGTCAACACGAACCCAACTCACAAATTAATTCGTGTCAACTATTACGACACTAACATGACTCAAAAATCTATTTTACAGACCCTAACCTAGATTTTTTGAATCAAGTTGGGTCGAGTTATCGTGTCAAGTCATTTTTTGACACCCCTAACTTGAACCAATTCAAAAAATGAAATAAAATCAATCCTAAAATAATTAAATAACTTAAATGAAACCCTCTTATAAGTTGAACATATTTTCACACTCAAAAAATTTGATCCTAAATCCATAGCTAAGCATACCACACAAACCTTCAAAGCACACATATTAGCCTAAGTCACCACTTCTAGCTTTAGGTTAGGACAGTGCATGATTTGATATTTTATTTTATTATGTGATATATGTTTTAGAATGGATGTTAGGGTGTATGCTTGTAGAATGAATGGTAGGACGCTCCTAGTCTAATCATTATTTTCCGTAGGGGATTGTGCTTAAGGGGCGCTATCATAAATAAAAATATAAATGCTTTTGCTTGCAGGTGTTTTATACCCCTAAGCATAATCCAATAGGCCAGGTGGACTTAGTCACCCATGTGTGGGGTGATAAGTCCAATATACATGCTTGGGATTTATGTGGATTATTTTGGCTAATCTCTATTTTGCAGGTGTTAGTTAGATTTTCATTCATTTTCTTTTTATATAAATTTATGCAATTAAGATTTTGGAATGATTGTTATGGAGATTAGGATGAACATTAGTTATAAGATCCTAACTTATGCACCATGTGAAGCCTTGGAGCATCTACCTTCCAACCATCCAAAAGAAAGAACCAAAGAAGAAAAGAAAAAGAAAGAAGAACAAAGCTTGAAGACCCCCATAATAATGAATTCCTTACTTAATTGTAATTTAATTTATTTATAATCCGGGTTGTATAAGGGTAGAGCTCGGCTACCTAATTTGATATTTTCGGGTTTGTGCGGTGGTGCCCGACTACAACAGCCTTTTATTCTTTTTGTGATTAGCTTTATAAATTGATTGATGATTTGTCAACTTCTGTATTAAGTGGCGTCTTTTCCTAGTTTATTCGTTACTTTATATATGGCTTGGATATGGATTAGGTTTTTTAGAAAAAAATAAATCTTTTACCAAACTTAACAATTCAAATTAAAAAATAAAGAACTCATAACCTCACCTAAAGCTTAGGTTTAAAATCAAGATTATAGAATTAGCAATCCCTTAGCTGGATGAGTATTTCTTTTGCAATATCATGCACAACAGCATCTTATTTTACTCTTGATTGGAGGGCTTCCACCTTTGCCAGCGAAACTTTGCATGACCTTTGAGAGCCATGGTGAAAACTCACCTTCTCCTTGATTTTAGGCCAATAATTTTATTTCTTATGCATTACGCATATGAATCATATTAGCCTGAGTCAAAATAATTGTCCAAAAATAAAAAATAAAATGAAATTTGAATTGCATTAGATTTAGGTCATTTGAAGCATGCCCTTTACATGATCTAGTCTCTTTAGGGAGTGAGTTTAATAACTTAGTCTCTTTCTAAAAAAATAATAGCCTAACTATCTTGCATAAGCATAAAGACTTGCCTACATGTATTTTAAATCATAGGAGGAGTTAGTTGGAGGCCACCCTCAGACGGTTGTAAGTCCAAGCTGTCGAGTGATTTATCTTCTCTTGTGGAGGCAAACCGATTACTCATTTTCGCCTTAGATTTAGGTTGTGCTTTCAGCCCTCGCCAAAGCTCCCTAGATTTAAGTTCTAAGATTGCTTCTCCCCTTTGTGGGCCCTAAGCCTAATTCCTCGCCTCTTAGGCATTTCCTTAATATTGTGTTAAGGCATTATAAGTCCTAAATTTTTAATAAAATATTTAACTTAAATAAACTAAATCAATTTCAAAAATATAAAGCCCAACTATAGGATAGTTTGAGATGCTCACTAGGTTTCCTAGCATCATGTGCATCTCCTACTTATCTTCTACTTTTGACAACAATAATAACTCCCTCTCTTTAATCAATCTCATTTGATCTTCAAAAATGAATTAATTGATTATTAGTCCTTTCCTATTGAAATCTTTGAAGACAATGATCATTTACTTTAATTGAGAGTTTTCCTAAGGAATCTCCATTCCTTAAGATATAATTAACTATGGGGGCTTTCCCCTGTAGGGAACTTAATGAACCCGATTTAAAATAAATCTTGCTCATTTTTCTATGTAAAGTAAAGAAAGAATCTTTGGTACGTATGCATCATCATCCTTAGGAGTCCTTATTGAGGTGATTAGGTCTATTAAAGGGTAGTGACTTCTATCTCTCGAGATAGTAGACTATTTTATTGATGATGTACCCGATCACCTGAATAAGTACATCTGCGGATCTGCGTAGCATCCTAAAAGATGAATTTCTATATTCTTGCCTCCTTCTCTTCTCACCAACAGATTTGAAGGTGACTACTCGTATATAAATTTTTCTCCATAGTGGCATACAACATTTTTAATATGATCGAAAAGAAATAAAAAAACACAAGCATGTAATTTCGTTCAATCCAACTAATTCCTAAGGACAAACACATTAAATAAGCTTATTTAAAATAAATTAAAGTTTGTTAAAGCCATTTTTGATTTCATATTTGATTTGATTTATGAAATGTGAAAGAGGTTTGCTGGCCCTAATCCCATTCTCCTATGTGTGAGTTAATTTGATTCAATAAAAAAATAATTAGGTTGATTTTATGGATTAATTAAATAAGCATGGCTTAAATTAATTAATTAACCCTGACCTGTGTCATCTTAAGGTAATCAATTAAACAATTATGACCTAATATGATATACAATCACATGGAAAGTAAATGACAATGCTCTTACAAAATGAAAGGGGTCTAATGCAATTAGCTCATAATTATTAATTAATTAAGCTTACAGAGCTCACTTAATTACTCTTATAGTTTTCTCACACATATGAGCTAACAATAATTTCATTAGCTCTCTCTTTAGGTTATTGAATACCCAAAGAGCTACCCAAGAGTTAATCAAGAAAAAATGATTCAATCAAATTAATTAAGTTTATTAATTATCTGATTAAATCTTAATTACCTTTAATCAACAATATGAAATGAACCTGGGGAAAGAGACAGAAGAAAGCTTAAGTCTCAATCCCTAAATCCTTTTAAATAGTTAATTAAAGTTCATATATGATTTGGATTTTGATTGATTTTGTTAATTAATTAACTAATTATTTTTAATTAATTAATTTTTTTGAAAGGAAGGAATGAAGATGATTCAAGAAAAGGATTGGAAGAGGAGTCCCAATCCATTTCCCTAAGTTTCTCCACTATTAATAGAGGTCATTAAGCTTAATTAATTAACTAATGCACTATTCATTTACTTAATTATTACTAATTATATAGGAGAGTAATTAAGGCTTAATCCATTGATTTCTCTAATTAATTATCTAATAAATCCCAAGAAAAATAGGGGAGGTAAAGGTCATCCCCATAAACATCTCTAGAAAATTTGAAATTAATTGAATAATTAATCAGAGAGTAATTAAGCTAATTAAATTTTTATAAAAATCTTAATTAAGTAAGAATTACTGTTCAAAATTAATTAATAATAATTTTAATGGATTTCCCTTTAAAATACCTTTAAAATGAGCCCTCATTTGTAATTTTTGAATTTTTCTACAATTAGTTATGAATTTTAGAAGTTTCAGCATTAAAGATAGATTAATTAACCTAATTAACACCCCTAATCTCATTGGCGCCATGTGGCAGCTGACGAGGCATGCTTTCCATGTGGCGCGATGAGATTAGTCATTTAAGTTATCACGTTGAATGCGTGGGCGGTGAGCGCAGCATAAGCGTCGTCCGGTAGATTAAATGCTCAGATTAAAGGATTAAATAGATGGATCTAAGTGTGATCAGATCAAGATCGTCTGCTCCAATCACGTAGAATGGACGGTCCGTGATCTGTCTCCTCCTGAGCGATGAGAGACGGATACCGTCCGTCGATTATCGCTTGATCTAAGCTCACCCGAGCTCGGATAGAGATCAAATTGATCACACACCTTTGGGGAAGCATAACAAATACATCCAACGGTGGAGATCGCACGATATGCAAGTTTCCTTCACAAAAGACCAACCTATTTTAAGCTAAGGATCAATTTTAATGGCATACCTCACTAGAGCATATAACCGATGATTTCAACGATTGAGGAAGCTTCGTTTAGTAAAAATGAAGCTTTGTTGAACCGTATGAGCATCAATTTGGTGTAGATCACTCAAAAGACCAACCCACAACACGTAAGTGATCAGCTTTGGTTGAAATCCCACTTCCGGCGGTCGGAGGCGACAGGAGGCGATTCGTTAATTGCACTTTGGTTACGAAATGAGGAAATGACAATCACTAGTATCCTCCCCTATTTTGGTTTCACGTAAAATCGAGAATGAGGAATTTGGGGAGCTCGAGAAATGCAAGGGGAAGCTCTGGGTTATCTCTCTTTGGGTGCTAGGGTTGAATCGAGTTGAGTCTGTGTGTCTGAGTGAGAATGAGGGGGTATACCCCCTCCTTCCTTGGCTTGGATGGTGATGATTATTTTGGCTTTTTGATCAAATGGTCACCATGGGGAGCTCAGTTTGGGCATAGAATCACTCCACTTGGCCTCTCATGAGTGGAGGAAGGTGTGAGAGTGGTTGCCTTGGGAGTAGTGGGTGTCCTTAGTGATTCAAAATGCTTCAATGGAAATGGGGGAGGTGATTTCACCTCCCCATGAGTCATGATCAACCCAGTCACCCTTGGGTCAGGTTAGCCACAATCCTTAGTGCCTAAGTGGACCTATGAATGGGTGTCAAGTGGCAAAGGAGAGGAACTGACCAAAAATGCAAGTGTCTTATCTCATGGATGCCCTAGACCCAAGGGCAAAGTGGTCATTTGGCTATGGATTTGATTTGGTTAGATTTGGGGTAAGTCAAAAATGGGTTAGCCCAAGTTTCAAGTGATTTAGAGCTCATTTAGTTTAAATTGGCTTGATTTGACCTATATAGGTCAAATTTGATTAGGTTGGGTCAAGTTGACCAATTGGTCAAATTGGGTCAAACCGAGAGTTGGATCAAGTTCACATGACCGTTTGGAGTGTATTGGTGTCATTAGTTTGGTTGATTTGATTTAGCTCTTTTGGATCTATATAAGTCAAATGGGTTGAAATTTAAATTTCAAATTGGTTTGAAAATGATTGTATGCTTTATTTTGAATCAATTTGGATTTAATTTGGATTTTGGCCAATTTGATCCTTTAGGTCAATTTGGGCTAGGTTAGGTTAAGTTGACCAATTGATCAAAATGGGCTTAATAATGGCTTTGGTCAAGTTCAATAATCAATTTGGAATGAACTTGATTCATTGATTGTAATTAATTTGTGTTGGATTGTGATTTGACCCATTTTAGCTTTTTAATCCAATTTCGATCAACTTCGGTCAAATGGCCAATTGGACTTGGTTTGGCTCAATTGAGGGTTTTGTCATGTTCGATCATTGATTATTAATTTATTTGAATCAAATATTTCAATCAATTTGGCATATGGTGTGTTTTGGCTAGTTTAGGTTTCATTTGGGCTAAGGGTTGACTTGGTCAAAGGACCAAGTTGACTTGGTTTGACCTAATTCAAGATAGTTGGTCACCTTAGGATGATTGTTGGTTATGATATGAGGTTTGGATGGGCTTAGTTCAATCCAATTTGAATTAGATTAGAACTTGCTCAAAAGAGTCTTTTAGGTCACTTTGGGTTAAGTGGACCTAAATGGGTCAATTGGCTTGATCATGGCTTGATCCAAGTTTAGTTGTATTGATAATTGGGTTTGAGATGGAAATATAAATCCAATTGCAAATGGTTTGAAGCCATATGGATTTTGGTTCATATGACAAAATCAAGTCAAAAGGGCTAACTTGGGTTTGACTTTGGTTAGCTTGATTTTGGCTTGACGATTGTAATTTATATTTATATTTGAAATAATAATTGAAGGAATGATTGAATCATGAAGAAATTCATGGGTTTTGAATTGATTTAGGTATCATTTAGCTAAGTTCAAAAGATTGGCTAAAATGCTAAAATTGAAAATTTAATTTGATTTGGATTTGATTTTGGCTATTTGGATTTATATTTCATTTATATTTGGGAATATAAATGAAAATATAAATGGTTCATGAGAAAATCACTTGAGTTTGGAGTGATTTAGAAGCAAATTTGACCAAGCTTATGGGTGTAGGTCAAAAGGGCTAAGAAAGGAAACTTATTTAGTTTGATTTGATTTTGGTCATTGGAGGGTGGATTCCATTTATATTTGTGAATATAAATGGAGGAACAATGATTTATAAAAAAAATCAATTGAGTTTGGGATAGTTTAGATTGATATTTGGCTAAGCTTATGAGAGTGGTTCATAAGATTTAGGAGAGAAATTTGATCTTGGATTTTTTTTTGAGATTGATTTGTTTAGTTTGGAATTTGATCTATGATTTGGATTTATAATTTGGATTTAATCATGGGATTGAATTATTTGAAGTTTGGTTTTAATTAAATTTTGATAGTTTGATTGAAAGATTAAATTGATATTTAAGAAAATTAAGTGAATTGGGATTGATTTGGATTTGAATTTGAGGTTTGGTTTGAGAAAGAAAGCATGGATTGGGTTTAGGCCATAGGGTAGGTAAGTTTTTCTAAATCCGTAAGGCATAACCTATTTCTATGGCTAACCCTTCAAAGTCTCCAGGCTTAGATTAAGTATTCAATTAATCACTAAAAGTATCTTAAGACTAAGGAGCTCTTAGTATTTATAAGAGTCCTAGATCTATGATAAAGAAGTTGAGAACTCACTCCAAAAATGAGGTCAACAATATGTAAACTACATGAATGGTGAAGTAGCGCATTCATTATAAAATAAAAGTGCTTATACGTAACACCTTGAAATTTATATATGCTTTCTTAAAATGAGATAATCACATGTATTTCGAGGGATATCTTAAATCAAATTTAAAAAACTTCAAAACATGTGCAAATATCTTATGCAATGAATAAATAAATATATGTAACTATTCAAATTCAATCATTTTAAAGAACACGCATGGGCCCTGACACTACGCCGAATGCTTAAACTTAGTGTTTAAGGATGCTACGCGGGTTGATTCCCAGTTAAGTCTTAGGACCGGGTCTGAGTTAATAAAATCTTAAAAATTCAATAATAATATTATAAGAAATTCAAACTTTGAGAAAATCTCTGAGAAGCTAATTCTATCATATGACAGTAGATCTGATCCATTATTATTAAATTAATAGAGTTGGTAGGATCTGAAACAATAAAATGAATGATCAATTCCCCAATGATAGTTGAGTTGATGGAAGATATCAACCGGAGGGGCCATCATTGTCAAAAATATTTAAGATATTTACATTCATTATTTTTAAATTCAAAATTATCAAAAATATAAATCTAGATTTGATTATCTATTATTACATTAATAGAGTCGGTAAGATGCAAAATAATAAAATAAATTATCAATTTTCTCATGATGGATGTGTTGATTGAAGATATCAATCAGATGGGTCATTATTATTAAAAATTCTCAAAGTGTAAATTTAGATCTGAAGTAGACTTATCTACCCCGATGATGGTTATGTTGAATGAAGATTTTAACCGGAGGGGGTACTGCCATCAAACTATGTCTAAAATTTCAAATCAAATTGATATAAACTAAATATAAACTTAAATGAAAAAATCGGTGAATTATTAAGCTCAAAATGACTAAATGAAAATCATTAATCTAAACAACTTAAAGCTAAAATCCATCCTACCTTCCACAATTGTTTATCAGAGGTAACAAATTAAAAAAACTGTAGCTCATAAAGTAGTCAATGTCAAATCAAGTATTATACTATGTTCACTCTCAAATAATCTCATGCGCGTGACGCCCATATCCTCGACCGCGCTTCAAGAGCTCCACATATGAAGAAGTTATGACCAGAGTCTTCTGATCGGGTGGCTATCACCAAATGACACTATAAGGTCACTACTGTAACCCGTATGCTCCTTAATGGCTTTGTACCTTGAGTCGTGAACTATATGGTGCACTTGATAGGGTAAAAAGCCCTCTATCAGCTAAGGTGGACTTAAGCTTGTCTTCTTAGATAAACACTACATCAGATTTGTAAGGTTTTTTTGGACGACGCAACCTATGACTACTGATAAGGATCCTTCTATCAGGTTGGGTCGACTACCTCCTCTTACTAAGTAGACTAGGGACCACGACAGTCCAAGATGACGGAACCATGAGATCTTGATTGGGCGCGGCATCGTTTCCCCAACCATCCGCTTCAATTTAAATAATGATCTATTTCATAAATCTAAATTCCAAAACTCCACATACTACTATTATATGCTACGCATTTAGCGATAAAAAGACTAGCATTAATCGAAAGTTCTCTCTCAGTATTGAGAGAGGTAATTAGCTATAGGTGCTTGCGCCTATAGGAAACCTATAACCAGATTTAAAGTCCTCACAAAATGAGGGCAAAAATCTCTGGGTAGTGTCTTATCTACTATTCCATTTGGCTTCTAAAAATTTCATCGACACTTAAATCACTCTCTTCATCAAGAGGTCGGTGACAAATTTTCGGAGCCCACACAAACTTTGGATATTAGATATGTAAATACATAAGAATTATATAGTGTGCATATAAATATTTTTTATTTTTAAAAAATATAAAGAATAATTTTTAGATATTTTGAATATTTTTAAAAATAATTATCACAATTAAATATATTTTTTTTAAAGTTAAAATACAAAAAAAGTGATCTCCAATAGCCCCTTATTAATTATTACAATCAAAATTAAAAAATTAGAGTTCATTTATCAAATAAAAAGTGTAAGAACTATTTAGGACCATTTTATATTTATATTTATATTTTGATTTAAAATAAAATATGATTGATAGTGATAGTTATTTTTAAAAATATTTAAAATATTTTAAATTTGTTTCGATTATTTTTGAAAATTATAATATTTTTATTTTTTTAATAATAAAGGAATAGAAATATTTTAAAATATATTAAATAAAAAATTTTAAAAATAATATAAAAAATAGAAACTAACATTCCTAAACTGTCCCTAAATTATTCCAGGAAGCCTGCTGCTATTTCTCTTCGGGAAAAATTTTAAATTAGGCATAATTATAAGTTTAATTAGCTAATTAGGCTTAGAAAAAAAAAACAAAATAGACCAAGTCATCCATTGAACGGACGATTGGCGCCAACGTGGCATTCACGTCAGCACCAGTCGTCCGTTCAACAGACGACTATCTCGCCTTATTATTTTTTTTAAAAAAATTGGGCGTACCTGTAGTATTTTGCTCATATCTATCTCATCTGGTGTCGGAATTGAGTGAGCTTAGTATTGTTGGAATCATAACAAAATTTCCCACAACTTTCATGTTGATAAAATTATGATGGCCGAGTTTTCTAATGCCAAAAAAAGCTGACTGACCAAATTTTGAGCATCCCCTTTATTTGTCATATCTGACTCATCCGATCTAATCAAACGAAATTTTAGTATTGGAATCGTAACAAAATTTCTCACAACTTTCATGTTGATCAAAAATTACGATTATAATATGATACATAACTACAATTGTTATAATACTAAAACATAATACATACATACATACATATACATACATATATCATATGCTCTCAAACCTTGAATGAGTATTTTTTATTCTTTAAGAAATTTGTAATAATATAATTAATTATAATACTAAAATATTGATTTAAATAGAATAATATTATTTAAAAATAGTGCAAACAATAATAAATTTAATAAAAAAATAAAATTATAATTTAATAAATATTTAGTCACATAAAATAATATAAGCTACAGATCGAAACAATCAAAGTCATCAAAACCAAACTTTCAGATAACTCGATCAACAAAGCCAATAAAACCAACACAAATAATAATAATAATAATAATAATAATTAATAATATTAATTAATTTTTTTTAGAATATTCTCATTCTCTAAAAAATAATAGATTCATCAGACCAACAATAATAAAATAATTCAGATTTTATTTAATTTTAATAATTTATTTTAATTACTTTTTTTTCCATCTAAATTATCACCATTACGTAATCCACCAAAATAACAATAAGTCAAGAACACAGCTATAAACATACCTTAAATTATTAAATTTTTGGGCCACAATCGTAATTTATGACAATTGAAGAGAAATTTCATTAATTCCAACAATACCAAACTCGCTGATTCCTATAGATAGAGATAAAGCGCTTCAAAATTCGCGTCGACGCCATAACTTTTTACGATTCAGAAAATCCTGGCTTATCGCCACAATCGTAATTTTTTATCAACATTAAAGTTGTGAAAAATTTCATTATGATTCCAACTATACTAAACTCACTCAATTCTGATACCGGATGAGATAGAAATAATGACTTAACCTATTTTATTATTTTTTTTCGATGTATAATTAGCTAATTATAAATTCTTCCCCGTACTAAACAAGTGGTGATTAGTGCTTAACTGCTTATGTTGCTTATAAATGCTTCATTGTTGGAGGCGTCTTTGTTTCGATTCCGTCAGTCGTACGTAAGGAAGAAGGCATTGGAATGGAAGCTCGGACGTCACGTTAGCCTCACAAGCAAACACCCCTCCTCCTCCTTCTTGCCGGACATACGGTCGATCGGTCCTAGCGCAGGTTTGCTGCTCAGCCGCTTGCCAGACGTCGCACTGGGTACTTAAGTTGCGAATCTCAGATCGGAAGATCGAAGTTAAAGCAATCTCCTGCTTGGCTTTAGGTATCACGAATCCCCTTTCTTTTTTTGTTATTTTTCTATGTGACCTTCCGATTCGCCCATCTGAGGAAATCGGATCGAGGTCTGGATACTAATTTTCTTTCTCCATTTTTATTGGACTTCTTCTGCTTCGGTGTCTTCTTGTCGTGTTTTGGGCACTACTTTTTGTAGCAGAGTGATCTGATTAGATGGTTGGAGGATGCGGCCGAATTTTAACTCCGTCGTCCACAAGCGTTTGTCTTCAAGAGAACTGATGGATCCTTTGCATCGAGATGATGAAGAGATTGCTGGTGAAACCTTTTTCTTTGTGTGATGAGACTGATTAATATTTTTTTTTTTTGCTCGTCGACCTTCTTTATAGATGTGATTCTGTGTGTATGTATGTTGGTAATCCTTTAATTTTGCTTTTGGCTTTTGGTTGTTTCTTCTCAGCTCGTTTGCTTGACTCTCCGTCCACTGAAGAAGAAATCGGTAATCCATCGTGGAAGCTCTCTCTGCCGCATGTATGCATGGCGACAATATCTTCCTTCTTGTTTGGATACCACTTAGGGTGCGTTTTGCTCCCCGAATCTGAGATGGGATGTGTGTCTTTCCTTTATATATATATATATATATATATATATATATATATATATATATTTGGTATTTGGAGGAATAGTTGAAATAAGAATCAGTTTAATTACAGTGTTGTTAATGAGCCACTCGAGAGCATTTCCGTGGATCTTGGGTTTACTGGGAACGCCTTGGCTGAAGGTAGAACTGGGATTTCTAGTTTGGTTAAGTCCGAGGTTCGCTTATCCCAATGAATTTTATTTATGTTTGGTTGGTTGTCTTGCAGGGTTTGTTGTGAGTATTTGCCTCGGAGGTGCACTTGTTGGCTGCTTGTTTAGTGGTTTGATTGCAGAAGGAATAGGGCGGCGCAGGGCTTTTCAGTTGAGTGCATTGCCAATGATTGTTGGAGCTTGTTTAAGGTATTGAATTTGTTTATATTGCTCATTTCTTTTTTGACTTATATACCATCATCTAAATTAATGCGTTTCAGTCTTTTTCTGGTTTTGTCATGTACTTTTGAGCTTTATGTTAGTTTTCTATTTTAGTAGACCCTTTAAAACCTTATAGAGTTTGTACTTTGTGATTCAGTATATTGGAGACTGAAGAGATGATTCTAATAGCTGATTTTCCTCGTCTCTCTCTCTCTCTCTCTCTTTTGGGTGCACGAAATGATGATAATCATTCTCGTTCTTTAAATCCTACTAATCAAACATTTATTTTGCATTTGCAGTGCAATGACTGGAAATCTAGAGGGAATGCTTCTTGGTAGATTCTTAGTTGGAACAGGAATGGGCTTAGGTCCACCAGTTGCTGCACTCTATGTGACGGAGGTAGAGAAAATAGATTCTCTTGTATACTAATTGTTTTCTCTTATTCAATTCACTTATTCCCCACTTGCAAAACTTTTTTTCTCTCAGGTTTCTCCTCCATTTGTGAGAGGAACATATGGGAGTTTTATTCAAATTGCTACTTGTCTTGGACTTATAGTGACCCTTCTTGTTGGAATTGCAGTGAAGGAGGTCATTGGAGGGTAAATGGATACTGTTGTTTATTTTTGAGTGTTGTGATTTTAGTTAATTAAGCCCCAATTACTTATTAGGTGGAGAATTTGCTTTTGGGTATCTGTGGCTCCTGCTGCTTTTCTGGCTATTTGTATGGAATTTTGTGCTGAAAGCCCACACTGGCTTTATAAGGTTATTTGCTTCCTTTGAATGACGTTTTCATATTTACTAATATTGATTACCGCCTGCATATTTTGTTAATAACCATCTTTAAAACACAAATATGAACTAGGATTATCAAGTTAACCTGAATATATGGGTATATGTAACATTGATTTCCTTATTCTACTAAGTCGGTATTATCCATTCAGTGAAAACATGATGTTCAGTTGTTCAATAGAAAAATTAAAACACTACTTAATTGCTAATACCTCATTAATTTGGTTAATCTTGTAATTGGTTCTAAATTTGGCTCTCCACCATTTTGAAATCAATTAGCCCAACTTAAGGTAGCAAGATTGTCCCTTTGCCACTGCTTCAACCACTATTGCTTTTAGTGCCCACTCTTTTTCATTGATATATTGAAAAACTCCAAAAATTATTTCCTTATTATTTATATGTGGCCAATTTCATCTCAATGCATTACATTTTTTTAATTAGTCTCCCGATTATGCAAAAGTAATCCAAAAATAGTCCCTCAAGGAGTAATTTGAGATTAGTTTTGTATAGGCGAGATCAATTTTATATCGTAATTTTTATATGAGGGATTATTTTGGATCTTTTTTATAGTTGTGAGATTAAATTGGAGAAATGTGATATTTTGGGATTAAATTGGCCACACATGAATAATTATAGTCTTATTGAAACCTATGGGAAGAAGGTGGTGAGAGGAAAGTAGAGGAAGAAAAACAAAGAGGAAGACAAACAAGAGGAGATGCAAAGAAAAAAAAAAAGAAATAGAAAAGCACAAATAGAGAAGGGAGTAGGAAAAGGAGGTGCTTTGAGAAATTAGAGCAAGGAGGAGGATGTATAGAAGAAATTAGATTAATTTGAAGAAAAAAATATCAGAATAACAATAAGTGTATCTGAGAAGAGAGGAGCTGTAAATGAGATAGAAGTTTACATAGAGCTAAAAAAGGAAAAAGAAAAAAAAATCTGCACTTCATCATGAAGAGAACAAAGAGAAGAAAAATGGAAAAGGGTGAAAACGATTCTTAGAAAAATAGAAGAAAAAAGAGATCAAAAGAAGAAACTATGGGAAAATGAGTTCAACGCACCATATTTGTAGTCATTTGTCTATCAAATAATGCTCTGCCACACAAGATTGCTTAAGGTTCTCTTGGAATTTGAATCGGTACACTTTGAGGTCCTTGAAATTCAAGAAAGCTTGTCTGTGGGTGCATGGGATTTGAGCATATATTTCTTAAGCCGCCAGGTTGCAAGTATTCTATCAAGATATCTATAAGGATGCTTTCACTTTTGAAACTTGCAAACCTTTAGCAGTTAGCATGTATAGGCAGAATTCACCACCATTATTTTCCTTTTGTTTAACCATCTACGTCATAAAATGTAGTCTTGGGGTATCTTATTACTGTCAGACTATTTTCAACAGTTGAAGGAAATCTACACCATCACTAAAGTTGAGGTAAACGACCTAAAAACCTTATTACAACCTTATCAAACTTGAATTAAACAAAGTGCACAAACTATATATGCTTTTCAGTTGGTTAGTGCCTTATTAATCTACTTTGGGTTAGTGATGCATGTTAAAAGTAAAGAGACTTTTCGTGCAAAAGAGCTTATGATGGCTTGATGAGAATGAAGCTTACACTTGTATTTGATTGGTTGATTTAAGAAGGGAGGTTTGATTATAATTGTAATTGGAGATGGGAAGGAGAGGAAGAATTTGACCAAAGGGAAGTAGGGAGTGATCACCTTAAGAAAGCACCTATTTATTTATAAGTGGATTTAGGCATCTAATAAAAACAACAAGAAATGAAAATATTGAGACAGTCAAAAGAAATAATGTTGGATATTTCATAGGAGGCAAGTCTTTTATGAATTAATTTGCTAAGTAAATCGTTTCTTTGATTGCATCTTTATTACATAGTACAATAAATAATGCAAAGTTTTATGAGGGAATCTATTGATGTGTTTTGACGATGATGTAACTTTAACTGATTGTGCACCACATCATTGTTTTCCAGGTAAGAACTCTTCTTAGAGATTGTTTGACAAGGTACTCTTTTAACAGAGTAGGGATGGTACATTTCAGGTCCTTAAGAGACATACATGTATCATCAACAGGTAGGAATACATAATATCAATGCAGGAAACATCACTGGCTAGTTTTACCATTTATGATCTTAGCAATGATCATCTGCTCAGTAATAGTTGTAGAAGGATCATGAGGCAAAATATGAACAATTGCAAGTTTTGTAGGAGAAACTCCACCTTCAACTATGTAGTGGGCAATATAAAGGTTGAAACTTTTCTTTAAATGGTAATCCATCTTTTATATTGAAAATATGACTAGTATTGTGCTTGTAAGTTTGCTAGGCCCTTTGAGGTGTAGCATTGCCTTGGCACATATATTGATGTTAGTGTGGTGCCCTTAGAGTGAACTGATACTTTAACACCAGTCCAAGTATATTTATGAAAATGGTCATGTCTTGGCATTGTTATTGAGCTGCATGAGTTTATGGGTGCATAAGCATTATTCTTGTAGGAAAAATGAAATTTGCACATACATTGAAGGTGATGTTGAACTATGTAAGAAGTCTGAAGGCTGTTTCTCATCCCTTTTAGAGGTTTTTAGAGTGCAATTGCACATTTTCGATCAATGTAGGCATTGAGATGATAATTTTATTGAGATAGTTGTCCATTGGGAAACATCATAGGCAAACTCTTATTTTTGTTCATTTTCATCTGATCACATGGGTGAATATTGAGACATTAGTTTTATTAAGAGTAACTTTGTAATTCGCTTGCTTGTATATTTTGGAAGCATTGTGCACAAGCTTACACAATGGAGGCATCTTTGTTGGTGATGTTGTTATCATAAATTTTTTACAAGGGTGATTGTGGAAATGTTAACCAGGTGTTTTCATCATTAGAATTGCTATTAGAATAATTATCATTAATGGGTGAATAATACATAGAGTGATCATTGAAGAGCAATGAAATTGTCATTGAAATGCTCCTTGTTGATAGAGAGAATCATCAACGAAGATTGTTGATGTGGTTTTAGTTAGCAAGTCATCGTTGATGAGTCAACCATAAATAGAGTTATGATTAACGTAGTCATTATTGATGGGGAGATTGTTGACAAAGCAATCACAATGAAGTTTTTACTGGCATATTTATTGCTGATGGAGAGGGCCTTTAATGAAGCAATTGTTAATAGAGTTGTCATTAGCATAGACCAATGGAGAGTATCAATTGGCTTGTCATTGATGGGATTGTTATTGACATAATCATCATTGATGGAGAGGACCATCAACCAAGGAATCATCAATGAAGTTGCCTCCTTTGGCATAATCACCATTGATGGAGAGGTCATCAACATAGCGGTCACCAACATAATCATCATTAGCTTACCTTCCATTGATGGAATGGATAATCAATGGAGCTATCATTGGCAGAGTCATCATTGGCATAGCTTTCATTGATGGAGTAGCTGTCGACCAAGTCATCATCAACATATTCATTTTTTTTATTGAGAGATCATTGATAGAGCAGTTAACACAATCATCATTAACATAATCATTATCAAGGGAATGGGCAGTCACTAAAGTTGACATCAATGGCATCGCCATTGGAGTCAACATTGGTGTATTCAAAGAATCTTCATTCCCTTAAAGTGACAAAGGCCTAATTTATTTACTCGACTCAATTTGATGGTTCAACCAAATTCAAATTACTTAAAACATGATAAAAAGATAAATGATCTTAGCCATCATTTTAAGTAACAAAAAAATGATTATATATAAACAGTCATTGATTTGTCAAAAAGCCTTCTTGTTACCTTTATTTATTTAGTTTTTATATTTTCAAGATGAATTATGTGCATGCATCTCTAGTGAATAGGAGAGAGGAGATGCAAAGCGGAAATACACATGCATGCAATCTGTATTAAAAGAGGAAATTCATAAAAAAAATGTTAATATATGAATCCTTTTGTTGAATAACTCTTTGTATTGCTTATTATCATTTCTACTAGAACCATTCCTAGTTTTCTAGTCTTAATTATTGCATATATAAGAAAAGTTTTTTCTCGCAAGATCCCTCTCACATCTATAGCATAATTTCTTCTTGCATCATTTTCACAGAAGCTTTCTCTCTTGTGACAATCATCTTCTCCACGTGAAAGTAGCTTTCACTTGCATGTGCATCTCTATTATCGACCATATCTCATATTTTGAGTTCTCATGATCGCATCCCTGAGAAGCTTCCCATGTATCTACTTATTGTCTATGGTATTTCACAGGTAGTCTATGATCTAGGTTGTTTCCCATCTGCATCATTAAAGTTCTCTGCTTCTTCCTCCAAATCTTTTTTAATATATGTGAATCTCTCTCCTTTTGGCTATATGTTTAAAGTTTTTAAACCTTTGACAATGTATATAATGTTCTCATCTGGCATTATAATGTTCCTCCACTCTCCCCGGCAACTCTAGACTGTATATATGTTCTCTTGATTCTCTGGTTCTCTGCTCCTTAGCTAAAACCTTTACTCTTGACATTTTTAGTTGCATATATATGAGATATTTTAGAAACCTCCAACAATGAGTTGACATAATCTTCTCAAAACCTTATCACCTTATTAAGCTTCTGCTAGGCATTTTATAAGCTTTTTCTCGTTTAACAAAAGATTTTGGCAACCATCCTCAAGCATTTTACATTCTACACTATGCTCTTAGTTGCTTCCCTATTGCGTCCATATCAATCTTAAGTGCGCGTACTACATAGGTCGCTTGCTCAGTTTAGAACTTGATTAAGCCTACTTGGTTGTTCTCCCCCTTTATTTCCTGTTGCCTTGATATCTGCTTGATGGCTCACCCAGTTGCCCCTCGCTCATTTCTTCACCTGCTCACATTTTTTCTCTTTCTCTCGTAGTTTCACATCTGTCCATTCCCACCCCTTCTTTCATCTTTCTATTATACAGAATTGTAGGATTTTGTTGAATCGATACTATCGGTTTATTTATTTATTTTAATTGGGCTTTACAATAACAGTGGTAGGAGAGAAACTTATGAGAAGTAGCTATCTTATTGAATTTTTTGTTAGTAGTGTTGGAGATCAACGTGTAGAGGGATTGCAATGAGTTAGTCACTAGACGATGAACTATCATTAATTAGGGTGGTGATCTCTACCTTGTGCTAGGTGGTTAGTATAAGGAGATCATCTTTTAAGGCTTTACTGGAGATTATGATGTTGTATAGGAGGCTACTATAATAAGGTCTTGTTTTGGCTTGTGTTTAAAAGTCAACTCTTTCTCTCTTTCTCTCTCTTTCCTATTTTATGCGCTGTATACCCTTGGTATACTGCAGGCCAAGCAAACATGCCTAGGAGCGCCAACTAGCTAACAAACTAGCCAAGTCGAATCAACACAGAGTTTGCCACATTTACTAATAAAGCTATTTTAAGATACTAGGTGAATTTTGTTCTCCTGTTTAGAGGAGTTGATGGATTGAAGCTAAATATCATAATGATCACAACAAGTTAGCTGTTCTTTTTATCCCTAGTTTTTTTTTATATTTTCAAGGAGTCG
This sequence comes from Cymbidium sinense, assembly GCA_021442155.1. Lineage (NCBI taxonomy): Eukaryota > Viridiplantae > Streptophyta > Magnoliopsida > Asparagales > Orchidaceae > Cymbidium > Cymbidium sinense. The sequence continues at coordinate 128,331,844 of CM038220.1, read as the reverse complement.
ATCATGTGGTTTATGAACTTTATTTTTTTTCTTAAATTTTTTTTGTGTATTCCCTTTTTTGTAGTTCTTGCATTTATGCAAAATTAGGAATATTTTTTCGTTGGTTTGTAATCAGGGATTTGGGGACTTATGGTCAGATTTGATTGTATTTAGGTTAGGGGAAGCGTTTTTCTTTGTTGATTTATTCATTTTTATGATTTCTTGTTTGTATATTTGCTCTTCTCTCCTACCAGTAGTCAATGACGAAACCACAGAAGTCCTCCGTCAGTTAACCAAGTTATTTCTGTTGATTTCTCATACAGTCTGAGCCTGATAGACCTTTTGCATCAATCAAATTTTTTCCTAGTCTGTATGATAATATTTGATTTGTACGGTTCATGGTGAGTTTCTCTTACTGTTTGAAGACAGGAGGTTTTTACTTCGTAACATAAAGCATATTTTTAAATTTTGATTTTCAAGGTTTTCTTTGAAACATTATTCTTAAAAATATAATATACCAAATCTATGTTTATGTCTGATGCAGCACGCCAGAATTGGTGAAGCGGAAGCTGAATTTGAAAGGCTTTTTGGAGTTTCTCATGTGAAATCAGCGATGTCTGAGTTGATACGTTCAGATAGAGGGGATGATGCAGATGGTGTGAAGTTTTTGGAATTACTTTATGGTCGACATTTCAGGGGTATGCATATCATGTATAAATCTTTAAGTGCGGCACTATGTGTATCTTGCTAAAATTTGTCCTCTTAGAAGTATTGCACGTAACTATCTCTTTTGTTGCAGTTATTTTTATTGGAACAACACTATTTGCTTTACAGCAATTATCTGGAATAAATGCTGTATTCTATTTCTCTTCTGTTGTCTTTAAAAGAGCCAAGGTGCCTTCAAACATTGCCAACATATGCATAGGGCTTGTGAATTTGTCAGGTAAACTGAAAATTTATGTTTTTGTAGCCATTGAATATGAAAAAGATGTGATATACTATCTCATTATCTCTTTTTCTGTGTGTTTTTGTGTGTGTGTTTTGGCTTCAGGTTCACTAATTGCAATGCTTTTGATGGATAAGCTGGGAAGGAAGGTGCTACTTTTTGGTAGTTTTGTTGGCATGGTAATATACTCACTTTATGAAATTCTCATTAATATTTCTTGTTGCCCTGTGAATAATATCAACAAATCTTTGCTGTTCCAGGCAGCCGCAATGGGCCTACAGGCTTTTGCAGCAAGTTATCAAATTCTAGGTTCTGGGATGTTGTATCTCTCTGTTGGAGGAATGTTAATGTAAGTACCATGAACTTCTCACAGATTTAACTCCTTACAACAACAACAACAACAAGCCTTTATCTCACTATGTGGGGTTGGCTACATGAATCCTTCTTCTCCATTGGGGTCGAAGCAGTCATGACAGATTTAACTCCTTACGCATGATCTAATTTGTCAACAGGAATTTTTTTCTATGAAATTGACTGAATTGTATAGTTATTTGGCTTTACTTTTGAGGTTATTTATTGAGTGTATAATTACATGTTTTGAGATGCTGAGTTACACAAAAACATTAATTTATGATTCAGAAAAAAACATTAAATTAACCCAACATTAATAACATAGAAGAATGCAATGCGAAGGAGTAGGTTCATGATGGCTATCAAATACACTTTCCTTGAAAGAATGTATTTTGCATTAATATATATAAAAGAGGTACAAAAAGTAGTCCAAAGAAAGGAAAACGTTGATACGATGCTTCCTATCATCCTCCAATATGACAAAAAATGGGGAGGAATAGTATCCCTATAGCTATTAGCCTATTATGCCAAAAAACGTTAAAAATGTAAAGTTGTAGAAGCACAAAAATCTGCTAGTATGTTGTTGTCTTTGTGTGTATAGTGGAACATGGCTTGGTGGAAATTCTAGAGAAAATTGAGGTCTAGGCCCTATAGCGGTCAGCTCTTCCATGTGTCTTTGTCTAGACTCTGCTTAAGGTAGACAACTATGCTAATATTATCTTCTTCAATCACCATTCCCTTGCACTCATACATCCAGGATTCAACAATCTACTGATCAAGTACTCTTTCCTGGGAATCTTTGTTGGCATCCCTTAATACGACACTTTTGACCTTTGTGGAAGTTAACATAATTTACATGTCAGAGAGGGCCTTGATTTAGGTTTGTTGACCTTATCCTTTATCTTGTAAGGTGGTTGACATGCACACCTTGAAGAGTGGTTATGGACTTGCAAGTCATTGCACATGCTAAAAGCTCTGCTCCTTGTATTGTAAAAAAAAATTAAAAACTCCTCCAGTGGTAGATTTTATTGTGCGACAAAAGCTTTGATTTAGGTTTGGTTGAACGTACCCTCAATATTGTGAGGTGATTCATGAACACACTTGTATGCCACCAATGTTCATCCTGACTTAGGATCAAACTATTTCTATGAGTGTTGGCTACTAAAGAGAAAAAAAGAAATAAAAATAAAATAATAATAAACAAAAAAGAGAACAAAATTGAAATCTTAACCACTCCTGCCAAAGGAAGAATGAGAGCGGCTAAGAAATCAGTTCTTATAAGAAGTGAAGAGCCCACTCACTTCACACTCTGTCCAGCCACTGCCATTCCCTTGGCCATTCTCTCCTCTCGCACGAAGAGTCTCCTTCTTGTGCGAGACAATTGAAACTAAGCCCACGTCGATTTCAGGTAAAATTTGAAATGAAAGTTTTTTTGATATAATCAATTCCGCATTTCTAAAAACCTCCATCATTGATCTTGGATTCGGTGTAATAATCCTCCCTCCATCGATCTTGAATCCCGAGCAAAGGAGAAGAGCATAATTGCATTAATTACAAAATATTAGGCATTGTCAAGACAACTCTGTCAAAATTAAAATTAACTTGAAATTTAGATCTCTAAATCACAAGTTTTAAAATTTTTGCTAGCCTTCATCATCAAACTTGGTTTCGACGTGAGTTGAACGTCATTCACGCGTTGATCTTGGATTCAGAATAAGAGAGAAGAGTGCGTGTTACACTAAAATTTTTTTTTCCTAGCATTGCTAAGCTATTATGTTGCTTAAATTTTATGGGAGCCATCAAATTACACAAGAAATTTACCCTAAAGTAAAGCTTTCCATCTCGTAGCGTTGTGGCACTACTACGTTGCGTCGAGGTGCTGATCCTCATTGCTAAGCTCTCGAGAATTTGGGCCTCTAGCGCTGTGGCGCTGCCTCCTAGCGCCGCAACGCTGTTTTCTCGGGTTGTAAAGTCAAAATGCTCACTTGTAGCACCGCAAAGCTATCTTAAAAGCATTGAGGCATTGTGCCAGTGCCACCGTGCCACTTTTTTGGCGCCTAAGCATTGACTTCTTTGATTCTATGCCCAAATTCCACCATCTAGCACTGAGACGGTGACTTTTCAGCGCTAAGACACTGATATCTTAGCGCCAAGGCGCTTACTTTACAGCGTTGAGGCGCTGACTTCTCAAGTTTCTTTATCTTAAGTTAAATTTTTTATTCAATTAATTTAACTTATAATCAGATTTAAATTACAATTAAATCCTAAGGATATCCAGTTAGAAATGACAAACAATTAATATGAAATAAAATTTTTTTTACAAAATAAAATTTTATTACAAAAATATGTCAAATAAAATTACAAAAAAGTATAAAAAAGAGAAGGAAATACAAATACGAAAACAAAAAAAGTGGAAAAACTATTTTAGTAGTCATAGTCATCTTCCTTATCTTTTTTTTTTTTTTTAAGGAATGCTAATATAAGGGTGATAATGAGGAAGGAACTCTATTTTGAACGGTATTAAAGTTGCAATTTTCAAACATTTGAACAAGGGTTGAGTTTAACTCAGTCATGTAAGAAAATTGTTGTTGCTGTTGGCCCATATCATGATGGACATTTTTTTCCAACTCCTATTTCCGTCGGCTTTTTTCGCCAATTCTTTTTCTTAATTCTGAGACTTTATAAGATTTGGACTTTAGACTGAGTAGCGTGTGTGCTTTCTCCTACTTCTATTTTTGATCTAAACCCTTCAATTGTTCTTTTAGTCAATGGAGCTTTTTATATAAGCACTTCTTCATCTGATGCCCTTGATGTACCAGTCACAACACACAAAGAATAAATAAGAGAATGATGTCCAAAATCTAGGGTAGTACTGCCATTAAGCATATTACAAATTGAATTATAAATAATCTTTCCTACATCTATAATAAATTTTTTTGAATTATATAGTTTAAAACAGCTCTATCCTTAATTATCTCACTGATATTACTAGTGGGCATTAAACTGACGAAAATAAAATAATACTAAGCTTTAGCCTCGGTAGTTAGATCAGTGGTAGGAAAATTGATAATTTTTTTCTCCTGCCGTTTTCACTGAACATTTGATTTTCTAAAGGTGAGGAAAATAATAATTTCATCAAAATCAGGATGATTATTTGTAGTAGGAAAGACATTGATCGCATACAAATTTTTCTAAATTATAACAGGCGTTAATAACAGTACTATCAAAACATACACATTTTCCCTTTATAAATACTTTATTATCTTGGTGCTCTTTTGTGTTGGCGAAAAACGCCCACACCACAAGGACGACGCAAGTTGTGTTGTCGTAGGCGAAATGCTCTCAGCCTTGCTCATTGATGATCCTCTCCAAGCTCCCACCTAGATTGTGGAGTCCCCTTTCCGGAGTTAGATGCTTGTTGATAAAAGCGTACTAGTACCTCTCCTTTGCATCTATGTTGACAAATCGGTTTGCGTCGCTTGAGGACACCCTCTTCTTGTCCTTGTGGAAATACTTGAGCAGCATATTTGTTGTCCTAAATATCAGAAATCTAATTGCTCAGGAAAAACACCTATGAAATCTTCGTCATCTTTGTAGGATATTAAGGAGTTCGTTCTTCATGAGATAGATTGATTTATATTCAACCAGATTTCTCCTAACATTATGTTAGAATTTTCTTAGATCTAGATTCTACTTCCTATGAACACAAGCATTCATAGTTAATTACCCTCTTATCGTAGTAAGAGAACACTCTCAATTAAAGTTGGAAATAAACATAGATCTCTGATATAAATCAGTATCTAGTGGTGTGGTGTGGATGATTGTCTAAAAAAAAAGCGGGTAGTTCCAAGATCTCATGGTTTTGTTGTTTCGAGATTGTTATTATTCTAGTCTACCAACATCAGAGAGTTATTAGTCATAATGTTCAGGGAGTCCGATTAGCAGCCATGGGTTGCCTCGTCTCAGATATCTCGAGTAGGCCATAATTTTAATGTTGGTGTTGTGGTGCAGTTGTTTATTGAATTAAGGCTAAACTTAATATATAAGTTTATCCAATAATTCAATGATATTATAGGGGTGTTCATCTGACGGTTTATGTATTAGACTTACATCCCTTTAGAATGTTAAGTAGATTTAGATATTCACATGACGATCATATAGATTGACTTACATTCTTTTGGAATGCCAAGTAGATTTAAATTTTCGTATGACGATCATATAGATTGAACTTATATTCCTTTGGAATGCCAAATAGGGTTTAAGATTGTGCTTGCATTGCAAGCATATGTCAAACTTACATCGATTAGAAAGCCGTTAGATTGTGTTTATATCCTTTTGGAAAGCCAGGTAGGCAAGCACATATCAGACTTATATCGATCAGAAAATCGTTAGATTGAACTTACATCCCTTTTGAAATGCTAGGATTATAGGAGTTCGCATAACGAATAAAGAGGTTAGATTTACATCCCTTTGGAATGCCATTTTGGATGTTCGCATAGCGAATGAATAGGTTGATTGAGCTTTTTCATCCATTGTAATGTCATTTTGGATGTTTGCATAACGAACAAATAGATTGACTGGGCTCATATCCATTAGAATGTTAGTAGGATGATGTTCGCATAACGAACTTATAAATTGAACTTATATTCCTTTGGTAGGTCAGTATGATGATGTTCGCATAACGAACATATAGATTAGACTTACATCTCGTTGGAATGCCAGTAGGATGATGTTGGCATAGAGAACATATAGATTGGACTTTCATCCCTTTGGACTGCCAGTTATGAATTTAATGTTCACATGACGAATAAATAGATATTTGATTTTTATTCCTAGGAGACAACACCTTGGTGTCGGAGAAGCAGTGCCACAATGCTGGGAAGTTAGCGCTTTGGCGCTTAGCATTCAGTGCCCAACACTGAAAGACAAAAATATGGTTCTTAAATCCAGAGGAGAATGCTTCAACGCTGTGAAACTAGCACTGTGGCGTTTAGGTGCTACAAAGAATAACAAAAAGTAAGTTGACTCCGCGGTGCCAGTTAAAAAGCAGTTCAAAAGGCTGATAGGTTGGCAAACACATTTAACAGAAGAGACAAAAATTTTGATCAGCATTGCGGCGCTGCATGCGATCTGAATACAATGAGATTCATAGTTGAATTACTCATATCTTATGTTCATAGATAAAGTTGATTCGGAATTTTTCTTTCATTATTAGGTTTAAGGCTTGTTACCATCCATGTAACAAATGTATGGTTATTCATTGATTGGCCTATGCATTGGGTCTGTGGTAGGTTGCACGTCTAACTGTTGCTTGTCATAGCCAAACATGACCAAAATAGACCAAAGTTTTATGTTTCTTAATTTTTGGGCTTAGTTATAGAAATTATTTTTTTATACTCCACAGTGGAGGTTGAGTACATCATCATGTTTAGCCAAACATTATAGGAAGAAACTCTCCCTCCTGACTCTTAAGTTTATTCATAACATTGGTGAGGATCGCATGACAAAGATGATAGATAGCTCATAAGCTTAAGATGAGGCAGTTTCTCTACCAAGAACATCAGTGCGAGTTTCTCTTCTTTCGCCAGCATTAGTTTGCTGGAACATGCACTATGCCTCCCATAAAGTTAAGACTGGCAGTGCCCCCTATACACTTTATTCTTGGTGTCATGAGGTGGTTCTTCTATGCCTAGGTACACGCCTTTCTCGATGTAGGAGGCACATTTGGTCATGGTGGTTGTGCTTCACTCATGAAACTTTTCTTGGTGTGATTGGTTGGCTAGCTTGTTTTGAGCTACACCCTTCACAGACATGTTGCAGAAGCATTACCCAAATTTTTAGTGAAATCTTGGCTTATATGTCTCCTTCCACCATAAGGGCATTTGCATAAGCTTTACCAGATCGGACATTGAATGAGTTGGACATGATAAATGAAATAGCAAATTAAAACATTGCATCTAGTCTGCGAAAATTGAATGAAAGCGGAAGAAAAAAGAATTTGGGCTTAAAAAGAACTTTTGTGTAACTTGTCATCATCAAGAATGAGAGGAACATCTCTTAGATTTTTGGAACTTCTATCTTGATTTGACCATTTGATAATATCCTTTTTTTATGCTCTTTTGACTATAGCAACAATCAAGTTCATTTAATTGCAACCTCTTCAAAATTTTGGAGGCCAAACATTTACAGTTGCTTTGACAGTGGTTCAGGAAATAAAACTGGCCTTTAGGTCTATGAGTCTATTTGACAGCCGCTCTTCATTTCCCAGTAGTACTATTGCTGATAAGATGTTTGTCTCAAGAACTGTCTAGTTATTAATTATTCTTTGCAGATTTGTCTTTACATTTGCACTAGGAGCTGGTCCAGTCCCTGGTCTTCTTTTGCCTGAGATATTTCCCAACAAAATCAGAGAGAAAGCTATGGCTGTATGCATGTCTGTGCACTGGGTAAGTTCAATCCATCCTAAGCTTCTGGGAAAATTTTCTAGGATAATGCAGTTGTAATCTTGTGTCTGTCACCTTTAGTTGTATGGTGGTGGCTCAACTAGTATGTGGCTGGGTTGAATTGAAGGAGAACAGTAAATATACTTAAAAGTTAAAAGTAGTTCATATAGAAATTGAAATTTTCTGTCATTTTCTTGAATATTTGGTTCATTATGATGGTAATTTCAGGTGGTCAATTTTTTTGTTGGTTTGTTATTCTTGAGGTTGTTGGAATTACTAGGAGCAAAGGTTTTGTACACAATTTTTGCAACCTTCTGCTTGATAGCAGCAGCTTTTGTTAGAAGGCATGTGGTGGAAACTAAGGGCAGGTCGCTTCAAGAAATTGAGATCTCTTTGCTGCCACCCCAGTAGAGGTATTTTTTGTTTAATTAAGTGATATTTTTCGATCAGAATAAGCATTTTGTTCAAATCAGAGAATATCTTTTTCCATTATATGTGGCATGTGCTTATTTTTCAAAATGTTGTATGAGATAGAATGCTATATTGTCATAGGGATTTCAAGAATTTGTGGTTAATTTTATTTTACATAAAAAATTGGAAATCTAACACTGAACTTTTGGTCTTTCAGTCATATTCAATGTTGACAAGATTAAGGCGGTCAGTTGGAAAATGAAGATCAACAAAATCAATGCTAATTACTTGTGTAATCATCACGATCCTTGTAATTTGTTATGATTTTTGAGTCGATAGTTTCAGGGGATATGCACATGTAAAATAGGATATTGTTAGGATAATAACAAATTATCATTTATTTTGGAGACAAAACCATGTTTTGAAATCTGTTATGATAATTTATTACTTTGGATAACTTCAATTCAAAATTTGAACTTAATTTAAATTTATATTAGACCGTATGATTCTTATACATATATATTGGTTTGTAGGTTCTAAAGCTGCGCATATTGAACTTTTTTTGGTTTTTGTTGTGTTTGGGAAATCTTTTAAAGGGAAAGTAGAGGGGGTCTTAGATAAGAGAATAGGAAAAATAAAGGAGAGGGGAAAAATAAGGATGATGGAATAATATTTATGATGAGGTATCATTTCGATGCATAAAAAGTATCATTGTGCTAGAATTTTATAACTGATTTGTGGATTTTTGTCAAGGTATTTTCTTAAGAAACCCTTAAAGCGGGTAATTTTAGTATTTAGTTTAATCTTCTTTTCACATTCTCCGTTTTGTTATTATTTTATGTTTTTATTATACTTACTCCTGCTATGCACTTCTGGATAAATACTAGATGTTTTCTAATAAACTATTATTAGAGTCTAATAAATACAATGATGGCCATGAAATTTGAGATTAAGAAATATGATTAGATAAGTTTGGACTTTGGAAAAACAAGATTCATATTATTGTAATTTAATGTAGACTTGAAAGACTTTTGTGATGTTTGAATATGCCTGAGGCTCCTTATAGGATTGATATGGATGAAAAAACTTTTTTTTTTTGGAAATTCAGTTATGTTTGGCATATAAGATTTCTATAGAAGTCTAACCTCAGGATAGGGGTGCTCCATTTGGTTTTTTTATAAATAATAAATAATTTATCTGATAAAATTTATTTAAAGGTTGAGCTTATTTCGAATGCAAGAAGATGCATGCTTTTAATCACATCTTAAGTTGTTTTTTTTTGTCCATCACGAGGTCCTTTGAGGAATACTAGTGTTGTAATTGATGAGGATGATATTCTATCATAGACTCCTATATGATGAAGATAAAATCAACTTAGAAGACATTAAGAATTTAATTATTTTTAAAGATGTCATTGTCAAGTTGTTTTTTTGTATAATAAAAAAATCTATGATACGGTTCTAGGGCTTAGATTGGGTAACAATGAGATCAAGGATTATGGGGCTATTGGTGAAGAATTGTGTTTAGTTTGGAAGTTAGAGGCCGACAGCTAAATTTAAGGGGGCAGGTAGGGGTGGATCGGGCTGCCGAGACATTTTCATGTCACTCCTAGGATAAGAGGGGCTTTTTTCTTTATCTCCTGTTGATCTACTTCTTTTTTGCTTGGGTCAATCCTAAAGTTAGCCAACCAACTTTTGTGATCCTGAGAATGAGTCATCTAGGGAGGAGGGATATTTCTTCAGCTGATCCTTCAGTTATCCATCGGAAACTGACAATATTTGGGGTGACTCAACACTTTTTAACATCTGCCCTCTGGAGATATATGATATCATAAGATGACTCTTACATATCACGCTCAAATGATCCTAACAGTGATAACTTAACTGATGTCTCTTTCTTATTTTGTAGCATAGAGCTTTAGTTTGTTCTTCAAGGTTTCTCCTAGGTAGCAACACAATATTCTTCTCATTCTTGATGAAAGTGTATATGTTCTTGTAGCCATTATATATTGTTCTCCTATCATATTGCCAAAGTCTACCTAGGAGAATGTGGCAAGCATCTACGGGCACTATATCACATCCAATAAATCTCCACTAGAACATAACTTGCAACACTGACTTTGTTTTTCTTTAGCTATGTCAATGAGTACGGCTGAGGGTAAGAAGATCTAATTTTTCTACTGTTTGTGCTGCCACCATATTCTCACAACCGCATCTATCAATGTTGATGCTGCACACCTTTCCTTTCACTATTCCCCTGTTGTGGAAGATGTGTCGAAGCGATGGTTCCTCTTCTTCATGCTTAGGCTGAAGGACATGCCACACTACTAGCAATTCTCCTTCATCAGCAGCCAATTGATACCCTTTATCTGCTACTTACATCACAGGCTCTCTACTAGGCTCTTCTTCCACTGTTTTTTGCTCAACAAAAGATACAACTTTCTTGTTTGGGTGATTTGATGCAACGTGTCCTTTTGAGAAGATGACAAACATTTAATAATGATAAAAATATGTCTCTTAGCAGGTATTAGAACATTTTATTATAAGAGGAAATGACACGTTAAGAAAGATTTTCATGCATTGAAAAGGAAAGAGCAATTTGCAAACAAACACTATATAGAGGACAAGTCAATGGGTGCTAGATAGCTGCAACTTTATTAGGCATTAGGAGTTAAATGGAGTGATCAATGCAATCTAGACTTAGGTTGTCTATATCATCCATGCTCTTGTACAGCATTGATTTTTCACTCATGAGCTATATTATAGTGGCTATGTTTACATGGAAAACTATGTGGCGTATAAGACGATTGATTTTGACATTGTGAGGTTAAGGGTGTATGATGGTCTGACTAGGATATTATCAGAATTTAGGCACGTACCAGTTCTTATAAATCATATATCTTTTGAGTCCTCTAAGTGATGTAAGGTACAGATTTTTAAAGATGTTACTTTTAAACTTTGAATAATAGCTTTTATTGTCATAAAGGCAAAAAAGAGTTCGAATTTATGTGTTGAAGAGTGTTCTTCAAGGGAATCTATTTGTCTTATCATTTGGTTAAAGAAGCATGTTTTGAGTAAGCATTAAACTTAGCTCCTTTTTGCATATTAGGTTTTGAAATAGAGGATACAAGTTGAGGCGGAATGTAAGAGATGATTAGGATGATCAATCTTCTATTGCACAATTAGGGGTGTGAAGTTTCATTTGTTGTCATTCTTTTGGTATCCGTGGATCCACTTCAACCTGCAACAAGAGGTCTCTTGCAGGTATTAAGTTTAGGCATTTTTTTGGATATGTTGTGGTTTCAAAGTGCTCAGCACTTCAGGGATTTTGGAACTTTGACTATTTATCTTGGAGATGAGTTGCATAGTAGACCCATAGTTATTGTTGCATTATTGAGTCATTTGGGAATTTTTTAAAGATTTTTTAACTCAAATAATTTGTCAGGATATTTACAAATTTAAAAAATTGAGTTTGTTATGACAATAATAATATCATTTATTTTGGGTTAAAAATCAAGTTTGAAAGTTTGTTAGGATAATTATTATTTTAGATAATTTCGTATCAAAATTTAAATTCAATTTAGATTTAAGATTACCTATTATATGATTCCTATAAATATAAGGTGCATTTACATATATATATACCACATCAGTCATATATATGCACATATCTAACACCTATATTTTGATATTTACATATACAACACTAGAAACTTTATCATCACATCAAAAATATCATTATTATTAATTTTTGAAAAGTAAATGTCTTTTCATGCACAAGTAGAGTGTTAGAAATATAAATATCAAACATTAAGCACTAGATATATACATATATAAGAATTATGTGGTATGTATGTAAATCTTCTTAAATATAAATGAACTTCTATGAGTTATTAATCGAGGGTATTTGATTTTATAAGCTCGAGTTTATGTGCATGGATTGGTTTGGTGGTCGATGAAAGTAGGATTTTGGCCAGCTTTGATTTTGCGTTTCGAGGTGTTCTATGGATTGCTTGGTTTGCTGTGGGTTTGGGAAACTTTTTGTAGGAAGAAATCAGCGATTTTAGAGAAGGAGAGAAGAGAGTGAAAATAAGAAACAAAAAAAAAAAAAAATGTTGTTTCTATTATTTAGCATTATTTTGATGAACCATAAACACCATTTTGATACATATTTTGTCACAATTTCTTAGATGGCATCGTTTTGAAGAAATTTTGAAGTGGATACTTTTATATATTTGTTTAATCTTATTTCTTTATTATTGTTTTGTTGTTGTATTGTGTTAATCCCATTCATTTATATTAAGCAGTTTCACCTAAAAGTTGTGTTTTTCCTGTTTAGGATAAGCTTTCTGAACTTTTATCATTTGTTTCTATCAATTGTTGTATGCAGAGTTAACACATAATCTTCTTTTTTTACTTAATTGTTTATTTTTTAATTTAATAAAGAGAATTTCATTCGCCAAATTCCTTAATTTTTTCACTATCTCATGGAAAGCTGCTAGATTCATACTTTCCAGACACTAAATGTAAGCCATACAAAATAGTTTTGAAGGCACATATCAACTGCCATAGATATCTGAGGTTATACTAAATTTGATCGCTTATTGCATTTATGGCCAAGTTCCTTGCCTGGTAATACCTCCTTGCTTACTTGAGACTACAATTGCCTCATTCATAGCGATGCCCTCAAGCTCCTGCTTAGGACTTGGTCTAATTCTATCTCAATTACATTTAGTTTTTTAATAGGTTGTTGATGTAGAGCAAGGGTGCCATCATGCAGTTGGCGAATCTTCTAGAACTTCAGATTTTATTGTCAAGGTTAAATAGATAGCCTCCTTGTGAAGACGCCATAGATTATAGAATATCATTCAAATGTTATAATGTCAGTTTTATTCTGCGTTATCGATACATTTTTCATATTTTAAAAATTTTCTTTTCCTTTTGTAATTTTCATTGCATTTGTAAGCTTCAAATTATTATGCATGTAATGTGGACCATTTGGTTGTTCACACAACCAAAGAGAGATAGGGCGAATGTCTAAGTGCTCTGCTCTTCTTTCCTTTTCTCTATACCCTAGTCGCCTGTCTTTGGCTTTCGTCTTATGGATCCTCCCTCTCTTCCTCCCCTAACCTCCTCAAACACTTCTTCTATTCTCGGTCGACTTCCTCCTCTTAATTGGAAGGAGATCTTATCTCCTTAACTGCCTTTCTCCTCCTTCATTCTCACTTTTTTGCATCGAGGTCAAAGCTGTGTTTTTGGATGAAGAAATTGATGAGGTCTCTAAACACAAAAGACCCTTCTACGATAATCTCCTTCAAGCTATAAGTAAAAAAGGTCACTTTAAATGTGGCTAACAATTAAATAAAAGAATCTACATAACAATTAAATTAAATTAAATTTTAATATATATATATATATATAATTCAGTAATTGTTTGAATTAAATTTCATCTATTTTCCAACACTCACAGCTGTAGCAATCACTCAATTCATTCCATTTAAACATGGAACCAACCATGATTCAGTTTACAGCTAAAGAAAGCATCGAACACATTACACATAAACCTACACATCAAATCACACAAACACAATCCGATCAAAATCAATAAACTAAACCCACAAGCTACAATTCAACCTTCTACTTGCTCATAAATTGGTTCATAGGAGGCACAGTACTCTTCCCCCATTGCCTCTGAGCCTGATAACCCATCCATCCTGTATGAAAAAAAAAACCAGTAGTTAAGTACAAGCTTTCAGCTAGCCTTTGGAAATAGCAGAGTATTTGATACCTAGAGAGGGATCGATGCCTCTGTGGTGAAGCTCCCTGAACTCTTGGCAGAGGGCACAGCAAGGGCAGAAGAGATGGACCGTCCAGTCCTCTGATGGCGCCTGGACTAAGCCATATTTGTTCCTCAGCTTCTTCCTGTAATTTGAACCTATGATCCAGCAGGTGAGTAGGGCTGGCACCATCAGAATATACATGAAACTGGCCAATGTGCAACCTGTAAATTATAATAATAATAATTGCATATTAATACAGTTAGAATTGGAAGAAAAACAATCATATTAAGGTTTAAAAAGAAAAAAAAAACATATATGAATATATATATATATATTTCTTATCTATTTACATATCTAATATCAACAATTTCATATTTATATAAATATCAAATAACATCATCATCAATCTTTTTAAAATGAAGTTTATCTTTTTATATGCTGTTTTTGTAAAAATCAAATTTTAGAAGCGAAATATGAAAATACATAAGAATTTTGTACCATGTAAATATGAAATTTTAGATGTTAAATATATAATATATAATTTTATATGATTTGTAGGTAAATATTTCAAATTTAAAAGCAGAAGGCTTACTCGTCCCTCCCTCATCCAATATCTCTGCAATCTGCCCGAAAGTAACACAGGGAAAGAAAGCCGTCATAATAGCTGCAACAACAATACTCACATAAATCAACTCTAAAGCTCACCATAAATAATAATAATTCAAGAGAAAAAAAAATACAATTGGTCTGGTTCAGGCCGCAGTCGAACATCCCCGTTGACCAAGGCATCCCAATATTGGAAGCAGGCGACTTGGAATCATAGGCCGGGATGGGGCTCACCGGAGCAAAGCTAACCGGCGTGCCTCTGGCCGGCGGCGGAGGGTACGGAGCTGGAGGAGGGCCGTTAATGGAGGTAGCCGAAGCCGCCGGAGGAGGAGGAGCATGCTGTGGAGCGCCGAAGTAGCTTGCCGGAGGCGGCTCAGAGCCCTCAGTAATCTCCTCGTCTTCTGGTCTCTGCCTTCCCATCGCCGCTGAGGAGGAAGACTTGGTTTTGATCTATCATAAAACGGCTGGTTTATAATTTATATTGAAGGACTGAATAAGAGTTTTCGAGATGGGGGGAAGTCAGAGAATTAGATGTGAATGTGGGCTGTGGAGAGTTGCGGATTTGGAAATTATAGATTGGGACGCTACCCGTTGAAATAAGTGAGGGATAAGTATATCCACATTATTATTATTATTATTATTATTATTAAGAGAATTTATATACATATCATACAAATCTTATATATTTATATATTTAAAATTTTAATTTTAATTTATATATATATATAATATTTCAATCTTTAATATCATATCAAAAATATCATCATTTATTTTTTAAAAGTAGAATATATTTTTTAAAGTATAAAAAAATATTAGATAAATAATTATTTAATTTTAACTGTTAGATATATTAATACATAAGATTTGTGTGATATGTATATAAATCTTTATTATTATTATTATCATTATTATTATTATATTATATATCACATAATTTTTTTATATTTATATATCTAATATTTAAATTTTAATTATATATATATATATAATATTTTAATCTTCAATATCATATCAAAAATATCATCTATATTTATTTTTTAAAAGTGAAATGTATTTTTTTTAAGCATAAAAAATATTAGATAAGTAAATATTTAATTTTAAATATTAAACATGTAAATATATAAGAATTGTGTGATATGTATGTAAATCTTATTATTACTGTATTATATTTATTTATAACAAATTAATCAATTTTATTTTATTTTGAATAATTTTTAATAAAAAAATTATTAATTTGAATTTCTTAGCAAGTTGTGATGCACATGTATGAATGTATATTTTGAATTTTATGAGCCTAAAAAAATGTATACTTTGACTGCTGATAGCAACCTTATCTTAACTAGCTTTTATAATTGGGAAGATTCCTTAAGAGCTTAATTTCAGCTGATAGCAACCTTATCTTAACTATGTAACTGTTAAAGGAAAGTACATGCCAGCCTACTTTATTGTAATAGAGTTGACTTCTTATATGTTCTTCAAAGTCAACGTGAATCAGTTTTTTTTTTAATTATTTATAATTTAAGTATACAAAGATAAGATACGGCCGACAACTTTATTTTATTTATGTTTGATTTTTTATAAGTTAGAAGGCTTCCATAAAATCTTAATGTGGAAGTTTGGGTTTTAAATCTATTAAAATGGTTATAAAATATAAGTAAATTATTCTTAGTTGATATAGTTAAACAACAAAAATCTTAAATTTCAGGGGTAATCACATAAATAAGATCTGAGATTTAAATATTTAGAAAATTAATGTTCTATTGCAATCATTTTTTTTTTTAAATTTCTTACTCAAATACTAAAATTGACATCAGATCTTACAATGTAAATTTTGGATTTGTCAAACGTTTTAATGATTTGATAGTTTAAAGAAATGGTATGAGTATTAGTTTTGTAAATTAGCAGATTTTGAGTGTAAGATATGTAATTCTCCTTAAATTAGACAAGCTAATTTAGCATTTATAATAGCATAATTAACATGAAAAGTTTACTAAATATTAAATACAAATAAAAAATAAGTTAATAAAAAATTATATAAATTATAAAGTACAAATAAATTTAAAATTAGTATAAATTATAACTCAAGTAATTTTAAGTTTATGATTCAAGATTTTGGATAAATCTTCATCAATTTTATCAACACAATCATCTAATTTTATATATTTATAAATCATCCACTTTCAGCCTTAATTTTTTTAATTGACATTTCCATATTGAAATTCATAATAAAAGTTCAATGAACCTTATTTTTCATTTTTATAAAATTTTCAATAATATTAATATAACAGATACAAATATATGAATTAGATAATTCAATATATATATATATATATATATATATATATATATATATATATATATATATATATATATATATATATATATATATATATATATAAATTAAATATTTGATTTGTAAAGTTCCTAAAACCTAATCAGGAGTCTAGGTTCTTTTCATTAACTTCTATTTGGTTTTTTCTTTTTGGACAAATTTGAGAGAACTAATATTTTAAAATGATAACAAATTTATTTTCATAGAAAACTATCATACAACGTATTAAATTATATATATAAACATCTCAATGAATTCAAATGAATACTAATTAATTTAAAAAATCATTAAGCATAGCATAGTTATTTGATTAATTTTTAACTATTATATAAAAATCTTGAATTTTAAAACATATTAAGAGATCCTAAAAATATTATAATAATATAAATGAGTTTGTAGCCTATCAAGAAGTTTCAAACAAAATTAAAATTCAAAACTATTAAAAAAAATCATATATAAACTCGTTATTTAACATAATTATCTATGATAGCTTATAAATATTAAATTTAATAACATTGTTATGAAACAAGGCCACATAAACTTTATAAAAATATTAGAAATTAATTTAAGATGAAGTCAATTTTTAACACATGATTACAAATCAAGATAGTTAATATAATTTTGTAAATTTCAAATTTTGTTGCTATTACTTTAAAAAATTATTATTAACATCTTTTTTACTTTATTTAATTTTTACATTATCAATAAAATTATATGTGCACTGACATCTTTAAAATTTAATATATTATCAACAAATGGACTGCAAATATCTTTTTTTTTTTCATATAAATTTTAAAATTGAAGATGAATGCAAATCTTGCTTGCTAAAATTAATTTTTTTTAAAGAGAATGCCCTATATTATATCTTTTACCTTCTCTCTCTCTCAAAAAATAAAAATAAAAAATAAAAAATAAAAATCAACTTCCTTCTAGCTTCAGATCAACTTATGCTAACTGCTGAGAAAATATATCCTGTGAATGAACATATAAATGGCCAAGCCACCCTTTCTCATCTTTTCTCAGTTCTGTAGGTGAATGTAGCTTAATTGTTGAAGGAATTGACAGTCATAGCAAAACAAATTCCCCCTACATCTTCATCACATTTCCATGCCAAACAAATCAGGCAAGATAATAAATTGATGTCCCATTCATTATAGGCCAGGGGGCTTGAACAATGGGATGGGAAAGAAGCTCTCGACATCGATCGGCACTAGAAGAGCACGGCGAACAAGATCGGACATGGAGGTCGTCCCCTTCCACGAGAACCACGGCCCCCCGCCGACTTCCACAGCTGCCATGTTGCTCGTCGCTTCGAGGATTAACTGCACAAAAATTAATTATCAACTTCAGCAAACATCATAATAGAGCAGTAATGTTTCTGTAAGATAAAAAAAATATAGGTTTCAGACTTTGAAATGTTTCTAAGTAGGCAGTTTCTATGCTTGATTTCATTTTCATTTAGAAAACAGCCTTCTTAACTGCATTTGTGCATATAAGTTACTAAATTGCCAATAAAAATTACTTTAAGATGTCATAGTACTAATTGTGTTTAATTAATTCACTCATTATTATTATTATCTCAAAAAGTTGAGGTCTATTAACGGGCATCAATCCTTTTAGATCTATATACTCATTTATCTAGCTTTAACATTTTCATTCCTGTTGTTTCCTAAAGCTTTCATCTTTAAACTTGCTGTTTTTAATCAGTTGCCAATTTATAACATAATATCAAAACAAAAAATACTGAATTCAACTGTAGGTACCCCTGGTTTCTTTTTGTAGCAGAAGTGTAAGTGGGTTTATCTTCTGTTTGTTCATACATAAAATGAAAAGAACATGCATTTGATAGGGCACTCAACCTCCAGTTACTTGCTTAAGTTTTTGGCTTGGTTGAGACTCACATACTACATTTTACATATCTTGCTTAAAGTTTACATATCTAATGCTTAAAGTTTGATATTTACAAATATAACTTTCCTATGCATGAAAAAGTGCATTTCACTTCAAAAATTAATGATGGTGCTATAATGCTATTTTTGATGTAATATTAAAGATTTGGGAGCGGGAGCAGAGCTATATATATAAATATGAGAGTTTAGGTGTTAGAAATATAAATATATAAGAATTGTCTGCTATGTATGTAAATGCCCCTAATATTTAATATTAAACTATGAGAGGAAATCATGGCCATTAAATAAATTTTTTACTCTCTAGAGTATAACAGGTTAGCTTGCCTACGTTTCCAGTTACTTCAGGCTTCCATTTCAAAGTGGTCAGGTTAAAATACCCTTAAAAAAACATTTCAAACTGTCAAAAATGAAGATTCATGCACCTTTCCCTTGTTGCCATCAGATGTTTTTTCCCATAACTGCAACCTCAGATCACCATAGCAAGTATCTTTACAAGCTGTCACTAGTCCAGCTTCTTGGGGGTTGGAGTCAGAGTTGTTGCTACTAATCTCTGTTGTCAATAAATTACTGCAGGGACATAAATGGCTGAAATAATACATGATAAGTATTATAGAGCCAGTGCATATTTTAATATCCAGTAAATGCTATAGAAATCAATGGAAATTCTGAATAGTCAAAACTATCAACTGTACTGTATTTTGATGTAGGAGGTAAGGAGATGACCATATTTTGATCGTTCTCTGCGGAGATATGCCAGTAACCCCATCGACTGATCTCCCAGCTCACAGTACCATTCCAGGGCACAAATTCATAGAACTTTCCTCCATAATGAACGCCAACCTACAAGAAAAAAGAGTGCACACATATTTATTGTAGTCTTCATGAGAGTCTTCCATCTTATACAAGAAAAAAAAAAAGGAGAGAATTCTAACGCTAAATATTTTTCAAAACAAGAGAGAATCTGAAAGAACATATAAAATAAAATAACCTTCATTAAAGGAGTCTTAAAATGACATTCAAGTCCTATAGAATTGTAAGAGATTGTGAAGGAACTAAAAATCAGATAGGAAAAAAAAAACTCTAAAAGTTAATTCAGACAGCGTGATGCAAGATGAGGAAAAGAAGAAAATCCATTTGTTTTGAGCTGGGATTGTTTTGGGACCACTCCTTGGAAGGAGAAAATTTATTAGCATCAGTGATTATTCTTAGAATCATCACAAATAAATAAATAAACAAATTTCTCTTTTTTATGTACTTATGAAGTGACAACAATACTGACTTCTCATAATTCATCCATTCTCCATGAATAATTATCCATTATTATGAAACAAAAAAGAAATAAAATGGAATCCAAATAAAACTTAAGACTCAAAACAAACCCTACTTATGTTACCAAAGCACAACACCAAATCAGAGTATCATTATACAGTACTCATAAATGGTGATTTTCAAACTTAAAATAGACTATAGAAAACATCATCAAATCACCTATTAGCCGAGCTTTATTGCAGTCAATGCAATCAACTGCAAATTTTGGGAAGAATGGAGCATATGGATCAATAGCAGAGAATCAATGACAGTGCAAACAGCCAAAGGAGACATAAATCTACATGGCAGAGAAAAAAATACCAAACTACGATATATTAGTTTTTGATGTTCATCAAGAAAACCATAGGCATAATAACTGCACCACTTCCTACTTAAACATGTATGGAAATGTTTCACAAAGTGTTAGATGTAAATTCACAAGAAGGAGATGAGAAGAGACTAAACCAAGGCATTGTGATGTAGAACAAAAAAGCTACTTCAGAAATTGATTTTTGTAGTAGGAATAAGGCAGCAAATGAGCGATGTTCAACAAGCAACTCATGACTCAACTCGATTAGAACCTGTTTATGTTCGTTCGATTAACTAATCGAACAAGCTTGAACACTTATGTAGCTACTCAATTGTTAAATGAGCAATCTTGAACAACTTGTTATTCAATTCGTTTATGTACATGAACAATATTATTTAAAGGCCATGAATAAGCTCATTAAGGAGCTCGATTACGGCTCGATTAAGGCTTGTTTGCGAACAGTATTATTTAAAATTTTATTTTTAGGTTTAATAAGCGTTAATTGATTTAGCTTGTATATATTTATCAACAAATCGCTCACAAACAAGCTCGATTAAGGCTCGATTAAAGCTCATTTATTTCATTAAATGAGCTGCTCGTTAACAGACTCAATAAGCTCAATCTGAACCGAGTTCGAATAAGGTTTTTTTAAAAGAGCTCAAGCTTGAACACCATTCTAAAAACTCAAATCGAGCTCAACTTGAGCTCGATAATGATAAACGAGCTTGAACTCGAACAACCACATATTTGGCTCGGCTCAGTTCGTTTGCAGCCCTAAGTAGGTATCTCATTTGTTACTCTGGTAAAATTTTTTGATATCATGCAAGGCATTGATGATCCAGATACAAATATGAGAAAGCTATATGCATTATTCCCATTATCCAATTATGAAAAAAAACATAAACATTATTAATTCATAAAAAAACTATCTGTTTTAGAATTATATGTTCACAATCATCATAAAATAAGTTAATTATCAATATGATTATCACATAAATTTGAAAATAATCTTCAATTTCACTACGCAAATATGGAGAAAATGTTATTTCTTTTACAGAAAGAATATTCCACCAATATCTTCAATTAAAGTTGGAAAAATTAAGAGAGAAATATATCATCAAAGGAGCAATATTATGTAACCACTCTTCGTCTATATGGGCATAACCAAATTTTATATATTTAGAAGCATGATGGACTGTCCACTTCACTCTCTCCAACTTTCATTGAGACTCTAATGCAAAGAAGAAAATTATAGTTGCTTTATGGTCAAAGGATCTCTTCAATCAAGCTAGATAGTAATTAACTATCCAATAAAATAACAAAAATATTGACCTCCCTTTTATCTCCATAAATTATGCAGTAATGTGTATTTTAATACTAATAAATAGGGAGTTATATTAAAAAAATCATGTACGAGTTAGGTGTTGTTTGTATGCAATGAAGGTTGAAGTGTAGTGGCTTCTGCTTTATTAGTGTTCTTTTGTGAGTTCACCAGAAATGTTATTTGTATCTCTTTTTATATTAATTCTTTTAGAAATAATATTATTTTCTTTTTACCTTGTACATGTTCCATTGTTTATGTCATGGGTAACCCCACTTACCATCTCATTATGCTAGTTTGTGACAAATATGGGGAGCTTGTAACTGCAACAGGCCAACACTTTCAATACTAGGGCAGCGCATAGGTCACACTTGAAGCCATCTGTATTATCAAAGAAATAATTGAGCCATGGATATTGGTGCTCAAGGTATCATCATTGAAGATGAGAATTTAAAAGTCATTAACTTTCTCAAATAGAGCAAGGACGAGAACACTCAAAGTGCATTTGGAATAAACTACGCTTTTAAAAAGTAATCTTGAGTTTGACAACAAGTTTTTGGCTGCATTTTAAAAAATTGTGGTGAAAAGCTGCTTTTGAGAACTATAGTTGTTAGAGTATAGTGGCTATCAGAAAGCTATTGTTTCTATTTTTTAAAATGAAAAATATTTGTAATGCACACAACAGCTTTTCAAAAAGTTGATTTCTCCACAGTAGATTTACAACCAGCTTTTTAAAAAGCTAGAGTTGCCCTAAACAAGCCCTTAACAGTTTAGGACTACAGTTGGACCAAACCTTGACTTTTTGTCACAATTTAATCAAATTCTTTTTCATTTTATACCAAAGGCCACAATAGGGCTACCTATTTTTGTGGTCAAATAGCTCTAAATTATAATTTGTTTGAAAAAAATTATGTAAATGTTACTTTTTCTTCGTCTTTGGCCCTAATTAGGGAAAATATGAGCTATATTGCTAACACAGTTGTATATATTTTCTTTTAGATATAGTAATGTAAAATACAAGCTTCAAGGGTAGTCTGCCCTTCACCTACACCACATTGATAGCAAGCTTACGAAATAACAACCAAAAGTTAATTTCTAAAAGATGTTCTGATAAAAAAAATGAAAGCAAATAAATCAAATAAATATGATATGATCAACTAGCAATCTCTTTAAAGAGAGCTAACACAAATTACTTAACTATTAGTGGTGATGATTTACAAAGCATTAGATTTGACCACATAAATTAAATTTTCAAGTTAAAAAAAGGCACTCATCATTAATAATTCATTCAAATATTTAATCAAATTTACACTTATTAAGTTTTGACTTATAGATTTATAGATTATCAAACCAAGAGCCAAAAATAAAATCAAGCTAAATTTGATTTGTAAACGATATTCTGTTAGAAACTTAATCAAGAGAAAACCATTAAATCTTTCATTGATTTATCAACTTCAATAGGTATGGTTTGCGTACATATACATTCAATATTAGATTCATATCTTTTAGAAGTTCATATTCATATTTAGGAACTTATCCAATTTTTATTAAAACAACTAGTTCAAATTTCAGAATAGATACAATTTCACATAGAAGCTCAAATTCTCAATCACAATTAGATTCAAGTTATCATTATAATTTAGGTCCATATATGATAATAAGTTCAATTTCAATTTCAAATTTAATTTCTAATAGACATTTAGATTTATAGTTGAACTCACTTTCAAATTTGTATTGTTAGTAAAAAAAAAATAATAATAAAAAAAAAAGATTATAGAGAAGATTATTGCAGAAAGAGTAACAGAAAAATAGAATGATGATATTGATTACATTCCATTTGTCTTATATATATATATGCATAAATATATAGTGATATAAGATGGTACATGCTATGAGGTGTCAGATTTTGTTCTAGGTAGGGGTAAAAATGTAAATAACTATCGGTGAAATATTCATGATAGGTAGTGCTGACATCCCTTCTCAAGAAGACTATCTAGGTTGGATTGTCAACTTGTGACAAAGTGCTTTGAGGTGAGATGTGGTCGACGACTTGGTGAAGACATGCAATTTGACCTTTGGAGCTTATGTGGTTAAGGATAATGGTGTTAGTTTGAACACAGTCCCAAATGAAGTGATGATTGTGAGATCCGAAAATTTGCCACCGACCTCTTTTAGAATGAAAAGAGTTGTTTTAATGTCGGTGAAAATTTCAGAAGACAGATGAATAGTAGATAAGACACTATCCAGAGATTTCGTCCTCATTTTGTGAGAACTTTTTAAATATGGTTCTAGGTTTCCATGGCATATTAATTATCCTCATATCGAGAGAATCTTTCGATTAAAATTAATGAATAAATAACGAATATATATAGTGAGTGGAGTTTGAAATTTATGAAATTTATCATTTTAATTTAAAACATTTGGTGGGGGGAACGATGACACGTCCGATCTAGATCTCATTAGTCATTATTTTGGCGGTCGCTAGTCGAGGAAGTAGTCAACGATAGAATGATCCTTGTCAGCAACACATGGGTTACATTGTCCAAGATGTCCTTATAGACCTGGGGTGAAGTTTGTCAAGCAAATATAAATCGACTTTTATCATAGCTTTCTTCAACCAATACATTCTACATTTTACATCAAAAGAGCAAAGTCGTTTGAACATACTGGTACGTGAGTATTTAGTGGTGTCGTATTCGGCGAACCATTGGAGAATCTTCGTGCTTGTCATTTATATGGTGTCGTTTATTGTAAAATCTGAGACGGGCAGACGTCACGATCTTTAAGATTATTTGAGTGTGAAGATAGTTATGTATTTGATTTAACATTGACTCTTTCTGAGCAAAATTTTTTTTTTTGTATCCAGACAAACATGCGGAGGGATTGATTTTAAGTTTTAATTTAAATAATTACTTTTATTTCATTTATATTTTATTATTTTATTTGAATTTTGATCATTTTTATGATTGATTTAGATTTGAATATATGATCATTGATTATTTGAATTTTAATAATAATCACCCTTCTCGATCAGGGTATAATTAATAGACTTTTACTTACGTTCTAGGAGGGTCTAAATTCATCTCAAGTATAATCCTTCAAACCTTTATCAAAAACTGAACATGGATCGAGTTTGAGACTTTTCTTTTTGAGGGCTTGAATTTCAGAAACTATGTCGGTTGATTCATACCTTGTAATTATACGACATAATTAGTTTCTCAGATATTATTAACTTAAAATTCTTATAATATCAAATTTTTTAAGTTTTGTTAACCCAGACCCGGTCCTAAGACCAAACCGGGAAGCATACCATCTGTTCTTTTATATTTGAATTAACAAACACTTCAACATACACACGAATATCTGCTCTTTGAGAATTGCATAAACATTAAGATGTTTAAGTTGAAGTTTAGATGTCAAATCATAGGTTTTGATTTTTGAGTTTTGTTAACTCGGACCCGATCCTAATACCAAACCGAAAAGCATAGCATTTGTTCATTTGCTTTATATCTAACTTGCATATGTTCCTAAATGTTTGAACATTTCAACACACATATGAGTATCTGTCTTTTAAAATATTGTATAGACATGTGAATATCTAAGTTGAAATGTAGGTATCAATTTGCAAGTTTGATTTTTTGATATAACATTTTTAGGTTTTGTTGTTAACTTCTAAAATCAAACCGGAAGTATAACATCTGATCTTTTTTTTTTTATTTTGCATTTGGGAAACAAATTTTCCTAATGTTTGATCTAATAGACATTTCAACATACATACGAGTAGCTGTTTTTCTAAAATATTGTATGGACATGTGAATGTCTAAATTGAAATAATTATGTTTAATATGACATGTCACATTTAATACATGCTATAAAACAAATATAAATCTATTTTTGATCAAACATGTATCTGCTCTTTTTTGGTATTTAACATTCTCAAATCTGAGAATAAGCGTCACTTACAGATGGTTAAGCTCATCTATTCAAAAGAGATAGAAGACTTTAACCTTTTAAAGCATTTCAAGCATCGAAAAATATCTGCTTTAAGAGAAGGATTAAGGATGCTGTATAAATTTGCACATCACGATCAAATCCTTATTATATGTACTAGGATTTGGATGGTTGAATGTTAATTCAAATATAAGCATGTATATAGATTTCCATTCGATGCCTTTTCGAATTTGAAAGAGAGCTTTATATTTAATAACACTTTTCGTATATTCATAGAAAGGAAAGAGTGATACTTAGAAAGAGTGATACGTATGTTAATGAAGCTACCCACTTACTTCCCATTTTTTATCCTCTCATTCTTTTACATGAAAATCGACTAGGACTTAAGCTTCATGTACAACAAATGATTTTGGAGGATCATGTCCTACTTTCATATTCTGTATAAATTTAACACTTGCTTAATGATATAATATGAATATTTATGAGGTAAAAGCATAATTTGAATGTTACCAATCAAATTAAAAGGATTTAAAATTGCATTCAAGGTGGTATTTTAAAAGCCCATTGACTCAAGTATAAGACTATCCAGATAAGACAAACTTATTTATGGGTGTAGCATGAAAGAATGCCATTTTTAAATGACCAATCAGCAAACAAAAGAGGGCTGAAAATTATTTAAAATAGTATTTTAGACGCCCATTTGTGTAATTATAAAGTCACTCATACAAGATACAAGTTTGGCATTTAAGGATGTGGCATTAACATTTCTTAGGTAAAATGCCCTTTTTATGTGACCAATCAGCAAACAAAAAAGAGCTGGAATTTATTTAAAGTGGCATTTTAGAAGCTCATTTGTGTAAGTATAAAGCCCAATGGGTCTTTCATATAAAGAGAAAGTTCATCAGTTCTAGATGGGCCATTTTTTGTAAAGGCCTAAGTGAGAAAAATAAGGTAGCCCATGGTATTATGATTCAATTCTATTTAAGATAACCCATGTTCCTCTTTTCACATAATATGTACTCAATAATGAGGGTAGAGGAAATGACAAAAAGAGTAAAGATTTTTCCCTTAGATCCATGTTAATGTCATGAGACTTTAAGAGAAAATAACAAAGAGGATAAAAATTTTCCCTTAAATCCATGTTTATGTCATGGGAGCATTAAGAGAAAAAAAAATGGCAAAAAAGAGTTAAGATCTCCCCTTAAATCCATGTTTGTTATGTAACATTAAAAGAAAGTGACAAAGATATAAGCATATGTCATATGTCATTAGGAAACAAATGATAAAAATAGGAATGCATGTTATATGTCATTAGGAGACAAGTGGGTCAACTAAAGTTAACCTCATTTACATGCAAACTCATGACAAAGGCACAAGTACACATCAAGTGTCATTAAGAAAAATGATAAAAAAGAAAGTTAATCTCTCCTTAAATTCATATTTTTGTCATGTGACATAAAAGAGAAATGAGAAAATGAGAAAATGACAAACCAAGTTAAAGATCATCTTACATGCATGTACATGTGGTATGACATTGAGAGAAAGTGATAAAAAGAGAGTTAATCTTTCCTTAAACTTATATTCTTGTCATCCAACATTAAAGATAAATGACAAAGAGAGGTTAAAAATTTTCTCACATGCATGTGCATGTGGTATGACATGTGATATGACATTGAGAGGAAATATGAGAAGGAAGTTAATCTTCCTTAAACTCATGTTCTTATCATTCAACATTAAAGATAGATGACAAACCAAGTTAAAGATCCTGCATTACGTGTATGATGGTATGACATTAATCAAAAAAAAAAATCTTCCTTAAACTCATATTTTTGTCATATAACATTAAAGAGAAAATGATAAAGGCATAGGTATGTTATATACCATTAGAAATGACAAACTAAGTTAATCTCCTTACATTCTTATGACAAAACACAAGTATGTGTCAAATGTCATTAAAAAAAATAACAAAAGGAAGTTAAGGGGGCTTATAAATAAGAGAGGATCCCCCTCTCATGAGGCTTTACTCTCCCATTTCTCTTCTCTTTCTCACAAAATATATTGCAAGCCTAAGTCCTTTAAAGGAGTTTACCCAACTTGCAAAGAAAGGGGTGTAATTCATATTACATTGACTTGTAAGTTATGCCTAACTTAGTGCTTTAGAATTATACATCATTATCTCATATAAATGGGCATTTGATAGTAAAACAAGATTTAAATCATGCAACAATAAGAACATTTTTTTCCCTTTCTATTTTCAACTATTTATAAGTGTAACGATTATTGCCAAATGAACAAATCTTATTTCATAACTTAGGCAAAGGGGAGGCAATTATGTCATACATATACTTAATAAGACTCATAAACATAAGCATGAAGTGTTTATTTTCAAATGACTCATGTAGCATAATCACCATTTTAGCCAAAGTAGATTTGAATCTTAAACAAGATTTGCCTTATGACATGAAAATTCAAATAGAGATAGCTTGCATGATACTAAGTTAAAAGCATAAATACACATATGTATGATATAGAAATTCAAATAATAACTAAAGCATTTGTATTTTCTTTTTTATCAAAATTTTCGACAACCCTTCCTATATCTCGGGAGGTAGGTCTTCCACGCCAAGAAAGGCGTGATGATGTCGTGAGACAGGATTAGAAAGTTTACCTTGCCAGAAAGGCGTGCGTGTGTTAACACAACATAACATTTCTTTCTTGGCGTTGACGATAAGCAATCTTATATAAATAGATTTCCTCTGTGTTGGAGAAAGCGTGAATAGTCTTATATGATTTCTCATCGCGTTGAAGAAATATGAATAGATCTTATAGATTTCAGCTTGCATTTACACAAAATCGTGCATATATATTTAAATAAGATATGACATTTGCAAATTTAGCTAAGCATTGCATTGAAACATCATTAATAAGAAATCATCACATAACTTTTTATTGTATATGTCATTTCTTCCTCTTTTTTTTGTTTCAATACGAGGGATGAAATAACTTTTCTATTTTCAATAAACAAAATAGCATTCATACGTTAAACTATAAACATATGCTTTACTTTTTAATACGCATAGTAAATATTCAACCTTCCACATTAAAGCCATATACTTCATTCATTTCTTTTGTGCAAGAGGAAAAATCGGCAAGTTTATACCAAGATATAAGATTCAACCTTCCATAATATGTCATGAAATCTAAGGAAGAAATTTTTAATCTCACAAAAGAAACTTGAAAATCTGAAGTTTTACCAAAATCATGCTCATATAAAAGGAAAATAGAAATTGCATTCATTTTGGTTTATCTCAAGCCTCCTTTTCATCTCTCATTATGATAACCATAAGAGTTTAAACCATAAAACAAAAAAATGAATAGCCACATTAAGCATGACATTACATAAACCCAAAAGAAAAGAGAAGGTTCAGATTTAGTAAAGCATCGACAAAACCCATGAAATTCGAAAGGAGTTTCAATTGAATCTTACTAGAGAAGATCTCAAATTTAACAATCATGTTTAAAATCTTACGATATGAGGCAAAGATAGTAAATCCCACACATAAAGATCTCACAATTCATTTCAAAGATTTATCACTTAGATGATAATAGTAATTAGAAAGAAGGTAAGCAATGTTAGTGAAACAAGATCATGCTTTTCAATCTTCTTTCCTTTAGCAAGAATATTTGCATTTGGATTTGCCAAATCAAGAAAAGAAATCTGAAAATAAACTTTGCTCAAATCCTCCTCCCCATATTAGCAAACAACTAAGTAATGGAAGCAAAGTAGGATTGACTTCATAAGATAAATCCAGAAAAGAACACTTTTCTTTTAATGGGGAAAGATGAGAATATGACTGATTATTAATCAACAATTGCAAGAAAGTCAAAGTACTATGCTCATTCATAAGCTTTGAATTTTCAGATTCTAGCTAAAGGCATGCTTATATATCAAAGAAACTTGCTAAGAATAAAGTTCATCACCAATATGCATAAATCACTTCTCTTCATTTCTAACCATCTTAAATCATAAGATAATCATTCACATTTGCTGTTTTATCATTTCTAACCTCATTTTCACATTTCCAATTTTATTTTAAGCATGTAAGAGAAGCTTAATGAACATCATTCCACTCAAACAAAAAATTGAAGTATATGAAGGAAACTTGCATACAACTTAGGATTTGAGCCATACATTATCTCAAACCATATTTCCACACTTTTGATTGCATTTTAAACATGTAAAAGATGTTTAGCAAGCACCAATCCTTCCAAATAGCAAAACTGAAGCATAAAAGAGAAGGAACCTTGCATATAACTTAAGGTTTAACCTACACATTATCTCAAATCATATTTCCACACTTTTGATTTCATTTTAAACAATATGAAAGAGGTTTAGCAAGCATCAACCCTTCCAAACAACAAAGTGAAGCATAAAAGAGACAAGAAATTTTGCACATAATCTAGGATTAAGCCATGCAACACTTCAAATCCCTTTTTTTATTTCAGATTTCAACATCCACCTCACTTTATTCACAAGAAATGAAGCCATATATATGTAAAAGTAAGCTAGGAAACAACCTAGAGTTTCCGGTTGCAAGGAGGCAAGGAAGAGAGATTTCGGTTGAACTAGGGTTCGGCTAAGACTCACAAAAGGGACTGAGGGATTTTCCATTCGCCTCCACGCATGATGACCTGGAAGAAAGGAAGAAAACCGACGAGAAAGCCAAGAGAAAACGAGAGGGAAGTCTGCGTGAGAGGGAGAATCGCACGAGAGCTTCAGCTGAGAGAGTTGCGTCCAACAGAGAAGGAAGGAGAGCTTGCCGAGAGAGTTGCGTCCAAAAGAGAAGGAAGGAGAGCTTGCCGAGAGAGTTGCGTCCAACAGAGAAGGAAGGAGAGCTTGCCGAGAGAGTTTCGGCTGATCGCAGAAGGGAATCGCACGAAAGGGGAGGAGGAAGAACCCAGCATCACGCGAGAGAAAGGGGAGCCGATAGAGAATCGTGTGTGTGGAGAGCTTCGGCCGAGAGCAGAAAAAACCAGAGAACAATCGTATGAAAGGGGGAAACAAGAAAATTTTACAGCCTCTCGCTTTGGGGTAAACCGATCGCCGTTTTGGTTGGTCGTCTAAACGCGCCCAATTAGAAATAAAGGCGGGTTATTTTGATTGGATGAGTTGGGCGGCCGATTAAGATGAGGATTAGGGAATTAAGCGGCTACTAACTGCATAATTATGATTTAACGTGATAATAATGCAATTATTAATATTTTCGACGCCAAATAACATGAAATTATTTCTTGCGCTAAACCTTATCGATATGGATATCAATTTGAGGTATTTTTGTTGTGTCGAACGCAACGGCGTGATCGATTTCGCAATCGGAGGTCGTTTAAACAATGTCGGCGACGATTGAAATGAAATTGGGCTTAAATTGTGCGACGTCGCGCTCGAATCGATCAACGTTCGTGTACACTTTGCCAAATCGACCGCGGAAGACGTTTGATAGGTTTCGACGTTCAACAATGGCGGATGGCGTCTTTAATAACGCAATGATTGAAATGAAATTGAGCTTAAATTGTGCGACGTCGCGCTCGAATTGATCAATGTTTGCGTACACTTTGCCGAATCAACCGCGTAAGACGTCGTTTGATAGAGTTTCGATTTGGCGATCATCCAATTGGTCGTCGGACGTGACTTCCGACTATGATATGCGCGTAATTTCATTAAAAATTGAATTTGATTATTTAATCGACTATTAATTGATTTGATAATTTTCATTTAATTAATTTTAATATTTCAATGTATTACGAAGTCAAATTTTCAAATTGAAGCAAGTTTGATTGATTCCGATCGCGATTAGGGGGGATTTTAAACCTAATTCATGTGATGTGTAATATCCAATTTAGCTTATTTCCTAATTAATTTTATTTTATCTAATTAATCCGTTATCAGAATATTATATCAGTATCCCCAGTACGCATGCCGGATTAAAGATTTAACGCATGGTGGATCGAAGGAAGGTAATCTCCGCAGCCTTCCTTATTTCATTTCCTGCGCCGATAATTTCCTCCTTTCTTTTCCTCCTCGCCGGCTTCACTAGAACCGCCGCTGCTTCGCCGGCCGACAGGAGTGCCGCCTCCCATGGCGTAGATCGGTCTGAGTCATGGAAACCGGGCCACGATGCCCCGACGCCAACGACGAGCGTGGAATCCGTCGGCTTCGATTGGAACCACCGGTGGCCCCTTCCGGTGCTGGCCTGGACCCGCCAATCTCACACTGAACCGTCAGTAAGGTATATCGACGGTTGGAAGTCAAACCGTCGGCTGGATGAGGATTTCCGGTCCGGCCGACGGGGAACCTGGGAGTTCGTGTTGTCAATTTCTTTCTTATTCCTTTTCCTTCAGACCCTTCCTGCGTAAATGCAGGAGTTCAGTAATCTAGTGAGTAAAAAATTTTGTGTATTAGAATGGGGATTAGTATTGGCATTTTGTTAATTTTAGTTTGTTAATTTAATCGATAATTAGTATCAGTAGTTAAGATTACGGAGTCGTTCCCTATTTAAGATTATACGGGAGACATCAATTTCGGTAAGAATGCGGTTTAAGCTGATACTTATTGTGTTAAATGTATTTATGAGTTTCATGTATTCGTAAAGTAATTCAATTATAGGTTTGACTTAAACGCCGAAAGCATCACGACACCCTGTAGCAAGGTGGACATAATCGCTAATTTAAATTCGCTTTATACCCATGTATGTCAATGTTCTACCGATTCTTATAAATTGTATTTAATAACATATGATATTTCATTATATCAGATGCAATTACAACGCCATTACTGACAATAATAAATGATTAGTCAATTCCATTTTCTTTAATAAAGATATGATTTTATTGCATATATAAACGCTTTTAAAATACGCATTATTAATTGTTAAACGCGAATGTGATAAATAGAAATGAAAAATTGTGATAAGAAAGACTATATAGATATCACAGATAGACAAAAAGTAAGATGAGCCTTTAACGGGATCTTAGTATTCCGACTGACATTGAGGTTGTCAGTTGAAAGCTAACCGGTGTTAAGTTAGACAGTAGTATGGTTCTACCGCCTTTACCTTCATTTTAGCCGACGTAGTGACGATCCATATGTATAAAAGTCAAAACCTATAAATTATAAATGATATTTCTAGGAAAATGATTTGATATACAACTGAAATTGCTTTCATTAAATAACTGAATAAATGAATGACGACTCCTATGAAATGATAAATTATTGATACATTACTACTCTACAACATATCATTTCGCCATTTTCTATCGATTTATCACTTTACCTTTATGCAAATTTTAAATGTATACATGCGATTATTTCTAATGCCTGTTTCGAGTTTACTTTAAGATTATTGATCTCATAAGCTTTAGCTTACGAATCGCCATCGATAATTTGCAAAGAAAAAAGTAGGTCAGTTTTATTGATTTGTATGTGTATAGTTTGGGAAGATTAAAAGCTTTTGTGACGCACAAAATTTTAATCGATACTTTTATGCTCAGATTTATGCAAAAACTTAAAGATTTTCATGCTTCCAATGGTGATATGAATTAAGTAGTATATGAATTTTAAATTTTGTGATGATTTGATTAGATACAAATTTCACTTGCTTCGCAAGAAGCGGAACGCGCTGAAGGTTCAATCGAGTCATCCTATTCTGCTTAATTTCGACGACCTAAGATATAAGGGTAGGGTCATCTGGTGTGACATATGTCCCTTTGTTAATATTTATTTTAACTTTTATGGTTTGACTTGTGAACCATATGTGGAGGTCAACAAATGCCCCTAAAAACATGAGTAGAGTACTAACGACCGTGTTTATTGCAAATAAGTTGACCTCATGGATTTCCAAGAGATTTGCTTGGATGTCACGCCAGGTTGTAATTTCAACAACTTTAATAATACGATCGTTTTGATAAAATGAGTATAATTCTCGCACAAGCACTTGAATTTCATCTGCTCTACAATACAATTGAACCGATTGAAGTTGTTATTAGTCCAATGCTTTGTGATGGACTAGATGAAGGAGATGCTTTGACTAAGAGAATTTGAATGTCTTCTGCCCTCGGCTTTGACGGACTTGTTAAAAACTTCTTTCTAAGAGTTTGAAATTTATATTTTCCTCCTATCCTAGCTTTGTGCTTTAGCGGACTTGATGGAGTTGATTTGTTGCTGAGATGAGAACATCTTCGGTCCTGTGCTTTGTGCTTTGACATACTTGTTGAAGATTCTATCTCGAAATTTGAAATTTGTATTTTCCTCCTGTCCTGGCTTCGTCGGTCCTATGCTTTATGCTTTGACAGACTTGTTGAAGATTTCATCTCGAGGATTCGTATCTTGTGTCTCCTTTTATCCTGGCTTTATTCCTTGATAGATCTGATGGAGGGAATTCTTGAATTGTCTTAAAACTTGTCCATACAAAATTACCTTTCCGCCTACCGCTTATGAGCTAGAAAGATACATGCGAATGACCTCTGATTGGTCAATGGCAAAGAGTCATCGCCTGCTTACATAACCGACATGTTGATGACAAAACTCCTTTAGTTGCCTTTTATTTTGTAATGAATGGGATGGCTTCTTCGCCCTTTGCTTTTCTTGATCGACTTGTCTAATTTCCTTCTGCTTGTTTGTTGAAGTTAAGATTTTACATATATATTTGATTCCAAACTCGATTCTTAAGTAAGGATATATATATATATATATATATATATATATATATATATATATATATATATGTTGGAATTTTGAAAATGACCTTATGACTAATAGGGATGATCTCCCAGTCTGGGTCACTTGAACTCACCAAGTTGGAGAGATTTGGGGATTTGGACGCTCTTGTCTTTAAACTAACGAAGTAGGAGGATCCCTTATTACGGCCTTTGTGGCGTGTTGTGTAAGCAGATTTGTCAGCAACTCGGTCCTATTTTGGCATGTTGAGTCCAACCTTATACACCCACTTGAGTCTTGGACTTGAGCAATTGATGGAAGATTTTACCCTCGAGCTTAACGAGATGGGGATCTCTTACGACGGCCTTTGTGGCATGTTGAGTAAGAAGACCTGTCAGCAACTCGGGCATATTTGGGCGTATTGATTCCGACCTTATACACCAACTCGAGCCTTTAGATTTGATGCCGGATGGGCAACGTATTTCCAACTTGGTTTGTTGAAGTTTACAGACTTAAAAATTTTCTTCTTTGGTTAGTAAGACTTTTAAATTTGAGAATTTGAATACATAATTTTGAGTATGCATATGGGAATTTCGGCATTAGGCATGATGTCAACCCCAAAAAGAAAGGAAGGCCGCTTGTCTTAACAGGAACGCCTGACACTTAATTACAAAATTTTAAAAAAATGCCCCCTATCTAACAAGGAGATTTTTATTTTATTTTGGAAATGCATTCTTGTGTTACAAGAGAATTTCCAATGAAAATTTACATATGTGATTGATGATGAAGACTTCAACTCTCTTTGTGACTAAAATGTTTGATTACACTTTTGTGTAATATTTCTTTAAATACCAACCATTGATTGGCGACATTGTCTTTCACCTTTGAAGTGAACGAGCTGGTAGACTCCTTCTTGATATACATTTTCAATAACGAAAGGTCTTTCCCAATTGTGCTCAAATTTGTACTTTCACATGACGACGACGGTCTTCTTCAAGACGAGGACCAATTCCCTCCCTTCAAGTTTCTCGGACGATCAGTATGATCGAATGCTTGTACATCTCGCCGATGACTTAGATTTTATTTTGAGCTTGGAGCCTAACTAATGCCGAGAGCTCTTCCATCCATAGATGAGCATTCTCATAATGGGTAAGATTTTGTTGAATGGCTACCGATGCGGTATTCAACTCGAGCAAAACGCTCACAAATACTAAGTGCATGGGGGTGACCAGGAGTCTTATAAGTATGCAGCATAACGCTTCTACAAGTTTGGTATGTCACTCCCTTTATTTCTCATGAGAATTTTTCTAAACACTATTTTGTTAAAGCCTCCAAGTCATTTGCTCTCTGGATTATAAATTGATTAATATCACCAATCAATCTTATGTCGATCAAGAACTTATAGACTTTAGTGCTTGAAAGTCGACCCATTATCCAAATGATTCGCGATACACCAAATCTATAGACAATGTTGTGGGTGAAAAAATTGTCACTTGTTCAGCTGTGACTTCTTTGAATGGAGAGGCTTCAGGCCACTTAGAAAAATAATCAATGGCCGCTAAGATGAAGCAGTGGTCAACTGATGATGGTGGATCAATTAGTCCAATTACATCTGTCCCCCAGCACTCAAATGACCAAGATGCTATTGTTGGGTGCAAAGGGTTTGGAAGTTGATGAATTATGTTACCGTAGACCTGACACTCATGGCATCTCTTGGCATGGTCGATACAATCTTTTACCATAGATGGCCAGTAGTATCCCAATCTTTTAATTTTGAATTCCATTTTAGGACCTGATTGATGTGCGCCATAAAGTCCTTGATGAATTTCAACAATTACTTTGTTGGCTTCTTCTATTCTCAAACATCGTAGCCACATCTGCTCGAAGGATCTACGATAAAGGGTATTGTCAACATAAGCATATAAAGCCTTTTCTCAAGTCAGGTACTATCTATTGCATAATTTGCCTTCCTTGAAGTAATTAAGGGTCGCTCCTTCCTTCTCTTCTCTTGTAAAATTTCATTTTGTGATTTTGACATTTCCTGTTGAGGTCTTTCATCCGAATGGTTTCTTGTCTTGGCTTTGGAAAGCAATTTATAAGGAGTGTGAGGAGCAACATGAGTTGCATCCCGCCGATTTGATTTGATGACCCTCTTCCAAATGGGAGATTTTAAACTTATTGGCTCTAGACTGAAGTGTGCAAACACTAAGAAGGACCATCGCCCATACTTGTCATTTCTTTAACTAACTTTTAGCCTGCCATTCTTAGCTCTGGAGACTCGAGCCATAATGACATTTGAAATTTGATTCATAAGCTCGAGAACTCGTTTGTGATAGTAGGTCAATTCAAGCTTGTTGATTTTATAAAGGCCAACACTTGATTAATGACGTGTTGAGAATCGCCATAAATTTGCAGATTATGGACTCCTATGGAAATGACTTCCTCTAAACCTGCCACCAACGCTTCGTATTCTGCTTCGTTGTTGGTTGAGTCAATCTATAAGAGTGTCTCATTATGCCACCTTCTAGCGTAATCAAGATGAGACTGATATTGGCTCGACCCTTTGGGAGATTTAAGGGTTTAGTGTATTTGATGGATGAAGCTCCATCGAAATACAATTCCCACATTTGTTGCTTTTCTTTTTCATATATATGTATGATCTGCTCGTTAGGAAGATCATCAAATGAATCTGGCATGGAATGCGCGAAAGAAAATCTAGAACTTGCCCATTCACGGGAACATATGTAATATCAAATTGTAGAAGACAGCCCCATCGTGCTGCAAGGCCAATGTTGGTATTGTCATCAAAAACTTCAACGGATCGATCTTTGAGATGAGGGTAATTTTATGATATAGCATGTAATGACGTAACTTTTGAGCAGCAAAAATTAACGCCAAACAATGCTTCTCAATTGGAGAATAACATGTTTCCGTTCCTATTAGTCTTCGACTAATGTAGTACAGAACATTCTCCTTTTCTTCTTTATTATGTCGCACAGAGCACCTGAAATTCTTCCAAAGCCGTGTACAAGATTTTCCTGGATCGGGTGGAGCATTAGATATCTCTCGATCAGGCCTCGACATTCTTCATCCCATTTGAAAGAGTATCCTTCTTCATTAGTTTTGCAAAGGGTTGACATCTACCCGACATATTCGATATAAATCTTCTAATAAATACAAGATGTCCTTAATATGGAACGGAGTTGACGAAGGCTCCTCGGAAAAGACATTTTAACTATTGCCTTGATTTTGTTGGGATCGATTTCAATCCCTCTGCGGCGCACAACATATCCAAGGAACTTCCCCGAAGAGACTCCAAAGGCGCACATGAGAGGATTCATCTTGAGGTCATATTTTCTAATTCTTTCAAAGACGGTCCTTAAGTCACCGAGATGATCTTTGTGATCTATACTGACAAGAGGTCATCAACGAAAGACTCTACTTTTGATGAATCAACTCATCAAAGATTCGTCATAGCTTTGGTATGTAGCTCAAAGATTCTTCGCCGCATGACTGTGTTGCAATAAATGTCGATTGGTGTCCTGAATAAGGTATGTTTCTTGTCTTCAGGAGCCATTTTGATTTGATTGTAACCTGACAATCTATCCATAAATGAGAACATGTCATGGTTTGAAGTGTTATCCACTAACAGTTCTGATACAGGGAGCGAAAAGTCATCATTTGGACATGTTTTTTTTAAGTCCCTGAAGTCGATACAGAATCTAACCATTCTTTTCTTTCTGACGACATATTTATCCAATCGATATTTTTCTTCTCGAATGAAACAAACTTCAATGAGCTTTTAGTTAACTACCGTTCTTCAACCTCCAATCTCGCCTAGGTTTGCTTGACTGCCGCTCGCTTAATTGCTAATTTGTAAACCGCTACATAGGAGATAAGCCTGTCATTTCAGCATATGTCCAAGCAAAGCATTCTCTGAATTCAAAACAAGATTTTTAATTCTTCCACTTTATCTTCGTAAGTGGCACCGATGAACGCGGATCCTCCTCGCCTTCCTGAATCTCTTTAAGTTCATCCATAAGATGCATGTCCACCATCTTCAAGCTCTTCGTGCCTTTTTCTTCTTATTTTGAGACTGACATTAAAAATGTCATTCTCATCTTCATCATCATTCTCAACTTCTATTCCTATTATAGCGTAACAGGTGTATTCATGTGGACTATTGTCTTGGATGAAACCAAGGCCTTTGGTAGTGTTCTTATTTCTTCTACCAATGGTTTGAGAACCTTACCACATCATTCAAAGAGCTCCTTTGCTTTGCTCAAAGATTGACCCCATGCTTGGCATTAGTTTTGCATATTCGAGAGTAATATTTTGATATTCAGGCATAACTTCTTCCTCTTCGATAACCGCATTACCCAATCGTGATCTTCTTCGACATCCTGATTTATAAAACGCTTCATGGCCCGTGTTTTCTGGGGAGAGGAGGTATATAGAAGGTCACCAGTTCCTCGACTTTGTGAGTTTCTCGAGGAGTGATTTCTTTAAAATGTTGAGGAGGAATATGAGTGACTACGAGTGCAGTCTCTGCTGGCGATGAATCTATAATTGTTTTAAAGTGGGTGCACAGCACCTTGCCTTCAAAAGCAGATTCAAACTCATAATCAGAGTTAAATAATCTTCCTCAATCAGTGCTTTACTTGAAGATTCACGTGGACCTTTGGATTTGAAAGGAACACATTCCTCTTCTTCTTCAGTATCGCTGCCTAGATGAGGGACAACGTTATTGATTTAAGACTTGTTCTTTATATCCTTAGGGATATTTGAAACAATCTTTTTTCCTTTATTCGTTTTATTTTCATCCTTCTTTTTAACTTATCCTTTTATGGGTTTTGAAGTAAATGCAATATTTGCTAGTTGTTTTGTTAAATTTGATTCCCTCGGAAGGAAGTAACTGGCGTCTTGATATATCTTCATTTCATACATCGCAAAAGGTTGCATGTCACCCACAATTTGGCATTCTTCCCCATCCTTTGTATATTTACATGCAATTGAATGGGATGACCATACAAGCCATACATATCACCCAAAAGAGCTCGATGAAGTATTTGCATCAATCACATGAAATTTAGCTTCGTGTAGGTCTCCAAATTTAAGGATGACCTGACCCAATAGTCTTCCTGATTGAAACCTTGAATCAAGACTTTATCTCCCCCCAAATGTTGTACATCTAGAGATAGCCAGAGGGTTCTCGTGTTCATAAGATTCAGAGGAACCGGATCAATTAAAATTGTATCATAACTTCATCACTTTCACCGTAATATTGTGAAATTGTTCGTAGCCCAAGCATAAGATCATCTTCAAAATGTGATATTTTCTTGAAACGCAAGGTCTCCGTTAGACAAATGCTCAACTAAATATGCTTCAAATTTCTCCTGCTCTTGAGAGCTTCACTTAAAGTATTATAAGATCTTCCGACATCGAAGTTCAGAGCACGCTAAATTGTGCTGGAATTTTCCTTAAGTGGAGTAAAATGTTGTAGTCGATCCGTTTATTTGGTGAAGGCTTCTTATTTGAATCCTTAGGGATGACTTTTTCATTGATATTGATTTCTTTTCCTTTATCTTTATTTATTAGCTCGGAGATGGTAAAGACTCGACCACTTCAATCACTGTTTACTTCTTCGATCTCAATCTTTAGATGACTCTGTTTTCAAAGATTCGCTTCGCTCGCCTAATGATGGGTTAAGATTCGTAACTACTACCAACTTACATTCTTCATGTCTCACACATGATGAGTTTTGATTCCTCTTTATTGAAAGAGTTTTTCTTCATTTCATTCATCAAGCAAGATTCAAGTTTATCTTTTTTTTCCCCGCTTCTTCATTTATCCAAGATTAGTAATGAATTCAGATATGGGTCGTCTGTGTATGTAATCATCCATATTATCATGATTCTTTCGTTAAGTTGCACACCATTCATATTGGTAACATTTTGCTACGCTTTTCTTCTTTTTCTTTAATTTATTCTTTCATTCGACTTCTTCCTCAGCGATTTGGCTGGTCTTTCATGATGAACTAGCATTTCCATAACTCGGTTTTGTTTCAACTCAAGACGTTTAAGTGATTTCATCAATACCCTGAACGCCTTCCAATCGTTTCAATATTTTACGTTTTTTAGACTGCACTTGTCATCCTTCATCATCGCACCGCTTTCGCTTTATCTTTGTTTGATAAGATTGAGATGGTGATTATAGATTCTTTCTTCTGACCAATACATCGTCCGATAATGTGAATTTCCATTTCTATATTTTCGCTCACAATCTTTGAATATGTAGCAATCTTCAATAATGGTCGAAGACCGATATGGACAATAATTAGTTATCACTTGTCCAAACCTCTTCAAGTCTTTTACACATGGTAATTTGAGACCTTTTGAGTGCTTAAATGCTTTAGCCACATCTTCCTCTTAATCGAATACTCTTTATTTAGCTTTTCTTTTAGGTTGGGTCATTCGCTCCTTTCTTCGCACAATCAATTGAGGCACATCATTACCTCCAAGTATGAGCTTGGTTGTGGGAGCGATTGAATGACTGCTTTTGTTCTTTTTTTGATAAAGTGTACTTTCTTTATCTACATTATGAATTAACCGCTTCCTCTTTCGAACGAGGTGAAATGTGTTTCACCTTGATCTGAACTTTTGTTCTTTTGATTTATCTTGTATCGTGTGATAAATTTAATTTCAAATTTAGCCACCCTATCAATTGAAATGTGGTAATTGAAGCCATGCAAAGATAAGGCCCATCTTATCATCGATGCCCATCAAGAATTGAATAATGCTCTTCTTCTAACGTTGTTCACATTTCATACTCATATTTTGTCAACGCTGATATATCCTTATCTTTCCTTCTCAAGTAGAGATCAACAATATTGTCTTGATCGCTATAACCTTTTACTAACATTTCAAAAAGTCTTAACCGAATCATTTGACAACTCAAGATACCATTCAAAGCGAAGTTAAACTAACGAATGGAATAATAATGCATCATTACCCCGGTTACCACAAGATGCTTTGAAAGCCGATGTTGATTGCCATTTTCGCCAATAGATTAAACTTCTGCATTGAATATCCTTTTGGTATGGAATTTGATCATACTCGTAGGATATGCCAATTTTTTCACCAATCACGCCGCCGCATGCATTTACGATGATCTTCTCATTCAAGATAATATCAAGTTAAGAGGCTATCACGGCTTCAGATATACTTTGTACATTCTGAGAAGCATGAAAATTTTATTTCAATCCTCGCCGCTATTTTCACTCTCAAGCATGTGAGATCAGTTTATTGAGGATTGTGGCACGCTAGGCCCGATGATTATTTGGGGACTGTTCAACCCGCAATATTTCTTTTGCATCAATCGCATCATCATAGCCATCAATCATCATTTCGCCATTTTCATATTCAACTAAGCATTTCTTTATCTTTGGCTTTCATGACGATTTGCTTCTCTCGCCAAAGTGGTCAAGATCTGAATGGAGATTTTCTTCCCTTTCTTCTTCTTCTTCTTCTTCTCTCAAGAACTGAGGATGCCTCTATTTGAACATTTTGTTTCTTCGTTGAGGGGAGCATTGTATAACGCCTATATGCAGAGCACACCGACTCACCACTAATTATATATACTATTTC
Source organism: Cymbidium sinense (assembly GCA_021442155.1). NCBI lineage: Eukaryota > Viridiplantae > Streptophyta > Magnoliopsida > Asparagales > Orchidaceae > Cymbidium > Cymbidium sinense. The sequence goes on along the minus strand of CM038220.1, from coordinate 128,289,838 downwards.
AATAGCCGATCCTCCTCTTCTCTTCTCTTCGCTCCTTGACACGAATTTCTGATCGACGTCTCTAATGGACTTCCATTCCAAGTGTGGAATCGAAATTCTTCGACAGAGGGCTTCGATCGAAGTTAACCTCCTCGATGGGACGGAGTTGATTGATGATGGGATCCCCGAGGATTCTCCAAGCGTGTCATCGAATACTTTATCATCTCTCTTTAGCTCCCATTGAGTCGCTGGATCTCGGAATGCACACGCATGTCACGCCATTCTTTTCTAAATACTTTGAGGCCTAGCCTCCATATTTGCTACCTTTCCACCGGACCTTTCAATGGACTGGACACGCGGGTCCAAGTGTCACACCTCGGCTCACCGTGTGGGACATGGATTGGTCGACGCCCCGCCATTGAGTTCGATGAGGTCTCTGGGAGTAGCCCCAAGATCCTTATAACAGACCTGATTTTCTTTCATCCCCTTCCTTGCAACTGAGAACCCATGCACTCATAGATATTTCGGTTTCTGAGGAGGAACCTCGACGCGTTGGTCCGTGGACCGCTTGATACCAAGAGCTATTCCGCTTAACCCACTTAAGGTTATCAAACCAGGGTGGAACACTCCACCGCCGGTTCCATACCTGCATAATTAGTTTGACAAGAATCATCAAAAGACGCTGCTTTTTCTTTTCGCCAAGCTTCCGATGAAGTTTTCAAAGATCATGCCTCCCTGGGCAAAGGTAGGATTATGCGTTTTGAGGACTAAGACCGCCCTTCCAAGAATCCTCTTCATGATCTGGTCCGAGCCTCAAAGACAAAAAATTTCTTCGTGCCCCAACAAAGAGTCACAAAGTTTAGCGCGCCTTTAAAGATCGATGCACATGGCGGCAGACAAGAACGAACGGTTGCGCCAAGAACTTGCTCGATTCAAAATACTGGAAATCAATGCTACCGAACTGGATGGTAGCCCCAGTACTTCCAACATTGATGATAGCATTTGCCAAGCGGATGTTGGCGCCATCTCCGAGAGTAACGGTAACAGATGTATTCTGGAGAGCCATTCTAGAGGTGTAAAAGTAAAAATTAGCAATTGAAAATAGCTACACTATCACCTTCCTTCCAAAAAAAAAATATGCATACTAAACACATGTACTAAATAAAATCTCAAATGACTTAAAACTTTATTTTCTTCACTTTTGACTTATCATTTCCCATTTCATTTTCATTTGTTATTTCATTCATTTTTTTTATACTCCACTGCAATTATAACTTAGACGACCAAGATGGAAAGAGAAACCTCCCCCAAATGGAGCAAATTGGATTCTAAAATTTACCACCTCTTTGAATGAAAGAGTTGTTTTAAATTTAAAAATGATGAATAGTGATAAAGACACCCAGATATTTCGTCCTCATTTGTAGAGAAATTTTAAATTTCTAGTTCTAAAGCCAGCTATATACCTCCCCCAAACTTTCGAGATTGACAATAATTTAATCGTTAAATAAATGAATATATAATAACAGTTTGAAATTTATGAAATTTATTATTTTTAATTTAAAACGGAAGACGACGCCATTTTGATCCCATGGTTCTTTATCCCTGCGTCAGGCCCCTAATCCGCTAATGTAGGAGGAATAACCCAACTTCACGGGATCCTCAGTCAAGACACATTACCGCGCCCAGTGTCCTTCAGACTGGGAGTTTCTGCTTAATAAATCGACCTTTAACATTTTTGTCAACCATTCTACATTTCACAACTCAAAGAGAAAGCCGTGAAACATACTGGCCACAGATTAAGGTGCCATATCGCACGAACCAATACCGGGAGGGCTTGGTCAGAACCGACATTTATGTGTCATTTCTCAAGAAAATCATGGACAGAGGACACAGCCACATTCTGCTTAAGATTATTTGAAGATACATGATTTGATTTAACATTTTTTAATTTTTTTAATGTCACCCCTGATAAACAACAAGGATGGATTGATTTTAAGTTTTAATTTAAATAATTAATTTCATTTCATTTATATTTTATTATTTTATTTGAGTTTTGATCATTTTTATGATTGATTTAGATTTGAAAAATATGATCATTGATTATTTGAATTTTAATAATAATCACCCATAGCATCAATATCGACTAATCTCGCCTACTCGGCTCATTTTTCTACGAGATCGAGTCTAATCATTCAAGATAATCCTTCAAACCTCACAACTGGAACATGTATGATCTGGCCAGACTTTTCTTCGAAAACTTCAAAAGCTATGTCGGTTGATTCATACCTTGTAATTATATGCCAGAATTAGCTTCTCAGATATTATTAATTTAAAATTTTTATAATATCATATTTATTAGGTTTTATTAACCCGAACCCGATCCTAAGATCAAACCGGGAAATATAACATCTGTTCTTTTATATTTGAATTAACGAACACTTAAACATATACACGATCTTTTCGAGAATCGCATTCACATTAAGACGTGTGAAGTTTAGATGCCAAATCGCAGGTTTTGATTTTTGAGTTTTGTTAACCCCAAGACTAAACCATCTGCTTTTTATTTATTTGTCGTCTAAACATTAAAACACACATACGAAAGATTCCGTCTTTAAAATATCATGGACATGTAAATGTCAAATGTGGTATCAATTGTAAAGTTTGATTTTTTTGATATATTTTTAGGTTTTAACATCCGGCCCCAAGACCAAACCGGAAAGCATATCATCTGTTCTCTTTTTTTTATTTTGCATTTGGAAAGCATATTTTCCTAAATATTTGATCTAATAGATATTTCAACATACATGCGGGTATCTATTCTTCTAAAATATTGTATGGACATGTGAATGTCTATGTTGAAATAACTATGTTTAGTATGACATGTCACGTTTAATACATGCTATAAAATAAGTAGTAATCTATTTTGATCAAACACGACCGCTTTTTTGTATTTAACATTCTCAAATGTACAAAACGAACGCTCGCTCTATGGTTAAGCCTTACATCTATTCAAAAGAGATAGAATGCTTAACGCTTTAAAGCATTCACTAAGCATCGAAAGTGCAATATCCGCTTTAAGAGAAATTGAAGGATTATGGATGTCGATAAATTTGCACATCACATCAAATCCCCATTATGTACTAGATTTGGTTGAAGGTTAATTCAAATATAAGCATGTATATAGATTTTCATTTGATGTCTTTTCGAATTTGAAAGAGAGCTTTATATTTAATAACACATTTCGTAATATTAATGTCTTTTTGAATTTGAAAGAGAGCTTTATATTTAATATAAGCAAGTGATTTTGGAGGATCATGTCCTACTTTCATTTTACATAAATTTAACACACTTGCTAAGGATGTAATATGAATGTTTATGAGGTAAAATTCAATTTGAATGTTACCAATCACCAATTAAAAGGGTTTAAAAATTGCAGATTTTAAAAGCCCATTGACTCAAGTATAAGGCTATCCAGATAAGACATAATTTTGAAACTTATTTATGGGTGTAACATGAAAGAATGTCATTTTAAATGACCAATCAGCAAACAAAAGAGGGCTGAAATTTATTTAAAATAGCATTTTAGAAGCCCATTTGTGTAATTATAAAGCCACTAATACAAGATACAAGTTTGACATTTAACTAGGGTGTCGCATGAACATTTCTTAGGTAAAATGTTCTTTTTATGTGACCAATCAGCAAATAAAAAAGGGCTGAAATTTATTTAAAGTGGCATTTTAGAAGCACATTTGTGTAAGTATAAAACCGAATGAGTCTTTCATATAAAGAGGAAGTTCATCAATTTTAGATGGATCATTTTTTGTAAAAGCCTAAGTGAAAAAAATAAAGTAGCCCATGTTATTATGATTCAATTCTATTTAAGATAGTCTATGTTTCTCTTTTCACATAATATGTACTCATTAATGAGGGAAGAGGAAATGACAAAAGGAGTAAAGATTTCCCCCTTAGATTCATGTTCATGTCATGAGACTTTAAGAGAAAATGACAAAGAGGGTAAAATTTTTCTCTTAAATCCATGCTTATGTCATGGGAGCATTAAGAGAAAAAAATGACAAAAAAGAGTTAAGATCTCCTCTTAGATCCATGTTTGTAACATTAAAGAAAGTCGACAAAGATATAGTGATGTATACGTCATTGAGACAAACGACAAAAAATATGACGTTATGTCATTAGAGAGAAGAAAACTAAAGTTAACCTCCTTTACATGCAAACTCGTGACAAAGACACAAGTACACATCAAATGTCATTAAGAAAAATGATAAAAAAGAAAATTAATCTCCCCTTAAATCCACCTTTTTGTCATGTGACATTAAAGGAAAATGAGAAAATGACAAACTAAGCTAAAGATCATCTTACATGCATGTACATGTGGTATGACATTAAGAGAAAGTGACAAAAAAAGAGTTAATCTTTCCTTAAACTTATGTTTTTGTCATCCAACATTAAAGATAAATGACAAATAGAGGTTAAAATTTTTCTCACATGCATGTGCATGTAAGGACATGTGATACGACATTGAGAGAAAAGCGAAGTTAATCTTCCTTAAACTCATGTTCAAACCAACATTAAAGATACAAAACCAAGTTACAGATCCTCATCGTGCATGCAGATATATCAAAGGAATGACAAAAGGAAGTTAATATTCCCTTAAACTCATATTTTCATATAACATTAAAAAAAAAAACATGTGCATGTCATATACTATTGTGAGACGAGTAAACTAAGTTAATCCCTTACATGCAAACTTATAACAAAACACAAGTATGTGTCAAATATCATTAAAAAAAATAACAAAAAGGAAGTTAATGGAGCTTATAAATAAGAGACGATCCCCCTCTCATGAGGCTTTACTCTCCCATTTCTCTTCTCTTTCTCACAGAATATATTGCAGACCTAAGTCCTTTAAAAGAGTTTACCCAACTTGCAAAGGAAGGGGTCTAATTCATATCACATTGACTTGTAAGCTATGTCTAACTTAGTGCTTTAGAATTATATATCATTACCTCATGTAAATGGACATTTGATAATAAAGTAAGATTTAGATCATGCAACAATAAGAATCTCTCTTTCCCTTTCTATTTTCAACTATTCATAAGCATGTAAAGATTATTGTCAAATGAACAAATCTCATTTCATGACTTAGGCAAAAGGGAGGCAATTATGTCATAAACATACGCTACTAATAAGACTCATAAACATATGAAGTGTTTAATTTTCAAATGACTACGTAGATAATAATCACCATTTTATCCAAAGTAGATTTGAATCTTAAACAAGATTTTTAATGACATGAAAATTCAAATAGATCGAGAGCATTAATAAACACATCATAATTGACGACATGATACTACGATATACTAAGTTAAACATAAATACACATATGTATATGAAAAATTCAAATAACTAAAGCATTTGCATTTTCTTTTTATCAAAATTTTCATCTCCCGACGCCATCCCCGCGATTTGCTTTCGAGAGACCTTCCCACGCCAAGCGCAAGAATGGTAGTGTCGTGAGCCACCGCGGCCGAAAGTTTATTTGTCCACCACGCCAAGAAAGGCGTGCATGGGTTAACACAGATAGCATTTTCTTGCCACATTGGGACAACGTGAGCAAATACTTATATCATAACAGATTTTCCTGCCACATTCGGAGAAACACAATAACATGTACTTATAAAGAACAAATTTCGCCACGCCGGTAAACTAAATACATCATACATTTCAGACAGATCATAAACATATACATATGTATTTAAACAGACAGACATTTGCAAGTTTAGCTAAGATTGCATCAAAACATCATTAATAAGAAATCATCACATGACTTTTTATTGCATATGTCATTTCTCCCTCTTTTTTTGTTTCAATATGAGGGATGAAATAGTTTTTTCATTTTCAATGAACAAAATAATATTCATATGTTAAACTACAAACATATGCTTTACTTTTTAATACGCATAGTTAATATTCAACCTCCCACATTAAATCCATATATTTCATTCATTTCTTTTGTGCAAGAGGAAAAATCGGCAAGTAGAATAATGGTTTATACCAAGTATAGCTAGCATTCAACCTTCCATAATATGTCATGAAATCTAAGGAAGAAATTTCTAATCTCACAAAAGAAACTTGAAAATATGAAGTTTTATCAAAATCATGCTCATATGAAAGAATATAGAAATTTCATTCGGTTTTATCTCTAAATTCTCTTCATCTCATTATGATACATAATAGTTTAAGCCATAAAACCAAAAAATGAATAGCCACATTAAGCATGACATTACATAAACCCAAAAGAAAATATTCAGATTTAGTAAAGCATTGGTAAAACCCATGAAATTCGAAAGGAGTTTAAATTGAATCTTACTAGAGAAGATCTCAAATTTAACAATCATGTTCAAAATCTTAAGAGATGAGGCAAAGATAGTAAATCCCACAAATAAAGATCTCACAATTCATTTCAAAGATTTATCACTTAGATGATAATAACAATTAGAAAGAATGTAAGCAATGTTAATAAAATAAGATCATGCTTTTCAATCTTCTTTCCTTTAGCAAGAATACTTGCATTTGGATTTGTCAAATCAAGAAAAGAAATCTGAAAACAAACTTTGCTCAAATCCTCCTCCCCATATTAGCAAACAACTAAGTAATGGAAGCAAAGTAGGATAGACTTCATAAGGTAAATCCAGAAAAGAACACTTTTCTTTTAATGGGGAAAGATAAGAATAGGACTTATTATTAATTAACAATTGCAAGAAAGTCAAAGTACTATGCTCATTCATAAGCTTTGAATTTTTAGATTCTAGCTAAAGGCATGCTTGTATATCAAAGAAATTTGCTAAGAATAAAGTTCATCACCAATATGCATAAATCACTTCCTCTTCATTTCTAACCATCTCAAATCATAGGATAATCATTCACATTTGCTGTTTTATCATTTCTAACCTCATTTTCACATTTCCAATTTTATTTTAAGCATGTAAGAGAAGCTTAATGAATATCATTCCATTCAAACAAAAATTTGAAGTATGAAACTGAAGGAAACTTGCATACAACTTAAGATTTGAGCCATACATTATCTCAAATCATATTTCCACACTTTTAATTGCATTTTAAACATGTAAAAGAGGGTCAATCCTTCCAAACAGCAAAACTGAAGCATAAAAGAGAAGGAACCTTGCATATAACTTAGGGTTTAATCTACATATTATCTCAAATTATATTTCCACACTTTTGATTTCATTTTAAACAATATGAAAGAGGTTTAGCAAGTATCAATCCTTCCAAACAGCAAAGTGAACCATAAAAGAGACAAGAAATTTGCACATAATCTAGGATTAAGCCATGCAACACTTCAAACACCATTTTTTTTATTTCAGATTTCAACATGGCACGTGAAAGAGACTTAGGGCTTTACACATAATCTAGGATTTAAGCCATGCAATACTTCAAACCCCCTTTTCAATTTCAGATTTCAACCTAGCATGTGAAAGAGACTTAGGACCTTACACATAATCTAGGATTTAAGTCATGCAATACTTCAAACCCCTCTTTCAATTTCAGATTTCAACCTAGCACGTGAAAGAGGAATGACATATCTCATCTCACCCATAGAAAATCAATTTAAGCAAGATAAAAAAAATGAAATCCATAGAAAACAGCAACCATCATGAGATTTGGGCTATACATCATCCCAAATCTCAAGATCAAAAACCCTAGCATCATTTCAACCAAAGAAAGGAAACATCCACTTTATTCACAAGAAATGAATCCATATATATGTAAAAGTAAGCTCAGGATTGAAAGGAAACAACATGGAGTTTCCGATTGCAAGGAGGTAAGGAAGAGAGATTTCGATTGAACTAGGGTTCGGCTAAGACTCACAAGAGGTTCGTGACAAGCTGTTGGCCTCCTTGGGTGACGTGGAAGAAAAACCGGAAGCTTATCGGGAGAGGAACGAGAGAGAAGTCTCATGAGAGGGAGAATCGTGTGAGAGAGAGATCAACAAAGAAGGAGAGTTTGCCGAGAGAGTTTCGGCCGATCGCAAAAGGGAATCGCAAGAAAGGGGAGGAGGAAGAACCCAGCGTCATGCGAGAGAGAGGGGAGCCGATAGAGAATCGCGTGTGTAGAGAGCTTCGGCCGAGAGCAGGAAAAACCAGAGAACAATCGCGTGAAAGGGGAAAACAAGAAAATCATGTTTTTCTGCCCTAGCCACCTCTCGGTTTTGGGGGTATTAAAGTCGATCTCTCGTTTTGGTTGGTTTAAAGATTAGAAAATAGCGTGAATTGATGATGATGGATGAGTTAAGATGAGGAATTAGGAATTAAGCGGCTACTAAGCATAATTATGATTTAACGTGATAATAATGCAATTATTAATATTTTCAACGCCAAATAACATGAAATTTCTTCGCGCATTGTCGATATGGATATCAATTTGAGATATTTTTTCGCGTGCAATCCGCGATCGATTTCGATCGAAGGTCGTTAAACAATGTCGGCGGTTGAAATGAAAGCTTAAATTGTCGGCTCGCGAATCGACGGCGTTTTTTGTCGAATCGACGCGGAAGACGTCGTTTGATAGGTTTCGACGTTTCGGCGACAATGGTACGATCAATTTCACGAACGGAGGTCGTTCGGACATCATTGGGACTTCCCGACTTCGATATGCGCGTAATTTCATTAAAAATTGAATTTGATTATTTGATCGACTATTAATTGATTTGATATTTTTCATTTAATTAATTTTAATATTTTCGACGCATTACGAAGTCGAATTTTCAAATTGAAGCGAGTTTGATTGATTCCGATCACGATTAGGGGGGGTTTTAAACCCGATTCATATGATGTCCCTCTTGTTAATATTTATTTTAACTTTTATGGTTCATTTGACTTGTGAACCATATGTGGAGGTCAATAATGATCCACTTCAATATGCTTGGGATGGGAGTCAAAGACAAGATTATTAGCAAGGAAAATAGCTGAGATGTTCTCACAATATAGGATGGTCAGAGATGGTGATGATAACTGTATGCTTGTAGTAGTTGTCACAACCAAATGATTTCTGTCGCAGCATTAGCAATAGCACATTATTTTGCTTCAATGGAGGATCTGGTGATGGTAGGTTGTTTCTTTGCACACCAAGATATAAGGTTGGAGCCAATTGTCGATTTTTTGTCTAAAGGATCACCTGCCCAGGCTGAATCAACATATGCAGAGAATGTAAAGCCTGTTTTGTTAAGTGGTAGACCTTAAGTTAGTGTGCCTTTGATGTAATGGATAATGCGTTGGAGGAGTTGATAGTGTTGGTTGAGCCAATTATGCATAAATTGGTAGGCTTTGTTAACGACAAAGGTAATAACAGGGTGGCTTTGTTGATTGATGAAGATAAATAAGAAGTGATGATTTGGCTTTGCTTGGGGTTAAGCCAATTTTCTGCAGATAACTAGTGAGTGTGGCAAACCACTGTTGTGGGACTTGGCGAAAGCCATATATAGCATTTTTAAGAAAGCAAACGTGATGGGGATATTGGGGGTTGACAAAGCCAAGTGATTGTTTCATAAAGATTTATTTGGCTAATGGTCCATGAAGAAAAGCATTAGAGAAATCTAGTTATTTGATGGGCCAATGATGGGTGACTGCTAGAGTGATAAGGATTCGGATGGTGGGAAATTTAGCAATAGGAGTGAAGGTTTCACTATAATCAAGGCCGTGTTCTTGCTTAAAAGCCTTGAAAAATGAGGCAGGTTTTGGGGTGAGCGACTGTGCCATCTTTGGGATATTTAATTTTGTATGTCTATTTACAACCACATAGATTGTAGGTCGGTGAGGGAGAAACAAGTTGGTAGGTGTATTATGTGCCTGAAAATCGAGAGACAGCCTGTCGCCAGTGTGGTTCTTGGGCAGCGACTTAGTAGGTTGCAGGGTCTGGTAAATGTTGAATGTGAAGTAAATTGAGGAAATTGAGCTTTGTAATGCCTGATTTGAAGTGAGTTTGCATTAGGTATATATTTTGGGGAGGTGATGGTTGTGGACTGATTGATGAGTTATTTGTCTGTGATAGAGGTGATGATGCAGGAGGATAATTTGTGTGTGTGATGATGGGTGAAGAACTCGATGATTGTTGGTATGGTGGAAATTAGCCAAGAGTTAAAGGTGGTGGATGAGTAGGCTGTTTTGGTAAATATTGAAGGTGCCTGTGAGGAAAGATATCTTCATTGAAGACTACATACAGGGAGACAAAGTTTTTCTGTGACAGGATTATAGCAGCGATAGTGCTTTTAGGCTATTGCATAGCCGAGAAATACATAGTGGGTGGACATGGGAGTTGACTTATTAGGTTGATAAGACCTTAGCCATGGATAACATTGGCACCCAAAAACTTTAAGATATGTGTAGGTGGGTTGTTTGTGATGAAGTAGTTGATAATCGGAAAGCATATGAGTAGTTCTGGATGGTGGATGACTAATAAGATAATTGGCATTGAGGAGAGCATCAAACCATAAAGATGAAGAAAGATGAGCGTCCTGTAGTAATGCTCTTGTGGTTGCTAGAAGATGCCTATGCTTTCGTTCAACATAGCCATTCTGTTGTGATGTGTACGGACATGCATAATGATGTAGAATGAGAATGTTTTTAAGGATTGTCTGGAAGTTTGTATAAAGGTACTCTCCCCTTCCATCTGAGCAGAGAGATCGATAGAGAACTTGTTATTTTTAACCATATTTTTGAAATCAATAAATTTACTAATGTTTGAGATTTAAAAGTCATAGGGTATACCCAGCAAAAATGTGAGTAATTATCAAGAAATAATACATACATTAATAAAGGTGATTTGGGAAGGACATGCATCTGTATGAATTAAAGAAAATGGAGTATTACTAGTACAGGTAGATATAGGAAAGGGTAATCTTTGACATTTGGAGACAGAATTTGCTGAGCCTGGTGCTGAAGGTATGATGAGTACCAGTAATATTGGAGATGATTGCTGAGTTTGGACATCCAAGTCTTTGATGCCATAGTCCTAGGATGAATTTTGTGGAGAGAAGAGCTAGTTGCTTCACTATTTCGCATGAGTTTGTGAGAGCCTGTATGAGGTAAAATCCCATATGGTAGAGCAGGGTCTTTGAAGAAATGTCTGTCCAGTCTTCTTGTCAAGAAGCTTGAATCCATTGGTGTCAAAGACAATGGAACAACAATTATCAGTGAGAAGTTTATGAACTGAGATGAGGTTGTGAGAAAGATTGGGGACATAAAAGGAGTTGTTTGAGGATAAGCTTACTTGTGGGTGTTGGAAGAAGACCCTGACCCCATATGTGTAATGGGGAGAGTTTGCCCATTACTTATGGTGATTTGTTGATTTCCTTTGCAGTATTGAGTGTGTTGCAGGTGATTAAGATCTGATGTCAGATGAGCAGTGGCTCCAGTGTGTAGGACCAATTGGTGACTTTCTAGTTTTTGGATTTGTTTTCAGCAAGAAGAGCTTGAGGGGGATTGTCATTGTAGATTGGATCTTAGCAGTGCCAGCCATTGTTTAAAAAAGCATTTGAGGCATGCACCTCGAGGTGCACCTCAAATTGAGGCACATGAAAAGTGCCTCAAGGGTTAAACCTCATTCGGACCAGTGAGGCTTACGCCTTTTTTAAGTGAGGTGCATGCCTCGAGGGCTTTTAGACTGTAATTATAATTGCTTTTTGTAATATTAATTTATTTTATAAATTATTATACCTATTTATCTCACTATCCTAACGAGTTAAAGTTCTTAAATTTGAGTGATCTACCTCTCTCAAATTATGAAAGTCATGTTACTTTTATTTTCCAAGCAATATGAGCTAGAATCTCTGGGCAATGACATCTCCAAGAAACACAAGCTAGATTAATGCATCTATTTTACTCCATATTTTTAATCTATTATTTTATTTAGTTAACTATTATAAGGAATAAGAAGAAAGCTGTAGTAGTTTAATAAAATTTTGAATATGATAAAATATATTTTGATGATGATAGTTATATATAATAATTTTTTCTAACAATGATAAAATGATGATGATATTACTGCAAATCTTGATCCTCATGATGCACTTAAATTTTAACTGAGTACTTACATAAAATCATATTTCAATTTATGTTTTATATTAACATTTGATATTATGATTTGTAATTTGTATCTTTGAGATAATGAACTGGGTGTATATATTGATAGTTTGTCATTTTTTTATTTAATTTTATTTTATGAATTTTTTATTTTTTGTTTTGAGACTTATGCCTTGAGGCTAACACCTCGCCTCACTACAACAAAACGCCTCAATTCCCAATTTTGACTTTTTAAACATTGGTGCCAGCAGTGCAAGGCAAAATGACCCTTTCTATTGCAAATTTGACAAATAATTGATGTTATTGGAGTTTTAGATCCTTTGTTTGAAGTGTTTCATGGGAGAAAACATCCTTTATTGCTTGCAGAAAATTGAGAGCGACCTCTCCCTCTTGCTACTATTAGTACTAGCATTGTGTTTGGATTCTTTTACTACTATAAATACTTGAGGGTTTTTGCTACAAGGTTGGTTTCTTCACTACATAGGAGGAAGTAGAAATCATCCAAACTTATGAGTTGGAAGTTAGTCCTAATTGTTGTTCTAAAGGCTTGGTTATTATGTGGTTATCCATTTAATGTGTATAGAATGATATCCTCTGTTTGTAAAAAAGTTCCTGTAGCTACCAATGCATCTATTTTGTTTTTGACGTATGTCAGCTAATCTGTCATCAATCTATTCCCTATTAAAAGACTGCTAACTATAGACTATGAAGAAGACTAATACAGAAAGAGTAACAGAAGAACAGAATGATGATATTGATTACATTCCATCTATCTTATACTAGTACACATATATATAGTGATATAAGATGGTACAAGTTGTTATGAGGTGTCAGAGTTTGATATAAGTCGGGGTACAAATGTAAATGACTATTGGCAGAATATTTAGGGTAGATAGTGCTAACAATTAATGTGTCAATGTATAGATCTAAAAGTTGAGATTGTTGTTGTATCTGTGCAATGCAAATATTGGCTGGGCAGTGTGGTGGCATTTGTTATCACATCTATACACGGAAAATATGTAACGCACTCCACATCTAAACACAAGAATCATACTATCCTTCAATATCTGCACAATAATGATTTTAAACTTTGTTGAATGCAGTTATTTAAATAATTTAAAGATTGAATAGTCATAAAATTAAAAAACCAATAGAAGTATTTTTCTCTTTCCTGAAGCAAAGAGAGAGAGAGAGAGAGAGAGAGAGAGAGAGAGAGAGAGAGAGTAGTCGTAGATCATGTTATACATTCCTTAGCCTATGTCAAGAAAAATGCTGTAATGATGAATGATGTCAAACATCACATCTACACGCAAGGGCTATACAATCCTTCCATAGTCAAGCTAACAAACAAATTGAGATGCCAAGAAAAAACAATTTATTTTGATCTATTGCATAAGAACAATAGGGAAATATGTTTCATGGACATACATGCATGATGATGGATCAAACATGACCAGGGTAAAGATACGGATTTTGCAATGACCTCAATCCAAAATAATACTTCTTCACAGTTATGAAAAAATCAAAGCTGTTGTCAAATGGACTTGCTCTGGATGACATGATTTATTGATAATGGCTATGTACATCTGAAGATTACCAATTCTGATACTCTACCAAATTCATCGAATAATTTAGTATAGTGGTTTTCATCTGTCATTAGACATTGTATGATTGACAAATTACCATAATTAAGCTTATGGAGGAATAGCTCTATTCATGTGGAAAGATAGTAACAAGTACTTAGCAAAAATGTATATAAAGTTGGAAACTACAAGATAAAATATAATTATCCAAACATTCCAAATCACCTTGGTATGCTAATTAACTTGGAATTAGTTTTAGGTTTTCCTTTGGGATTGGAGGCTCTTGTGCCTACACCTGCTAGACATACAATGTCGACCACATCTAAACTTACAAGCTTCACCTACTACTAAAAAAATTTAGCTTGCTCCAAATTGTCAACACTGATGATTAGGACTTTATTTTTTATGACTTAGAAGCGAGAACTTAGAGTATTGAATCTCTCGTAGACAGGTTTTAGATTCTATTTACCAGACCAACCAGAAATTAAAAAAAAAAAAAAAATCTATCACCACTCTCTTGTTTTTATTAGGCTCCAAGCATTCACACGAGAGAGTTTATAGTTTTCATTTTCCTAGGGATATAGTATCGTAGACTTTCATGGTAAATTTTATCAAGGCTCATGTAACTTTCCATTTTCTCTAGCAATTATTGATGATTACCCTTGATGTTTTCATATTATTTTCTCTTTGTAACATTTCATTTCCCCACGTTTAAAAATGAAATTGGCAGCTACAAAAAAACTGACGTGGGGTTGTTTTTTTGGTCAAAGAAATAGCAGAAGCTGTTCTAGGAGAATTGTCAAAATTCTCATGACAAAACAAAGCATGGTTGACCCAATAAACTAGGCCTTGTTATTTGTAGTGATGATAAAAACAAAAAAACGTATTTGCATATAAGTTATTTTTTCATAAACCAAGCCTTATTATTTGAAGTTTATATAGATTATATTCTTTTTTTTTTTTTGGAAATTGATGATTGTTGCATTTTCTTCTAGATACCTTGAGAAATCATGTGCCATGTAATACATAATTACTTAAATGGCTTCCCACAAAATGAATTACAATAAAATATAAGGAAACTGACAATCAGCTACAATGGAAAGAGGATGTTACAGATAAGGGAGAGCAGAATTAAATTAATGATATGATGGGGGTGTCATCCTACTCTAGCACAGGATAACAATGTATACGAGAAGAAGGGAAAGTATGAAGAAAACTTGAGGCCTGCAATATGATAAGCTATGTTGTAAACATGAATTCAATGGTGATTTATGGGATTTTTTTTAATGAGTGGGAGAGGCCCTTCTTTAAGGAATTTGAATTCAAGCGTAGGGATAAATGGGGAGCATTAGAGTCATCAATTAGGAATGTATGTTGCTTTAATGGGATTCTTGTGGAAATGGTAGAGCAATTACAATCAATACATGGTTTTGGAATTATGGAAGGTTGTAAATAGTAGAAAGTCTTCATCAACCACCTTCGAGGGGTGAGGCTCTTCCATAAATTCTGTCACTGAGAATTATTACAGATACTGCAACGTTATTAACGGCAGAAATAGCTAATAATCATGTAAATAGCATACCAAGGCCGCATTTTCATAATTATCAGTTACTCCAGATAGTTTCCTCAAGCCACCAGCAGCTGTTAAAGCAACTTCACCAGAAGCTCCACTAAATACATTACACTGGACCTGAAACAGACAGAACATCTGGTTATACAAATTTAAGCATTTGCCTTTTTTATGATCATTTGTATTTTACTTGAATTATGAAGGAATAAAAAACGACACAATGAAATCTTAAATCACAAGGGCCAAAATATTAAATATTAAAATTGCTAAGGAAATCAGATTATCAGTTGAATCAGTTGACATGTAGTATGAAGAATTTTTTTATGCTTAAAACCCTAAAACATTCCCACTATTATTAACCTTGGTTTTCAGTAGTCCTATTCTCCAGCAATCCTCCTGACACGTCAAGGGTTGTAAGTTCGCATATGCAGCCCAGCTTGTTCTGACAGTCTCATCTAATAAAAAGTGTCTTTTTTTTTTTTTTTTTTTGAGCCACATGCAAGCTAAACATGGTCATCAATTCAACAAAATTGACTTTTGAAAAGCTTGGATATTTCCATCTCAAGGTTCCGCATTCTGAAGTTTTAGTTCTCTACAATGGTCTGGCTTATATCCTGAAGATATATGCACTTAAGTCACACTCTCAAATGTGATCTTGATCAAAAGCCTTAAGCCCAAGCTAGAAATTTAAACTGCCATTGATAAATAGAAAAGGAAATTATGGAGAACTCGCAACGCAGCAATGGAGCTTTATTTAGATTGTGCACATATCATGCAGCTTAAATTATTGCAATTGAATATGACTGAAAAAGATGGTGCAAAAGGATTCAAAGCTAGGGAACAGAATCATCCAAGGAGTCTTTACCTCATTTATTACCAAAACAGAAGTACTTTGTTTTTCTAATATACAAGAGTATTTCTACCACATATGCTTCACGGACAAATAAAATTTATGGACATGGATATGTAACAATGAGATGTATAAGAGTATCAAAATCCGAGTACTTTCATAAGAAGCTTGATTCCATCAAATTAAGTGAACAAGCACAATGAAACAGATAAAATCACAAGAAATAGTAGACCATATGCCAGCATTTATAGCCTATAAGCACTGAAAATTGGCTGTGGGTAGATGACACTTTGGAACAGGTTAATGACCACAATAGATAAAGATGGACGTTGTCTTGGATACCATCGAAGTTCTTTTACTATCTTTCCCATTAAAAGGTGATTATTCATTTCAAAAAATAAGAGGACTTCATCTTTCTTGACCACTATGAAGGTTTTTTATTAATTGGAGTAGTTTTCTGATGATTGGAGTATAAACTTACCCAAAACCATTTTCTTGGAAAGCCTCCACCCCAATTCTTTTCTGAATAAGATGGTGCATTTTCAAATTCAAATCGTTCTCCATCCCATTCAATCCAACCTGTGGAATGCAATTGAATCTTTGGATAGACACTAAAAAACTAAACAATGATCTTACTACATAAATGAATCTAAGATGTTCAGCAAAAAGAACACAAAATACTTGAAAAAGTTTTCATATCTCAAAAAAAAAAAAAGGAACATAGGAGCATCAAGTAGATCATATGAGGTGAAGCATAAGGACAAAAAAATCTCCATTACCACAATGCTTCAACAATGAAAAAGAAACATAGTAAAACTAAGGGATATAAGCTAATCAATTACCAGACTATTTGCTTAGGAAAAGCACCAACCACATTGCCAAAATTAACAGCTCATTTTTCATGAGATGGATTAGTTTTAGTTTAACAAAAATTTTCATGATATTTAGACCAAGATTAATTTAGATCTAGAGTCTAAACTTCTTATGGAAGCAAACTCCCATAGTTAATTACCTTTTCAGCTCATGAGAGAGAATTCTCGATTAATGATGACCACATATGCTCAATTTTAGGCTTAAGTTCAATATTTGCGTTTCAATAAAGATGTTTGGGAGGATGGAGATAGACCTAATTACAATCCAATGATTTCATCATTACAAAAATATTGACGGCCCAGTCTACGAATGCTAGAGGGACATATGCATAATGTTCAAGAAATCTAATTCAGCAACCATGAGTTGCTGCCACTCAGATATCTAGAGTAGATAAAGACAAACATATATGGATTTTAGCTATTTTTAGATTTAATTGATTTAGCTCACATGTTAAAATGAGAGTTAACCTGAATATAAGCTATGTTGGGACTTACATCTAATGCCCAACTTTAAATGGATGGAGCTTCTTGCTCTATTTATAAGCTTCCCATAAAGGTAAGTCTTGCAACCTTACTTTATAAACAATACAGCCCATCACCTATGTTCAAAATTCATTTGATGATGACTATATTTGTGGGTTTGATGGTTTAATTTTATTTTAATGGGTTTGATGGTTTTATATTGTCCCAAAAAATTGGGTTGAAGTGTGACTTACATCAATCAGAATTGCGGCTTAACAAAATTTGTTTAATCATTTTAAATTTCAATGTAAAAATTTTAAAATTAATATCAAACAAGATGGGATTTATCATCCTAAATTTAGGAGCATTCAAAGATAAGTATTTACTGCTCTGAATTTCTGGTGGCATTTGAGTAATAAGTTTCTGACCTTATAATGTTGGCAAGGCAACCCAATATTAGCATCTCACCAAAACAATTGGATTAACTGGGAAATGGTGAGATTAAACTAGAGTCAGTGTAATAATCGGAAAAAAAAAAGGAAATTTCATAACTGCCGCGGCGGTTAGCCACAGAAAGGAAAGAAAGGGATTCAAAGGGATTGGTCGTGACAAACCAAACCAAATTCCCAAACACGAAGAGGGAGAAAGGAAGGGAGAAAGTCTCTCTACCGTCGTCGGCGTCGTGCGTCTAAGGAAGGACAAGGAGATTCAATTTTTTGCGTCTTGTCGGAGAGGAAGGAGAGACCAAAGTGCAGAGAATAAATGAGAGTCAGCGGCGTTGTAATGCGTCTGAGGAAGCTTCTGAAGAGATCGAGCATAGGGAGAATATCGCGCGTCGTGGAAGAAGACTTAGGGCAAGAAGAGAAAGCTCTTGCGTCGAGGAGATAACCGGTGTTGCGGGACCGTATGGGAGGAAAAAGAAGCTCGAACGAGTCCTTAGGGCAAATCAAGAGATACAAGGTAAGTAAATGAGTTATTTAAGTATGTGTTTAATTAAAAATTTAATTTTAATGTTATTAACTTTGATTTAATGCTATTTCAAGTTTAATTTAGGGTTTATAAATTGACTTAGTTATAGATTTAAGCAAATGTAAATTGGGAATATGTGGGATGAATCACAGTTAAGTAATTAAGTGTTAAACCTCATACGAAAAATAATTTCAAATGTAATAAAAAATCTTAAACCATGCTAAGCTATATGTAAGGAGGTTCAAGAGTATTGATTAAATTAATATTTGATTTTATAGGAATTTCAATTAAGGAAGAGCGTTAAAGGAAGGAGATTGAGGCTGCGTTAAAGTGGGTAATTATGTTATATTTATGGTAAAATATCTTAATTTCTTATAATGAAATCGTATTCATATGATTATGACTCTTCATATGAGTTGTGATGATTTTTTTCGCTTTCTTTCTTAAAGCGTGATGTCTTGTTTACATTGGATAATAACGCGAATCTAGATCATATTCGCGTTATCATTTTTACATGGTTATCTTGTCACGAATTAATGTAGTAGTATAATTGTATCTATGAATGTATATGTTGAAACCAGTTCACCTACGATGCTTGACGGGGACATGATACTGCAATGAAAATAAGATAAATAATTCAAAAGGCCAATAAAATTGTGACAATGTGATGGTAATAGATACTTTCTTTGAATGAGTATTTCAGTAACTCTTGGAAGGATGATAAAGTAAAAGTAAAAGTTTATATGATAAATATTTATGTATCTACCTATCTTCGATAAATGTTTATGTATCTGACCCATATCTTCGAGAAATGTTTATGTACTCCCATAAGTTTGATTGTTTGAGCATTTCTTTTATGTACTATACAGAAAATTGGCGTCATCTTAGTTAGTTCTTGTTTTCTTATAGTGTAATAATAAGTGGCCGTTGAATTATATTCGTTTGTTGTTCTTAATCTTTTTTAATCCTCTTAATTAAATGGCGATAGAAGGAAAGTCATGTTTTCAGTAGGAAGGACTCGGAGATAGGTAATTATGTATGTTGAGTTATGTTTAAAGTGTATTTTCTCCTTTTGTAGAATATTTAAGTATGGACAAATTGTATATAATTTGTGGTTTGTAGTTCTTTTATGATAAGATTTTATTTATGATTGAAAATGTTAAGAAATATTTTATTTTATCTCTGTCTCCGCGGTATTCCATTCTCGGTAGGTCGTGACACTCAGCCTGTAAGCCAAATCAACCAAATTAAAATTATGCATTTAAATTCAATCATTCAATTGACATATCATAAAATATGTACTTATATGCTCTTTTTTTAGTACAATTGCATGATAATAAACATACACTAACAATTTAATACATCTTAATTTATGCAAATGTGTCTACTTTTATGACATTTCTTGTCATTTTTTGTAAATCTAAACATGTTTACATTTTTTTTATTTGCAAATAATGTAACCAAATAAGGAGTTGGTTGGTTGCAAATAAAATAAATGCATTAGAATTATTTTATTGTTTGATTAGATGTAAAATTTAGAGTTCACTACACCATTAAAATTTAGTGGTAAGACTACCCCCTTTCAAAAAAGTCAAACTACACTAATGAAGAACATGACAGGACGATGGTGAATTTCACACTGATTGGAAAAATAAAAGCTAGAACGATGTTGAACTGTAAATTGAAAGATAGTAGTGCACGTCATTATAGAAGGATATTGATTTTTACTACTGTCATGCATTAAAAATTCACATAATAGCATAAAAAATGATAAAAATAAACAAAAAATAAAAATATAATAAATAATATGGAGAGGAAGGATGGCTCGATATAGAAAAGTTGGTATAGAATCTTTTTTTAAATAGATTTGATCAACTTTTATGCTAACATACACTTTCTATTCTTAAAGGATTCCAACTGCATCTCAATTTCCAGTTAAAGAAAATTAGATAAAAACATTATGTCAACATATGTATTTCGTATTTAGAAATACACATTAATTATATAATAAGTGCTTGTTGTTTTTGCTAACAAAAATCCTAAAAATTATCGGACACGATTCTCTTAAATTTTTTTACTGTTTTAAAGTTACAAATTCCTACTCGTACAATAAATCTCCATATTCTCATTTTGCTCTTGCTCTTTCACAACAGAAAGAAAAATAAAAATAACATAAATTTGAAGCTTTCTCTAAAATCCTCACATTTATATTAACATAATCCTCAAATAGAAGATTTAAAAACAAAATAGGTAAGAAGAATAGTGTAGTTGTTGATTAAATACCGAGCAATTCTTTCATAGAAATTGTGCACGTTGCTTAACATATTTATATAAAAAAAAATTCACCTATAGTGGTCAACCTTTTCCTGCTACAAACATAATTAAAATAAATGTTATGCATAATATAATATATATGTACTATAAACAAACTCTCGTTAGCCTATAGAAGAGTAAAAAAGCTTTTGATATTAATATAAACTTGCGCCTTCCCATATAAATACAAAAATTTTTGTTAATATTATTTGGAAATTTCAATGACACATTTTTCTAAAAGATATGATTGAATATCAAAAGAAACTGACAATGATCATTTTAGAAAAAAATCATACAAGTGTCAAAAAATAACAAGCAACCACAACTCATAACATCAACACTAGTAATACAAGGTTTGGAAATCTCACGCATACATATTGAAATACTCATTTACTTATCTCCTTACGCATCTATTTAGTCTTAGATTCTTCTAGTCTTAATAAGAATGACTGAATCATGCTCGGATTTATAAACAAGTAGTCATCTTCTTTTTCATAAATCTTGGCACTTTTGTCAACTCTGTCATAAGCTCTACGAGCGCTACTCTTTCTTGTGTAGCTTTAATGGAAATTGAATTTTTAATAGCATGGGAAACCTGAGTGACACTATCAGTTATGATAGTAGAATATTCATTGAGTGTTTGATCTTCCTCCCTATTTCTCTTTTTTGATTTTATAACCTTGGATGCAAATGATGACTCTATCTTTGCTTTTTCTATCTTACGAGCCTGAAAATAAAATTGAGGACTTTGAGAAGGATCCATATTCGACTAAATAGGTAGCTGATGATTGTAATCCACTTTCGTGTCCATAAAACTAAAAAAGTTTTTATTAGCCAAGTTAATTTGCTGCCCTCCTAATGGTGTGTTTGAGTTTTCGGACTTCGCTCAATCACCTGTTCCATGTCTTTGCCACAAATCTTCTCTAACTCTATAATTTGCAGGAAAAATAACTTTGAAAATCTCTATCATCTCAGGATGTTTAGGAAGTTCATTCTTCATGAGGCAGATTGATTTATATTCAACCAAATTTTTCATAAACTTATGTTATGATTTATTTTTTTAATCTGGTATCTACTTCCTATGAATGCAAGCATTCATAATTAATTACCCCTCTTACTACAATAGGAGAGTATTCTCGATTAAGATTGGAAATAAGCGTGAATATGATGACTATATAAAAAGAAAAAAGGAGGGTAGTCCCGATCAAGATCCCCTAGTTCTGTTGTCCTGGGACTGTCATTATTCTAGTCTATCAACATTAGAAGGCTATAGCTATAATGTCCAGAGAATCAAATTAGTAACCATGAGTTGCCTCTTCCCAGAAATCCTGAGTAAACTAGGGTTGTTGTGCAATTGTTTATTGAATTATTTAAGCTAAGCTTAACTTATAAGTCTACTCTATAATTCAATTTTACGAAGTTAGCATTATAGGCAAACATAGGGATTACATCCATTGGAAAGACTGGTTTGGATGATATAATGTTTGCATGACAAACGTAGATTGAACTAACATCCCTTTAGAATGCCATGATTTTAGTGAAGTTCGCATGACGAATAAGTGACTGGGCTTACATGTATTAGAATATCAGTTTGGATGAAGTAATATTTGCATGGCAAACATAGATTGGACTTTACATCCCTTTAGAATGCCATAATTTAGTAAAGTTCACATGGCGAACAAGTGACTGGGCCTACATCCATTGGAATGTCAGCTTTGAATTTGACTTATATTCCTTTGGAATGTCAGTTTGGAATGGACTTACATCCCTTTGGAATTTTGGAATGCCAATTTGGATTGGTATTTGTATTGCAAGCACAAGTTGAGCTTACATCCATTGAAAAGCCATGTTTGTAATAATGTTCGCATTGCAAATAGGTGACTAGACTTACATCCCTTTGAAATGTCTTGATTTATATTAGACTTACATCCCTTTGGAATGCTATGATTTAGATTGAACTTATATCCCTTTGGAATGTCATGATTTAGATTGGGCTAACATCCCTTTGGAATGTCATGTTTAATAATTGGTGTTTGGTTTGCAAACATGAATTGAGCTTATATTCATTGAAATGTCATTTATGTATGATTGAAGCCTGTCTTATAGATAAACATATGACTTACATTCATTAGAATGTCATGTTTACTATGATCGATTTTGTGAACATATGGTAGACTTACATCCATTTGGAATGCCATGTTTAATGTGATTGACTTAAATTGGACTTACATCTGTTAAAAAGCTGAGTGTGCGGTTGATCATTTGATGATCTTAATGAATGATCATATTGCATTTAACTCTACCCCTCTTTTTTTATTTGTTGTGTTCAATCGATTAAATAATTAATAATGATTTAATTTTATCAAATAACTAACAATTATGGCATTTTACAAAATTTGTCATATGAGTAAATGAATTTTGAATTTATTGAGGTGATTAAATAGGGGACTAATTATTTAAATTTAGATCATCAATTCAAATTCAATCTATGCTCATATTATTTTAATATAAGAGGAGGAGATCGAGCAATTGCAAGTAACTTTAATTCCGAATTTGTTGAAAAATTACAAATTAATTTTATTTAATAATTCAAAGTTTGATTATTTTTTGTTTTGATCTCTAATTTTGAATTAAAATTTAAGCTCAGTAAATGCCAAAAAATTTCGGCAACATGGAGTAGTAGTGCTTTAATCCAAAATTTTAATGAAATGCACACTCTTCTAGAGAAAGTAAGGAGGATCTACATATGATATTTATTGATTTAGAGAAAGCTTATGATAAAGTTTCAAGAGATGTTCTTTGGAGAATTCTAGAACAGAAAGGAGTTAATATTGGTTATATATTCATTAAGGATATGTATACTTGTGTCCAAAAACACAAGGAGGATTGACAAAATATTTTCCTATTTCAATGGATTACATCAAGGATCAACTTTAAGCCCTTATCTTTTACTTTTAGTTATGGATGTTCTTACTTGGCATTTACAAGAAGATGTATGCTTTTTTGATGACATTCTTCTTGTTGGTAGAGAGGGAGTCCAAATAAACTTGAATTATGGAGGTCAACTCAGAGAGTCTAAAGGTTTTCGCTTTAAGTAGATCAAATATATGGAGTGTAATTTTAGTTGTAGAATTGGTAGTGTTGTGACATTACATTATGAACAAGTCATTAATAAGAGTTTTAGATATTTAGGCTCTATTGTTCAAAATGATGGTGAAATAGATGGAGATGTTATTAGTAGAATTCAAGTTGGATGGTTGAAGTGGAGGAATGCCGCCTATTATGTGATAGAAAAGTTCCACTTAAACTTAAGGAAAAAAATTTTATAAGATGGTGGTAAGACAATGACTGAATGTCAAATAAAAAGAGAAGCATAAGACTAAGTTAAGTGTTGAGATGAGGATGCTTAGGTGGATGAGTGGCTTTACTCTTAGAGATAGAATGCAAAATGAGTATATTCGAAAAAGTTAGTAGAGCAAGACAAGGAGAGTCGCCTTAGATGGTTTGGCCACACATAAAGTGTCAGTCGATGACTGACAGAGAGTAGATGCAGCTTTATGTTAAGAAAGGTAGAGACTAAAAAGAGACTTGTTAAGATGTATAAAAATGATCTTAGTATACTTGATTTAAATGAGAATTAGACACAATGGAGGATTCATGGAGCCCACCTAGTGGGATTAAGGCTTCTTGTTGTTGTTGTTGCACACTCTTCTCCCTTGTACTCAACCCAAGATCGACAAAGAGAGGACTTTCATCTCACACTCGATCTAAAATCGATGGTGGAGATCTTCGCCAAATTCTCAGCTGGATCCAATATTAACGACGTGGGTCTTCGAATTTTAAGACCTATAATTTAAGTTATTTTTAAATTAATCATTTTTTTATTTTCACAAAAATGACAGTTTAATGGTGTGTTGTATTTTACGAAATAGTGCGCTAGTATCTTGGATAATAGATACTCTTACAGGTAAATTAATGGAATTAATAGATATTATGGTTCATAGAAAGATAAATATTTTATGTGTCAAGAAACTAAATTATTGGTGAGAAGGCCAGAGATTGATAGTTTAGGTTTTAAACGTAAAATCGAACTAAAATGGTGTAGGTGTGAAGATAAAAGTTTGAAGGATAATGTTATAAGGATGATAGAATTATAAAATTTTATATTGATACTCAAGATTATAAGTTGTTATACATGCTCCCAAGAGGTGAGGAGTTCTCAAAAAAATTTTGGAAATTAGAGGATTAATATAAAATACCTCTTAAGAAAGAAAAAAAGTATTTATTGAGATTTAAATTTAAAGATTTTAAAAAATGATATTGGATGACTAGAAGGAACTATATTAGATTTTGCCTTTACATGATTAGAATATCTTTATTTAAGAAAAGAGATGATAATTACTTATAAAATGGATCTAGTAAAACGATTGATTATTTTGATAAGAAAAATAGATCGATAGATCAGTAAAGATTGTAAAGGCCATTCCAAGTGAAATTTTAAGAACCAAATCACTATTAGTTTTAGATTTTAAGATGAAAGGTTGTAAGAGAAAAAATAAACTTAATTATTCAGTTAGATGGGACACTTAAAGAACACAAATAAAAATATATTTTAAGAGAAAGCTACAAAAATTAAAGTTTGATGTTCAAGGTTAACGCATGGGAAAAAATATCGCTATTAAACAAGCCATAAAGATGTTGGCGAATCAAAAGGAAAATCTTCTTTAATAAGAATAGTGAGTCGAGTGCAAGAAAAAATATAAGAAATAAAAGATTGTTATAAAACTCGGTTAGATGTAAAACGAGAATTAGGAAAGATATAAAATACCAGAGATTCTAAGAAAGCAATATATGATGTAAAAAATTTAGTTTTAGTGATTTATGATAGATTAGATACCAAAGAAAAGTGAAAGATATATATATAAGTAAACCAAAGAGATATAAGTAAGAAGAGACATACAAGTGATGAGTATTAAGGATGAAAATAATAAAGTGCTTTTCTGAAAAGATATTCAAAATAGGTGGATGAGATTTTTTAATAAACTTTTCAATGAAGGATCCGAAAGACGATTGATTTTAGCAACCTTAATTCTAAAGAAAAAAAAAGAGAATTTCATTTTTATCGTCAGAAGTAATAAGTTAGTGAAGCTTTAAAGAAAATGAAATGTGGAAAAGCAAGAGGACCTAATAATATTCCAATAAGTGTGAAAATGTTTAGGAGATCAAGGAATTTCAGTTACAAATCTTTTAATGTTATTTTAAAGACTAAAAGATGCATGAGTGGAGAGTTTGTTGGTTCCTATATTTAAGAATAAAGGTGATGCACAAGAGTGCAAATTATGAGGAATTAAGTTAATGTTCCATACATTAAAATTATGGGAGAGAGTAATCGACAAAAGTTACGATGTGATACGTAAGTTTCTCCAATCGCTTTCATGCCGTAGATCTACTATGGATGCTATACATTTGTTAAGATTGATGGAAGCATAGAGAAAATAAGAAGGATCTACATATGATATTTATTGATTTAGAAAGCTTATGATAAAGTCTCGAGATGTTCTTTGGAGAGTTCAGAAGAAAGAAGTTAATATATATTCAAGTCATTAAGGATATGTATACTAGAGTCACACTTGTCTCCAAACACAAGGAGGATTGACAAAATATTTTCCTATTTCTTGGATTACATCAAGGATGATCAACATTAAGCCCTTATCTTTTACTTTAGTTATGGATGTTCTTTAACAAGAAGATGGTGTATGCTTTTCGATGACATTCTTCTTGTTGATAAGACTAGAGAGAGTCCAAACTTGAATTATGGAGGTCAACTTTAGTCTAAAGGTTTTCGTTTAAGCAGATCTAAACCCGAATATATGGAGTGTAATTTTAGTTGTAAAAGTTTTAGTAGTAGTGTTGTGACTTTGAAGTCATTAATGAAGTGATTTTATCTGATATATTTAGGCTATTGTTGAAAATGATGGTGAAATAGATGTAGATATTATTAGTAGAATTCAAGTTGGATGGTTGAAGTGGATGCATCCGACCTATTATGTGATAGAAAAGTTCCACTTAAACTTAAGGAAAATTTTATAAGATGGTGGTAAGACGAACACTGACTTAAAAGATGTCATAAAAGAGAAACATAAGACTAAGTTAAGTGTTATAGAGATGAGGATGCTCGTGGATGAGTGGCTTTACCCTTAGAGATAGAATGCAAAATGAGTATGTTCAAAAAAGGAGTAGGGTAGATAAGATTAGAGAATCGCCTTAGATGGTTTACATAAAGCACCGTCCATGACCATTAGGAGAGTAGATGATTAGATTTTATGTTAAGAAAGGTAGAGGTAGACTAAAAGACTTGGTTAAGATGTATAAAAATGATCTTAGTATACTTGAATTAAATGAAAATTTGACACATAATAGGACACAATGGACGAAGATTCATGTAAATTACCCAGTGGGATTAAGTCATTGTTGTTGTGTTGTCAGAGCGCTAAGATCTTCTTCCTTACTCCGAATCAAGATCGATGAAAAAAGATAATTTCATTTCACATCGAACTCAAGATCGACGATGGAAGCCTTTGATTTGACTTGTGGGGGGCAAGAAATTAATTATAAAATTTGTATTTTTAAAAATTTCCTGAAATTGGCACTTCAAAAGGGCTTTTCCCTCAATTTAGACAATTGTCCTAGCCTATTTTTACTCAAAGCTTAAGAGAGAGAGAGAGAGAGAGAGGTAAAATGAGAATTTGGACTTTCTTTTCTCTATTTCTCCTTTAAGCCCGACGATAGGCCACGCCACATGCATGCACGAGGATCAACCGGCCTAGGGCTTCACATGAGGTCAGTGGCTTCGGCTTTAACCGGCCATGGGGTTTGGTGGCTTCGGCTAGGTTGTTCGACAGTACTAGTAGGACACGTGATAAGGAACTTCAGTTCTCTCTCTCTCTCTCTCTCTCATGTGTGTGTAAGGTGAGGTGCTCGGCCAAGAATTTTCTCCTTTTATAACATTGCGATCTCTAACTATTCTTGTTCCTCTCCTCTTATGGTTTGGACGATGTGGAGATGGTTAAGGTGTAGCTAACGTTTCAAAAATTTCCCCCCTTTTCTCTTTTTATTTTTATTGGGTTGCAAACAAATATATTTTAGAAAATGGTAAGAAAAAATTAAAAAATTAATAGCATCATAAAAATGTAAATGCATTAAATTGTTTGTGTTTGCTTATAATTTTACATGAATATGTGATATGTATTCATCATAACCCATCGAAATCATCTTTCTTTGATCATCTCAAGAAACACTTCTTTTATATCTTAAATGTTTTCACACACTTCTTTGATGATGTATTTGATTCTTGCATTGCTCTTCAGTAACATCCACACCAAACTTTTCTTTCATCTTTGGAGCAGCTCTTTGATATTCCACATTTTTGAACTCTTGAGCACTTTTAAGATTGACATCAATATAGTCCCACATAATTTGTAATAAAGCAGTGATCCATTCTTGTTTCAAATTCTGCAAGAAATTCTTTTTTTCTTTTTTTGTTATTAAAAGTAATCCATCACCATCATTTGAAGACTTCATGTTCTTAATTTCTTTTATCTATTTAATATAATTAAAACTCAATCTAGCTGTTCAAGCAATATTCTGAATAAACTGTTAGAAGTTTATATAATTATAAAAGAATAAAGTTATTGCTTAAAACAAACTAAGCTGTTAAGGACTAGAATTTAAAGCTTAATATCTCATAAGTAGAAAAGTTCTACGTATAAGCTTAATAACACACACACACATAAATATATATATATATATATATATCATCAACTAATGATATACACATGTATTGGTCATTTGTCATAACATTCTCCATTTTTGTAACTAGTTGATGATATGATTTCTAATTTATATGTACAACTTTTCTATTCATATGATATGAAGGTTTTAATTTTAGTATTTAATAATTTTATTATAAGTAATACCTTATTCTTTTATAATTATGTGAGCTTCTAACAGTTTACTCATAGTATTGCTTGAACAGCAAGCTTAAGCTTAGATATATTAAATATTGAAAAAAATTTTAAGAATATGGAGTCGTCAAATGATGATGATAAATTACGTTCAAAGAGCAAGAAAAAAATTTCTTATGGAGTGTGAAACTAGAATGGATCACTACTTTATTACAAATTTATTATGCAATGTTAATCTTAAATGTGCTCAAGAGTTCAAAGATGTAGTAAATCAAAGAGTTGATTAAAAGATGAGAGAAAAGTTTGGTGTGAGTGAATGTTATTAGAGAGCAATACAAGAATCAAATACGTCATCAAAGAAGTGTGGAGTAATTTAAGAATTAAAAAAAAAGTGTTTCTTGAGATGAGCAAAGAAAGATGATTTTGAAGGGTAATGATGAATACACATCACATATTCATGTAAAATACAAGCCGGTTGCTGATATATAAGCGCCGAATGGGGATCTGCGGCTGGGCGGGAGACAGCCATCGGCGACGCGGCGGGATTCTGCCGCAGAGGCTACCACGCTTAGCTGAAGCGGCGAATGGCGCGGCGCCAAGACTTACCGGCGGGCGGAGACAATGCTGCCAACCGCTGGACTTGCTGGGACGCCCCCGCTAGCACAAGCACCACCGCGTTTGCCGTCCGACGACAAAGGGGCGACTCAGAGCACAAGACGCGAATGCCTAGCCGGGTTAGTTTTTTCCAATCCTATGGCTTGTGATGAGAATGATGGGGCCGATTCTTTGGCTGCCATGGATGACTTTACAGGGGAGCTAATTGCCGGACACCCACCTGGATGTGGGGCGGCTGAGACAGATGCCCACATGGCTGATCAAATACCTACAGATCCCGCACAGGTGATGGAAAGTGCCTCAACCAATGAGCATTTTCATGGGAATTTCACATGACTCACTGGGGTCATCCTACTACCTCTAACCCACTTTTTGAATATCAAGAGCAACATATGGAGGGCTTGGCCGACCATGTGCAACCTCCTACTAAGCCAACTCAGGGCAAGGGCTTGCCCACCCAAAATAACCCTTGGAGGAAAAAAGAGTTTGTTAAGTTTGGGCCGTTGTCAGAGCTTCTTCATTTATGGAGGATGGGGTAACTATCAAAATTGATGATCATGCTGTGGACACTAATCAAGCCAAATTGGAGAAGGCTCTTGTGGGAAAAATATTGGGAAGAAGGCCTTCTTTTTTCTTCCTCACTGAGCTACAGAAGAAATGGGGACAATGGGAGCTTTCAAGGTAATCATGGTGGCCACTGATTGCTTTGTATGTCTGTTTGACACTGTGGAAGCCCGGGATGCTGTGCTGATGAATGGGCCATGGTTTGTTTAGACAAATAGACTCCCTCATTCAACCCCAAGTCCCTTCATGGATTTTCCTCCCCTATTTGGGTTCGGCTGCCTCACTTGCCTCTCTTATACTGGGACACTAGCAATCTTGCTAGAATTGCCTCCTTCTTTGGAGAGCCACTGGATGGACCACTGCACCAATTCACTGGGCGACTATGCCGAGTATGTATCGGGTTAGACCTCGCCAAACTTCCCACACTGGATTCATGGAAGACACTACCATTCTTTCGAATATGAAGGATCTCCAATTATGCTTCTCATGCAGGCCACAAAGTGATTCTCCAACTACAAAGTCCACTCTGTGCACACCCTGAGTAAGACTACTACACCTCCTCTACATCACTCATCCATTCTGCTGCAGCCACAGGGCCTCCTGCCCAATAGAGAGTGGAAAAGGGGGAGAGCAGTAGCACTTTGCCTAGGGATGCTAATGTGACTACAAGTAAAGGAAAGGAACCTGAGGTTCAACATTCTTCCCTCCCCAAGGAGAATAGCCTTCCTACCCCTGAGCCAGATCCTGAGTATGGTGCATGGGTGTTGGTTACCAGAAAGAAGAAGCAAAGACCACCTGTGTCTGGGAAGACCAACGTGGGTGGGAAGATAGCCAGGGGCTCGCCGCACCATTCTGACCACATAAGGTCCCCCCTCCTTGGGCTCCTCCATTACTTCAAGTCCTTCCTGAAGTGGATATTACTGGCCCTCCTATCTTCCAAGCACCTGCAGGCTTGGGAAAGATGGCCAAACCACCAAAGGATCGAGGTGGCAAGAGCACTAGTGGTAACGGGAAAGCACCAAAAACCCATTATAACAGGGAACTACAGGAGGAAGAGAAGGTTGAGACTAGTTCTAAGAAGAGGAAGAAGACCCCCCTCTCACCCACATCGGACGCTTCCCATGGAGGACGATGTCTTCCATCCTTTCGAACTAGGGTGCCCGTAAGAAGACTACTGCACCACTCCCACCTCATTGTGGCTATGACCTTTGTCTTCTGCTGGAGAGTGGATCGAGGTGATTGAGACGAGAGGACAAGCTTACCGGGAGCAATCGACACTTTCTTTGCCACCCTTCGGGCTACTCTAAGTATGATTATCTTATATTACATGATCTCTTGAGCTTCCTTCCCTTTCTACTTTCGATCACCGGTATCAAGGTCAACATGGTGACAATTCCAATGGACCTGGTCGGGTTTATGCCAACAATGCTTACCACCGCAGAGGCCTCTTTGGCAAAACATCGGGGATCATGTGGAAGGGTTCCAACCATCATTGGAGGTGACTTCAACCGTGCATTCTTTCTCGGAGGACAAGAAGGGGTAAGAGATTTATCTACCTCTCGCCGTGAAATGGAAGATTGCATGAGAGGCCGACTTGAAGTCGGATTTCACCGCCCAAAGTTTACTTGGACCAACAACAAGGAGGGAAGGAGCAAGATCTGGGTTCGACTTGACCGGGTTCTGGTCAACTCCAACATCCTCATACCAAGGTACTTCACTTACCGGATTGCCTCTCGATCACGCTTCATCGCTACTTTCTGTCCTGTTCTTACTCACCACCGCACGGTTTCGCTTTGAGGACACATGCCCCTACCCGATGGATGGAAGATTGTATGGCAAAAGTGGACCAAGGAGGGACTTTGGTACCAAAGCACAGACTTCAAAGGAAGAGTACCGCACTCGGGCACTATTCTACCTGGAGTAAGCATGTTGAAGAACCTCCACTTGCTCAAGGAGAAGAGAAGGATATTGCCACTCTTGAGTGTGTCGATGAGGGACTTACTTCAAGTGATGGTGAGCTTCGTTCAAGGTTGTTGAGCTTAACTCCCACATTAGCAGCTCAACACTTGGAAACAGAGGCAAAAGCTAGATGGCTACAGCAGGGGGATGGGAACACCCACTTCTTCCACACCGTTGCTTCATCCACATCGCACTAACAGGTTGGGCATCAATGACGGGTGATGGTAGATTATCGACCGGAGGACATCACTGCAGTTTTACCACTTTCTTCAGTGGGTGGGGGATGTCTCCCTCGACCGGCCTTCTTTACCTTCTGGCAGTACCCTCTCATGCTTCTCCTCTTGATGCTCCCTGCTTCATTGAGATTTGGGAGGTCAGATTCTGGGGCCAATCGCTGTGGACGATGGGATCACCCCATCCTTTCTGACATTTTGGACTTGTGTGAAGACCGACGCCATCGCGCCGTCAAGAGTTCTTTAGTTCCTCCCATATGGATGATTCATGGAAGGAAACCTTGATCTGATACCCAGGTGGTGGAGCAG
Organism: Cymbidium sinense; assembly: GCA_021442155.1. NCBI lineage: Eukaryota > Viridiplantae > Streptophyta > Magnoliopsida > Asparagales > Orchidaceae > Cymbidium > Cymbidium sinense. Next base: position 128,257,480 of record CM038220.1, on the reverse strand, counting down.
ACTCCTTCCAAGTATCGACCAATCGCCTATGTCGACCGCTTTATAAGTCGGTTATGAAGATACTGAACCTCAAGCATCTCCTACGGCCCTCATTTCAAGAGAGCTTTTGTCCCACGGAATATCTCTCACCACCGCCTTTTAGCAGGAGATCTTCAACAATTTCAGACTCCACCTCTCGTTGGGTTTTATGGCCATCAAGGTGGACATGGAGCTTTACGTGATGAATTGGAAAACTCTAGAGCGATGTCGCCTCTTATGGGTTTCCCAAGTTCAGACTTGATACTCCAAGGTGTCACCCACCCCGTGTACTCCATCTCAATGGTCAAGGACCGAATGGATCGCCGCTGTGGCTGCCGTGGCTGCCCTCTCACCTTACCTCTTCATCCTGCTCTCTCTTATCCTTGCATTCGCAGAGGTGCCAACCTTGCATGTCCGTATGGAGGTACTTGTATCTCCAATCTTTATGCATGACATTCGATCGTCTCGTGCTTTGGTGGCTCATGGCAAGGACATCCTTGATGATTATGCTTTGACGGGCAACAGATCAATCAGAAGACTCCATCCTCTTTAGCAGAGCAACTAAAAGATGGAGGACTAACCGCATTGCTCGATCCATTGGGTTCAGGAGGGTCAAGGAGATGGACTATTTGGGCCTTAAGCCGCAGAGGTCGCATATGAAGGATCATTCCTTGATCCAGGGCTGGGAGAAGATGCTGCTGCACCTTTCACCGGCCGGACTTACCCTCATTTCTCAAAGATTTACCCGGATCCATCTACCGTGACACACTATCTTGCCTATGAATGTGTTATGAGATCGAGAAGATGCGCAGGTCCTTCCTTTGGGACAAGAGCCCTACTCAGCGGAGCATCCATTATGTGAAGTGGGACACTATTTGCACACCCAGGAGACTTGGTGGACTTGGGTTCCATGCTTCTGCTTTGTGGATGGGGCCTTTACTGCTCGCTTAATGGGACTTCTAAGCGATTCTCTCCTACACCGTTGTCTTCGGGAGCGTTATGGGGATGATATCCGAACAGCTTCTATGAGGCTGGGACTCCAAGTCTTGGGCGTCATCCTGGAGAGCCCGTGAGCCTTCTACCTCTCATCCGATGGAAACTCGCCGATGGGAAAAAGGTACATGTCCTTTCTCAGACTTGGCTGGCTGATACCCCTCTTCTCAGGAGACCTACCTTGTCGACACGGCCTTGAAGACCTATGCTCTTTTACCGCCGGATCGCACTTGGGATACTTCAAGCCGGAGACACTTTACCCCGACTGCACTGGGATCGAGGGTGATGGTGCACTTTGACTTAGAGATCTGACGAGCCAAAGCTTATACATCTTCTAAGCAAGTCCCTCACGACTTGCTTATGAGGCTCTCTTCCCTCCCGCCGACACTCATTGCTCGGGTTCTAAGTTCCATGCATCCACGGAGAAGCTCTTTTGGTGGCATGTCTGGGGCATTGCCAACTTTCACTTGGCTTCACCTGAGGGGCGACCGACGATGTCCTATGCCCTCGCACCGAGGAGGAGGACTTGGAGCATATTTTGATCCTGTTCTCTCACGACTACCGCTTTTCCGTGTTCTACTTGGGGTTTTGTCATGCCTTCTTTCACTTGCTCTCAAGATCTCTTTCGTGCATTCAAAGATCCCCAAGGTCGATCTAGCTTGGGGTAAGGCATATGTTATGCCATCTACCGTGTCATGGACTAGAATGCCAAGACTCACGCCTTATGGAACCCTCAAGGTGTTGTCAAGCAAGATCTTGGAAGCATTCACCAACACCTCCGCTTTCCATTTCGAGAGCAATGGAGCTCCGCCTCTGATTCTTCACATTGACTCCCCCACCCCTCCTGATGGCTTAAGGCCAATGTTGATGGTGCTCTCTTCTCCTCTAGCTTGGCTGGCATTGGAGTCGTCATCAGAGATGATATTGGCAACCTCATCAAGGCAGCTGGTATTCATCTTCGATTGGACAAAGACAGTGGAGTTGCAAGTTATGCTGCTTGCACACATCCTGAGCCATGGATGTATGAGTGCTCTGATCTGAAGGCGACAACCATGGGTGGTCACTTATCTCCAGACTGCAGACTTATCGGACCTCTCTCCAAAGACAGCACCGATATTGGCTTCCTTTCGAGTTCCACCGGTGATCTTCTCCCACATCCGCAGGGACCGAATGATCAGGACTACCGTACGGCTCGCATCGACCGACTTTGTGTGGCATCCTGATGCATCTTTCCTATTGCTTTTTCTAGTATTTTAGAGCAAGACTGCAGCATGTCGCCATGGTCTTCTTTTTTTTTTGCTTGTGCTCTTTTGTAACGCTATTTTGTTATTAAATGCAACATGCACCTTTCAAAAAAAAAAAAAATATAAGCAAGCACAATACATTTACTTTATTATGATTGCATTATCATTTAATTTTTTGTAGCATTTTCTAAAATATATTATCAACTTGAATATTCTAATGTTTTGTAGCAATTTATAAAATATATTATTAACTTAATTGATCTTGGGTCCAGCAAGAGATGAAATCATCCCTTTATTGATCTTAGGTCCCGAGTAAGAGAGAAGAGTGTCGATCATGCTAAATTTCACATAATGCATCATTGCTAAGCTGTTATGCTATCTAATTTCAAATGAAAAGTAGTGTTAGGATATTTTTGATAAAATCAAGAAATAATTGAATTAAATGGGCTATAACCTCCTCTCTCTCACTCTCTCTCTCTCTCACTTCAAATAATATGACATAATAAAAAATCATAAATTGAAAATATAAACGTAAAGCATTAATACATCTAATAAAATTAAACATGCCAAAAAATTCAGACTGATGTTGCTCACATATAAATTTTATGAAAAATCATCAAAAATGTTAAGTTTAACCTTTAGGATGAAAATACTTGCATAAACATAATCACAAATAATTATCGATTGCTCAATTGATTAAGCACAACATATTGAAAGCCTAAGTGCATTGCAATCAATCCTAATAAAATTAAACTTTCTCTCAAATATAAAATGAGATTAAATCATATGGTAATCGGTATTTCAATGAATGTAAGTCCAATTCATGTTAGTAAAACGAACACCGCATTTAATAATTAACTTTCCAATGGATGTATGCCGAAATTTTGTTTGCAAGACAAACCTCAAACCTAACATCAGCCTTCTAATAAACATAAGTCTAATCCACTATTCGTAAGACAAACTTGTAATTATGACATCCCAATAGATGTAAGCTCAATCAATGTTCATAAAACGAACTCAAACTCAACAAGATATTCTAATGGATGAAAACTTAGTCATTATCCATTAGGCAAACTTCACATTTAATAATTGACATTCTAATAGATTTAAGCTCAATTTATATTCACAAAATGAATACCACATTTAAATTTGATGCTCCCATAAATGTAATCCCAATTTATTTTCATAAAACAAATTATACATTCTAATAGAGATGAGCCTAATGTGTATCAGCAAAACAAACTTCATTCACCTCTAAGGCATTCCAATGGATGTAAGCCCAATTTATATCTGCAAGGTAGACTTTATTTAACACTAGCTCTATAATGGATACAAACACTACTTATTTCAAAAAAAAATCAAATTATTTCATCTAAAGAATAAATCATAAGACTAAATGATCAATCAAACTTACAAACTAAGCTTAGATTAAATAATTCAATAAACACTAGCACAAAAACTCCAATCTACTCGAGATTTCTGGAATAAGGCAACACATGGCTGCTAATCAGATCTCATGGTTCCGTCATCCTGGGACTACTATTATTCCAACCTACCAACATTAGAGGGCTATTAGTCATAATGTTCAGGGACTACTTTTCTTTATCTCAGATAATTATTCACATAATATTACTAAGCACTAATTCACACTAGAGGTCAATACTTAAATCCAACCTTAATCGACAGTGCCCTCCTACTGCGTAAGAAAGGTAATTAATTATGGATGTTAGCATCTATAAGAAGTAGAACTTAGATCTAAATAAACCATAATATAGTGTTGGGGGAAATTTGGTTGAATAAAAATCAATCTACCTCACGAAGAATGAATTCTCTAACATCCTACATGATGGAGACTTCGAGCCGTTTTCTTAACAATCATTGGACTTCTCACTTTTTTCAATTTTTCTCAATTTGTATGTAAATCAAACTCCATTTACTTATTGAGATGTGGTTGAAGCCCTTGATTATAAGTGAGAATTTTGACTTTGTTGTCATTCTTGTCTTGTTTCCAAAATATCTCCCAAGAGTTCTAGAAGATTCTCCAAGTCTTTCGAAGGTTCCTTTGACCTTCTAGAAATTTATTCAAAGATTTTGGAAGGTTCTCTAGGCCTTATTAAAGTTTCTGACTGACTTCCTAATTTAGAAGATTCTATAAGCTTGACATAAAAATTTGATGTTTATTTTTAATGGTTATTTTTGGTACTGGACCTCCATAATAAAATATGACTTTCTTAGAGACATACGTTAAAAAATATAAAATAATGTAGAGCCAAAAAACATAAATTATATCAATAACTTACATATTAGAAACCAAATTGCAAAATATATATATATGCATTTTGTTTGAAATGTTTAAGAAAAAGTGAATTGATAAATTGAGTATTATTATAACTCCAGTTTCCTCTGAGTATCATAATCAATAGTCTATACCTGTTGACAAACCGCCTGCCATGCATATTTGCCAGTGAGGTTCAAAGACAGGAAAAGCAGCTAACCAGCCTGCAGTAGATTTTTGCTTAGATTTGAAATCACCCCAACCATACACCGGACGTGTGCTATATTCCCAACGTGCTGTCTTCACAGTCTGAACATAGGTTGACCTATACAAAAATAATATGGGAAAAAAAAAAGACAACAAAACTTAGTGGTATAATACATGGTTGAAGTCCCTATGTCATATAGTAAGGCCTTAGTAAATTTTGATGACTGAGAAAATTAAACAAGATGTCAAGAGAAAGCTTCGAGCAACGATGCTGTGTGGAATGCAAGACAATCAAGGCATGCTTCAAAGCATGTTACATGCGCAAATGACCTAGAGACGAACTATTCTCATTCTTAAGAAATTCTAGAGAGCATGCCCTGTTTCACAAGTATAGGAAACAAAAAACAAAAATAGATTGACATGGAAATATAAATACTGAAGACTAACATAGGCAAGGAAATGCATCTAAAACCAGTTGTAAACCTCAAGAAGATAAAGATTAATTTGCATATCAAACTTATATTGCAAAATAAAAGTAAAATAAGTTTAAACATGCCTTCCATCATCACGAATAAAGCCTTGATGCCAAAAGGGGCTGACCTGAAAACCTTCTAAAACAAGTATAGGAAACAAAAAACAAAAATAGATTGACATGGAAATATAAATACTGAAGACTAACATAGGCAAGGAAATGCATCTAAAGCCAGTTGTAAACCTCAAGCAGATAAAGATTAATTTGCATATCAAACTTATATTGCAAAATAAAAGTAAAATAAGTTTAAACATGCCTTCCATCATCACGAATAAAGCCTTGATGCCAAAAGGGGCTGACCTGAAAGCCTTCTAAAACACGCTTATGAAACTCCTACATAAATTAAATTAAGCTGGTCATCACTTGGATAAATAGTGCATACATAAAACAAATAAAGTTAATTTACATTCAAATTTGGAAGTACACTGACATTTTCCTTGATAGAAGCATGCATAATAAACTATGATTCAGAAACATGGACGTCCTTCCCTGAATTGATCACTGAAAGAAATTCTCACATTTTGCTTAAATTCTACATAGTTTATGTTTATTGTTTATCTCATGTCTTATTTAATGTGTAAGACATCTTTTATAATTTACTCTGTGTGATTACCCCTTAGCTATACAAATAGTTTATTGGACTAGTATTTAATATAACTGTTATAGTGAATGAGATCATGGTTCCCTAATCCCTGGCAGTTAAACTGAATGAGCATTTTCACGGCATGGTTAAATAAGTTTGGCCATTCATTATTTTATTTTATAAATTCATACAAATAAGTTAAGCAATACTACTATGAATTATGAAAAAAATAACTACCCTAAAATTCTTATGAGAAAACTTGAGATATTTTCCTAGGAGCCACCTTGATGTAAGCATAAGAAGATTTTACACTTGTTATTTAGGAATCTATTTAATTTTAAAGTTCATGACATCTTATGATGCAAATGACAAATAATTAATTACCCCTCATGACTAGAAAGAAGATTACGAGAACACTCAAGTAAGGAGGTCAGATTCTACATTTAATGATTATTTGCTTTATGGCATTCACTGTGCCCCATTATGCTGCATCATGTATGGGGAAATGAATAAGAAGGGAGATCATAAACCCGTCAAACTCCCCTAGTCCGTTTTGTAGGGGTATCCCCAATATAAAAGCTAGTGGGTTCATGGTTACAAGGAAATATCAGCAGGTAAAAGAGCTTTAGGTTGGAGAGTTTGTCGTGAAGACATGGGAATGAAGGAGCTTGCCATGACTTTTGGCTTGAAGTTAGCTTGTTGGGTGACTTTTGTCTTATTTGAAGTGGCCCTCTTAAGGAACCAAAGTTAATTATGACGAAGGGTGCTAAGCCTTAGTTCACTTCACTATAAAGGCTCATTATATTAGGTGAATTGAATAGCAATGTGTTGTGAAGTATGGCAGACTTAGTTCAGACGTATTACACATAACTAATAAGGGCTAAAAGGCATAGAATAGACAAACCAATTGTAAATAGAAGATATTTGAGTTCCTTGAAAATGAAGTTCTTGAGAATATTATGGGTTATCCATGTATGGTTGGATTATAGCGACAAAAACCTAACATAGAAAAAAATATATTTAACTTTACATCACTCCTTAGGGCAATTTGTACTCTTTAGGGTGAGCACTGCCTTAGAATGATTTTACAATAGAAAAACCATGAAATGTTAAATTTTTTTCTATTTATAATCTCTAAGGATTATTGCCAGGCAATTCGCCACCTACAAGTGCTATTAAATTTCCACAGGAATTCCACGAATACTATTTCTCATTAGATTTTTGATGAAAACTCATTCATATTTTATAGTTTTCTATGAATTTTCTGCTGAAAGTCCATCAACAACTAGAATGAATTTCCCAACATTGAAACCCCTTATATTCGCTGTCTTCCCTCACCTCTCCTCCTACATTCTCATCGAGCACGCACAATCAGCTTCAAGCTCACTCTCAACACAGCTATCATCACTCACGACTCCTCCCTTCTATAGTACACCACTAGACCTCTTCACCAACAGCCTTACCCGTCACTATGCCAACCATTAAAATTGCTCATTGTGTTTCTCATGCTTAAGGCCACTTGCCACGCCTCCCCCTCATTTGTCCTCATCTCTAAACAAAGCTACCAAAGCTTCAGAGCCTACAATAACAATATCATGAATTAGTCTAGAGTGATACTAAAAAGGAAATGTGTACAAGTTTGGAGAGATTGTGAACTTGTTAGTTCCAATTATATGGAAGTTTACAGAGTGCAATTACTTGTGGAGTAATGAGTAAGATAGATGAGAGATTGTGATGAGGAAATTAAGGTTTTAGAGCAGAGGAGGAAAAGTTGTGGAAGAATTAGGACTTATTTTAGATGGTAAAACCCATAGTTTATGTGAGATTCGTAAGTTTGCATCATTTTTTTGTTTGCATTTGTTAATAAGTTCGATGCATTATATTTGAAGGTTTCTTAAATTTGGTAGATACTCTAGTGTTTATTCTTTTAAGTTTTAATTTAGTGCCATTGTGATCACTGAGCTACATAACCTTCATTTGGAGCAAACCTTAATAAGTTCATCTTCAAGATAGTGTCAATTATGATCCTTTTACATTGATTTTTAATCTCTTTTGTTATTTAGAGGTTTGACCTTGTTACTAGATGCAAGCTTGAATTAGCATTTTCTTAAAAATGTGATGCACTCCAATGTGCATACGTATAAGACTATTAATTTTGATCAAAAATTGAAGATCACTCAAAAATCATATCGATTTTTGGATCGAATCGAGAGATTCGAGCCGAGCTATGAGCCAAATGCTCCGATCAATCTTTTTTTTCAAGCCAATTTCAAGTTGACCTCAACTCGAATCAAATAAGCTCAAAATTGGCTTAAAACACCCAGTTCAATCACTTATGCGGTTGTCAAGAGGACCATTAAATTAAATGTGGACGATGAGGATTCACTAAATGAAATGCTTAAAATGCCTTCTTCTCATTTTGTTGTGACCTCAGCTTGCCCTAACACTCCTCTCCAATTTAGTTTTCTTTTCTTGGACTCTAGAGTCTTGATTCTTCGTCTCAACATTCATGTCTTCTGTTTTCTCCTTCTTTGTGCCTTGGGTTCGATTTTTTCGACGCAGTAAAGTAGTATTTCAATTGCTCATAGGCTTTAGTCTTGTCCAAGTCTCGAATCATCAAGCTCTATATGAATTTTTATGTTTTCCTTATATTTAGATTTAGGGTTACTTTTGAATACACTGAGGATTAAGGTTTGTTAGCTTGTTTCATCATTTCTTGACTTCAATGATATGAGATCATAGTCCTAGTGACCTAAATTGAGATCAACTCTTGTTATTCTCCTATTATCAATTTTTCTTGTCTAGGTTTTGCAATGCTCGATTGGAACTTGCTAGTAGCCGCTTGCTTTGGACGTTAAAAACTTTTGGTGTTGTTTGTGTAACACCATCTGAGTTTACGTTATGTGCTAAAACAGTTGTGACTTACCTCTTGCAACTCTACGACCTTATCGAATTTTGAAATTTTTTATGCATTTTCTAATTGGCTAAGCATATTGTGAAAGTTGTGAGCCATTATTTTTTGCCCTAAGTTATGTGCTAGTCTTTTATGCACACTCTTGTTATAAGTTGTGAGCACCTAATTGATTTGTGCCAGATCAATTAAAATGTATAAATTCTAACTAGCTCGATTAAAATGAGCCAACTCGAATCATTTTCAAGCCAAAAAAAATAAAACGAAATTTCAATTTCAAGTCGGCTCAATCACAAAATGAGCCAGGTCGAAATCTAGTGTACATCGATCTGAACTAGTTCTAAATCAAAAGGGTTGAGCCACAATCCAATTCAAGCTAACTTCAATTTGGTTCGTGTCGATTATGAGCCGACCACGAATCAGCTCGAAATGGCTCGTTAATAGCCCTACATACGTGGGTGCGTGCATGTTTGTGTACGCATATACATGTCTTAAAATATTCACTAGTCTTTTTTACACACTCCTGTTATCAACTGTGATCACCTAATCGGTTTGTGCCAGCTCAATTAAAATGTACAAATTCAAACTAGCTTGATTAAAATGAGCGAGCTCAAATCATTTTCAAGTCTAAAAAAAATTGAAATTTCGATTTCAAGTCGGCTCAATCACAAAATGAGCCAGCTTAAAATCTAGTGTACATCGATCGAAACTGGCTCGAAATCAAAAGGATTGAGCCATGATCCAAATTCGAGCTATCTCGAATTTTGTTCAAGCCGACTACGGATCTACTCGAAATTAGCTCGTTAACAGTCCTACATATATGGGTGCGCACATGCGTGCATGCGTGTATGCATGTCTAAAGTATTCAATATTTAATTTTCATTTTTATGGTGCTAGCCTAAGGGTCGAACCATTCCTTAATTCAACAATCCTAACACGGTTCCTAGAAATGACAAATAAAAAGGCTACCATCGAGGACCTTAACTAGATCTTGTCAAGTACTCCATTCTTTGCATCACATTGAATCTTCATCGAAGCATCTTTTTAAGCTTGCCTTTAAAAAGCATATGGTTCACTAGTCTTTCTTGCACACTCTTGTTATCAACTGTGATCACCTAATTGGTTCGTGTCAGTTCAATTAAAATGTATAAATTTGAACTGGTTTGATTAAAATGAGCGAGCTCAAATCGTTTTCAAGTCTAAAAAAAAATTCAAAATTTCAATTTCAAGTCGGCTCGATCACAAAATGAGCCAACTTAAAATCTAGTGTACATCGATCGGAACTGCCTCGAAATCAAAAGGATTGAGCCACGATCCAAATTCGAGCTAACTCGAATTTCATTTGAGCCAATTATGAGCCGACTACGGATTTGCTCGAAATTAGCTCGTTAACAGTCCTACATACGTGGGTGCGCGCATGTGTGCACACGCGTATGCATGTCTTAAGTATTCAATATTTAATATTCATTTTTATGGTGCTAGCCTAAGGGTCGAACCATCCTTAATTCAACAATCCTAACAAGGTTCCTAGAAATGACAAATAAAAAGGCTACCATCTAGGACCTTAACTAGATATTGTCAAGTACTCCATTCTTTGCATCACATTGAATCTTCATCGAAGCATCTTTTTAGGCTTGCCTTTAAAAAGCATATGGTTCAAGTTTTATCAACACTTAATTCATTTTATTCATGGTTAGCATCGAAGCATCTTTTTAGGCTTGCCATTAAAAAGCATATGGTTCAAGTTTTATCAACACTTAATTCATCTTATTCATGGTTAGCATCTTGAACTGAAAAATTATCACAAACTTAACAAAATTATTAAATAGCGCCAAAGAAAGTATATAAGGCCATGCACTGCCATCACTTTCGAAGCTCTAGTATAAAATCCCTAAGTGCACTTTCACATACTACTTAAAACCTAAAGCCCCCAATAAATAAGAACATCATCATGTCAAATATGGATTGGGGCTTGAAGCAAGTGTTCTAAGCATCATGATAATAAAAGAGAAGAAAGAAAGTGATTACAATCACCCCACTACAATTGACGAAGACATGGTAAAACCTAGCAAATGTTTTAAAGCATGGAGAATGAACTGAATCAACCCAATAGAACTACATCAAATAATTTATAATTTTAATTAGTTAATTTAATCAATTGACTACTTTTAAAAAATAGCTCGTCTAATTAATTGATCATTTAATTTAAGTAATTAACTAGATAATATACTATTACTAATAAGTTAATTAACCATGTTAATCAATTAATTGGGATTTTAAGGATTTTAATTAAACTTCTTTGATGCCAATAACCATCTCATATACTTTTGTGCATCCAACCTAGCGCATGCATATTAAATCCCTTGACTTAAGTCCTTGACCTTTATCTATACTATTAAAGCATATGGTGCATTAGGTTCTAAGGCATCCGAGGATCTAGGAAGATGTTGATAACTTCAACCTAGTGCTTATATTATAGAGATGGTTTTTTTTCACAATTTAAAACCATGATGTCTACGTTTAAAAAAGCTAAATCCAAATAATCATTGATAATGCGGCTGAAAAACAGTGACCAGCACGCTTTTGCTGTTTTAAATATTTGCATTATCTCGTTGTCTGACACAAGTCATATTTAACATTAATTAACTAATATTTTACTGCCGCAAAAACACTAGATTCATTGGAATATGAAATGCATTTCAAGTTAATTGCTATGGGACGAAATAAAGGATTGCAACTACTTCACAACTGTCACAATCACTCACCTTTTTATCTTACAATATAGCATAAGCACACTATTCTTTTTTCAAAAAACTCAAAACCTCAAAGAAATAATTTGCATATATCAGTAAGATTAATATGACAATGCCGGAATATTAATATCACATGCTAAATAACTAGAATGGCTTTTTACCGGACGAATCTATGAACATACCTAAAACTAGCATTTTGTATTAAGGTTTCTGGTTGAACATATGAGAATTATATGATACTGGTTTGGACGTAAATAAATCCTTAGCCATGTTATCTTGTATCCATTTTGTAACTAAAAAAGGTTGAACATCAAAACGTTGAAGAAAAGTAAACTCAAAGCACCAGAGCTAAAGAGGTACTGTTGGCACATATTAAAGAAAAATACAAGTAAAATGCTTTCTAAGCAAACTATGTGAACGGTAAGGGGAAACAAATAAGAGAAGGACTAGACCTGAGGAGGAAGCTCCCCATTTGGAGGGACTGAATTTTTTTCTGCTATGAATGCATTCCCAAGCATGAGTTCATTCCTACCTAACAATATCAAATAATAAATTAAATAATTTCATGAAGCTAAGACAAACAAAATCAGATAGCTGGCAAGAAAAATGTTCATTTAACTCTGCAAAGTGAATTAATGCCTAAAGCCATACAGTATGCAACAAACCAAAAAAAAAAAATTCATGATGTCCGCCAAAACTAAATATGAGATGTAAGAATATACATTTTACGTGTTCTCATCGATTATAAAACAAATTGATCCAGTTGGTGAATGATTCGGGTATCCAACAACGACCTTCTAATTTACAACATTTGTGTCACAATTTGAGTTCAAGAAAGTTCAATTCAATATAGTTTGCTCCTATAGAACATAAAATGTGGGTGTTTTTGTTAGGATAGAAGTAAGCTTTCAAACAAAATCAAATAAGGACAAAGAATGAACACATAAAGATCAAATCATTAAACATAAGTTTAGATGATTCAGAAATATTCACCTACATCCACAATTGAAATCAAATAGTCCACTAATCTTTAAAAGAGAAGTACATCAAAAATTTCCTTTCATATATGTTGACTTACACATATGGTGTATAAATTAAATCAAGCACAAAGTCAAACAAAAAAAAAACTTCAACCTATAAAGCCAACGTCATATAATTGGAGATTAAAACCTCCTAATCATGATTAAAATTAAATAAAATCATTTCAATTCAAAATTTTCGATGGCATAAATGTGTTTAAATATCAAAATTAACTAACTGAAAAATATTAGATCAGTTAATAATCGATTGATTAATCAAAATCAATTTTTAATAAAATTACGCATATCGATGGGAAGCGACGACATCCAACGTTTGCCATAAATCTACTACGTATCATTGTAAACGTCAAATCTATCAAACGATACCTACAATCAATTCAGCAAAGTCTACGAGAACGTCAAGCGATTTGAACGCAATGTCGTGCAATTTAAGCTCAATTTCACTTCGACTGTCGCCAACATGGCTCAAATGACCTCAAATCGCGAAACGAACATCGTCGTTGCATCCGGCACAACAGAAATACCTAAAATTGATACTCATATTGATATGGCTCATTGCAAGAAATGATTTCACAATATTTGGTGTGAAATTATTAATAATAATGTTGTTATTTTGTCAGATTGTGATTAAAATGACTAATGGCTGCTTAAATCCCTAATCTATGCCTAATTAGTCGCCCAAATTGTCCAAATCCGACTTAGCCGCCAAATTAGCCAATCAAATTAGCCGCTTAATGAGCCAATTGGACTTGCCGCCCAAGATTTCTCCCGAACTCCAATCTCTCTCGTTTTCCCTCATCCGTCCGTCTCGAGCGACAGAACGTCCATCCCTCTCAAGCGACCGAACATTTCTTTCCTTCCGTCCCTCACGAGCAATAGAGCTCTTCCTTCGATCATTCCTCTCGAGCAGTTGAACGATCAGACGAGTTGTCCGAGTAAACCCTAGTCGGCTCAACCGAACCACTCATCTTCCTTCCTTTCTAGCAACTGAGATCTCCAGGTTGTCTCTATCAAACCCTATGTATATTTTATGCACTTAGTTTCTTTTGGAGAGTATGGTTTGATGAATCTCCATTTTACATGCTTAAAGTAATGTTAGGGATTTTGATTTGAAACTTGCAATGATGCATGACCCATTGCTTCGTATTGCTTGCGATTACTCGTGTATTTTCATGTTTTTTGGCTTCTTTAGGATGACATGATCTCATGAATGTCTCTTTTATATGCTTAAGAAGTGATTTGAGGTTTTGATTTGAGGCTTGAGATGATGTATGGCCCAAGCTTCATGCTGCATGCAAGCGTTTGTGTATTTCGACGCTCTGAGTCCTTCTTGAATGGCATGATTTAATGATTCCCTCTACACTGTTTTCTTTCATTTGCGTTTGTTGCAAAATACATGAAAAACAGTCAAGTGTAAAGGGTTGTCCTACTGCTTGAGATGCTTAAAGAGTCATTTTTTGCTGTGGAAATCAATACTTGCTTATGTTTCATTGTTCCAAATACTGAATTTGAGAAAAATGAGGTGATGGCTTTCCTTTTTTCATGCAATCAGATTAAAGGAATGTGCTGAAATTGAGTATATTTGGTTTGTTATAAAATTATCATGTTATTGATTCTCTTATTAGATCAAAAAAAAAAAAAAAAAAGGGGAGAGGGAGGGGGTTTATGCATGTTAACTTAGTATGATTGCTTGCTTGCTTCTTTACTACTACTTGTTAATGATGAGATTTATCCTTAATGAGTTTTATTAACATACAAATGTCCCTCTTAACTAAATCTGAGATTTTAAGTTTGTGTGGGAGTTTAGTATGGCATTGAATCTCTTACACTTGTTGATTAATGATAAGTTTTACTTTTATCATATTTCATTAACAAGAAAATGTTCTAATCAAATCTGAAATCTCAGATTAATGTATTTTGTTTCCTTGGTTACCAAGCAAAAAATAAATAAATAAAGGGAGCAATGTGTAAGAACTATCATCCATATAGAGTTGTCTAGCTTTGCCTTGGTCTCTTCCTAACATTTAGCAACTTTTTATCATGCAAATAATTGTTTTGAGTTGGCTGAAAATTTTAGATTTTTGTGATGTTGAGTTGGTATGATAGTTCAATTTGCTTTATCCTTGTTTCCCTCCATTGCTTGGCTGTTTATCATCATACAAATGAATGTTTAACTAAAGAAAATTTTCAGATTTTTATCCCCTTTTGCCAAAATTTGATGTGTTTGATTATCTTATGAGGTAGGAATTTATTTTAGCCATCATGCAAATTATTACCTATTTAAAACGAATTTTTTTAGAACCTCTCAATGAAAGTTTAGTGGGGTTGCTTGCTTCTTTACATTATTCGCTAATGGTAGACTGCCCCTAATGAGTTTTATTGGCATGCAAGCATTTCTCTTGGTCAAATCTGAAATCCTAAGTCTATGCTATGAGCTCAGCATGATATTGGTTCTTTTGTATTATTTACTAATGAAGGGTTTTGCTTTTAACTTGTCTTATTGGCATGCAATTTTCTTCTTAGCTAAATCTGAAATTATAAGTCCATGCATATGAGTTTAATATGACATTAATCCTCTTCAAATGCTCTCTTAATCAAATCTGAAATTTCAAATCGGCATATATTGTTTCCTTGGGTTACTAAGCAAAAAAAAAAAAAGAAAGGTATTTATAAAGGGGTGTCACTTGTGTAGAGTTGTCTAGTTTTGTTTTGATCTCTTTCTAGCAATTGATAACTCATTATCATACAAATATTCATTTTGGTCACCCACAAATTCAGATTTTTAATGTTGAGCTTAATATAGAGTTGTCTTGCCTTGTTCTTGCTTCTCTCCATTATTAGGTCACTTACTATTATGCAAATAATTGTCTAGTTTGAATCGAATTTCAGATTTTTTTTTTCATATGTTACAATCCAATATGATTGTTTGTTCTATGTGGATTGAAACTAACTTCTATGTTTTGCAAATAAGTGCTCTTAATAAATCTGAAGTTTCAAATCTATGCATATAAGCTTAGTATGGTTGCTTGCTTCTTTACATTACTTGTTAATGATAAGCTTTGTCCCTAATGAGTTATATTGGTATGCAATCATTCCTTTTGGTCAAATCTAAAATCCTAAGTCTATGTTATGAGCCTAACGTGATATTGGCTCTCTTATATTACTTGCCAATGATGAGTTATTGCTTTCATTTGATTTCTTTGATATGCAAGTGTCTCCTTAGTCAAATATAAAATTTTGAATGCCTATTCTATTGGATTTGGCATGGTTATATGATTCATGCAAGTAAAAGTTATAAAAAAAGGAAAAAGAGAAAAGAGTGAAATGAAATCCCTCTTTAGCTTTGCTTTCCTTTCTTCCAATTATAATTGATTTCAAATATTGATTCTATTTTTATATTAATATGGAATTGGAAAGCTCCCTATGACTTGATGCAACTATCCTTAATGTTTCACATATTGGGATTTTTGGAATTAGGAAGGTTTACCTAGTCTAATGGAAGGGTTGAGTTTAATTCCTTTAACTTTGCCTCATATTTCTATTCTTGGGCAAGTGTTTGGCTTGGATTCTACTTAAATTTTATTATCATATAACCATATGTTTAGCTAAATATGAGATTTCAGATTTATGCCCTATCAAATTCAATTTGAAATAATTGTTTCCATCATTTGTTCATATCAAATTTAATTCTTATTTAAATATCATTGACTATGTAAGTTACTTTTGATTAAATCTGAAATTTCTACTCTCTATTTTGTTGAGCTTAAAGTGATCATGTGTCACATACAAGTAGAGTTATAAAAAAGAGAAAATATATGAAGTATGATGAACCTTGGGCTTTGCTTTTGTCTTGCTTTACAATACTTAATAGGCTTTTCAAATAAAAAGTAAAACAAAATCTTATTGGCATGCAATCCAAAATAATCTTTTTTTGATAGATTGAGATGACTAGTATGACATACTCTTTGATTGATTGCAAGTAGAATCATTTGAACAAATTTGTTGAAATTTCTTATTATCCATGCAAAACTAATATGAAGTGACAAGTATATGAGTTTGACATCATTTCAAAATCACTTTTATATTATTTGGGATTCTCTCGTCTTATATTATGCTTCATTTAAATGTGATATTCTCATATGTTATGACAAGATTACTAAGCTACCATTTCATCATGAAACTAATGTGAAATGAGAGAATGGATTTCAAAACACTTTGTAATTTCTAGAGTTCCATTATGACAAATGAAAATCGATTCAACCTTAGCCACTAATATGTGATCCATTTTCTTTTTTTATTTTTATTTTTTTGATTTAGAGAAGGATGAAAATATAGTAAATATTTATGTATAAGAATATCCAATCTTAGGTTGATATGTGACATGAAATAGATAAGGTTGATAGTTTTATTTTATACCAAGCAAACTTTACTTGCAAATGAGAAAATCATATGTACATATACATATAAATGAATGTTTGTAAAAGAAATATGCTTTGTGATAAGTACTCGTTCACATTTATCTAACGCAGTTAGGAAACTTGTATATAAGTACTTGCTCACATTGTTCCAACGTGGCAAGAAAATATACTTTGAGATAAGTACACGTTCACATTGTTCCAATGCGGCAGAAAAACTTGTTATATAAATACTTGCTCACGTTATTCCAATATGGCAAGAAAATATATTTTATCATAGGTACCCGTTTATATTGTTCCAATACGGCGGAAAAACTTGAAATATAAGTACTTGCTCACATTATTTCAACATGGCAAGAAAATATGTTTTGTGATAAAGTATTCGCATTCTTCTCGGCGAGCTTGTGATATAAATCTTTTATATATTATTCCGGCGTGATAAGAAAATATGTTTTGAGATAAGTATCTGTTCACATTATTCCAATGCGGCGGAGAAACTTATGATATAAGTACTTGCTCACGTTATTCCAACATGACAAGAAAATATGCTTTGTGATAAGTACCCGTTCACGTCGTTCCAATGCGGCAGAAAAACTTGTGATATAAGTGTTTGCTCATGTTATTGCGGAAATATACTGTGATAAGTGCTCACATTGTTCAGATCTGTGAGCATGTATTGCTCGCATTATTCCAATGCGACAAAGAAATGTTATATTATTCAAACCCATGCACGCTTTTCTTAGCATGATGGGCAAATAAAATTTCAATCGTAGTGTCTAAACAACACCACGCACGCTCTTGGCATGGTGGAGGCTCTCGAGCGGTCCCTAGGGATTATGAGGGAAAGAAATTTTATAAAATAAAATACCTAAGCTCCTAACTTAATATGATTTGTTTTAAGTATTTGAATCTTCATAGGATGCTTAGTAATAGATAATTTTATTTTTATCGTCGTATTAGTAAATCCTGAAGTCAGAGAAGTTTTAAAGAAAATGAAATGTGAAAAAACAGTAGGACCTTATAATATTCCAATAAAAGTGTGAAAATATTTAGGAGATCAAGAAATTTATTGGCTTACAAATCTTTTTAATGTTAGTTTAAAGACTAAAAAGATGTCAGATTAGCGGAAAAAGAATTTGTTGGTTCCTATATTTAAGAATAAAGGTGATGCACAAGAGTGTGCAAATTATAGAGAAATTAAGTTAATGTGTCATACATTAAAATTATGGGAGAGAGTAATTGAGCATAGGATACAATGTGATACAAAAGTTTCTCACAATCAATTTGGTTTCATGCCGGGTAGATCTACTATGGATGCTATACATTTGTTAAGAGATTTGATGAAGAAGTATAAAGAAAGTAAGGAGGATCTATATATGATCTTTATTGATTTAGAGAAAGCTTATGATAAAGTTTCAAGACATATTCTTTGGAGAGTTCTAAAACAAAAAGAAGTTAATATTGGTTATATTCAAATCATTAAGGATATGTACACTAAAGCTGTTACTTGTGTCCAAACACAAGGATGATTGACAAAATATTTTCCTATTTCAGTTGGATTACATCAAGGATTAGCTTTAAGCCCTTATCCTTTTGCTTTAGTTATGGATGTTCTTACTAGGCATTTACAGGAAGATGTACCTTGGTGTATGCTTTTTGTTGATAAGACTAGAGAGGGAGTCCAAGAGAAACTTGAATTATGGAGGTCAACCTTAGAGTCAAGGTTTTCGTTTAAGTAGATCTAAAACTGAATATATAGAATGTAATTTTAGTTGTAGAAGTTATAGTAGTAGTGTTGTGACATTAGGCAAACAAGACTTTAAAAAGAGTGAGTGATTCAAATATTTAGACTCTATTGTTCAAAATGAAGGTGAAATAGATGGAGATGTTATTAGTAGAATTCAAGTTGGATGGTTGAAGTGGAGGAATGCATCTAGCCTGTTGTGTGATTGAAAAGTTTTGCTTAAACTTAAGAGAATATTTTATAAGATGGTAGTAAGACCTGCAATGACTTATGGTACATAATGTTGGTCAATAAAAGAGAAGCATAAGACTAAGTTAAGTGTTATACAGATGAGGATGCTCAGGTGAATGAGTGGCTTTACTCTAAGAGATAAAATACAAAATGAGTATGTTCGGAAAAAAGTTGGAGTAGCTCCAGTGGCAGATAAGATTAGAGAGAGTCACCTTAGATGGTTTGGCCACATAAAGCGTCGGTGTCAGATGACGGTTAGGAGAGTAGATGCATTAGATTTGCCTTATGTTAAAAAAGGTAGAGGTAGACCTAAAAAGACTTGGTTAAGATGTATAAAAAATGACCTTAGTATACTTGAATTAAATAAAAAATTGATACATAATAGAACACAATGGAGACGAAGAATTCATGTAGCCGACCCCACTTAATGGGATAAAGGCTTGTTGTGTTGTTGTTGTTGTATAGGATGCTTAGTAATGTATCAAACAATTATTTGGATATACACCTTAGTGGTGAATGTAAGAAATCTCCGTCTCTTTTCTCATAATTCTTTGAAATATTATACATGCAAGATTGAAGGAACAAATAAAAAAGAATGGAAGAAGGAGAAATAAAGAGAAAATTCAAATTAATTTTTCATATTACCATGAGTTGATAAGTGAAATTAAGCTTAGAATATTAAGCTAAAAAGTGACTTACAAGTCATACAATAAGACATGCATTTTTATAGGAGGCATTTTTTATAAGATAGGAACTTTAATAAGATAGATACTACACTTGATATTTAGCAAGTGTTTGAAAGAACTGAATGTATGTCTTTCAAAGACAAATATACTTGAATTATGACAAGCTTAGAAAAGATTGAATTTGCATCCTTCAAAACAAATCTAGACTTGATTTGCAAATAAATATTTTATATCTTCTAGCACAGATACATGCTTGATCATTTAGAATAGATGCTCATTTGATTTGCAACAAATATTTGAGAAAATTAAACACACATTTTAAAGAACATATCTTCACTTGATTTATACAAGTGTTTGAATGAGTTGAAATGCTCATATTCTATAAAATAAGCTACACGATTATGATTTTGATCAAAATATCTTTCTTGCTCGAATACAATACGTATGTTATGTTGAAATTACTTAGATCTTAATGTTTATTCAACATTTTAAAGAACAGATACTTGTATGTATGTTGAAGTGTTCACTAGATTAAATATTTAGGAAAATATGCAAGTTATGTGTAAAATGAATGAACAGATATCTACATCCCGGTTGGGTCTTAGGATCGGATCCGGATTAACAAAACCTAAAAATTCAATTATAATATTATAAGAATTTCAATTTGATAAAATATGATAAGCTAATTCTGTCATTATAATTATAAAAGATAAATCTATTGATATGACTTCTCAAGTTCAAATTCCCAAGAGGAAAAGTCTCAAACTCGATCCTTTATGCTCAAGCTAGAATTGACAAGGTTTGGAGGGCTATAAATTTTGAAGTAATGAAACACCCTGGTTGGGTCTTAGAACCGGGTCTGGGTTAACAAAACCTAATAATTCAATTATAATATTATAAGAATTTTAATTTGATAAAAATCTAAAAAGTTAATTTTATCATATAATTACAAAAGATAATTCAAGTTCTCAAGAAAAAAAGTCTGAAGCCCGATTCCTCGATACTATTTAGAGTTGTGATGTTTTAAATGTAAGCGATGAATTTGATCCCTGCGAAAAGCAGAGAATTAATGAACTGTAGCCTTTGTAGTAAGATAAAAAAAGAGCTATCATTTTGAGGTTTAAATGATTAATCATTACATGTTTAAATCTAAATCAATTATAAAATGATCAAATATTCAAATATATATATATATATATATATATATATATATATATATATATATATATATATTAAATGAAATTAATTATTTAAATTTAAAATTAAAATCCATTCACTCATCCGCAATTGTTTGTCGGGGTAACAAATTAGGAAGATTTATACTTACAAAGAGTCAATGTCAAATCAAATATATAGTTATTTTCACACTCAAATAATATTAAGCGATGGGGCGTGGATTGTGGCTCTACCTTGGTTTTGCCTAAAATAATCTGATAATTGGCGGTTATATGAGCATCTGGATGGTTTCAAATAATTACTTACGATCAGCATCATATGTTCACGGCCTTTGCTTTTTTGACGAACTATAGAATGCATTTGATCGGACAAAAAGCCCTCTGTTAGCTAAAGTCGACTTATAATTGTTCTGACAAACTCACCGTAAAATTGATGACACGTTAGACGGCGTAACTTTCTTGCCAATAATCCTTTGATAAATTTATTATCTCCTTTAAGTGGACCAGATCCGCGTCAATGTCCCCCCAAACATAAGCTTTAAATTGAAATAATAAATCTTATAAATTTTAAACTCCACTCACTGCTATTATACGCTATGCAATTTAGCAATTCATCGACTAGCCTTAATCGAAAATGCTTTCTTAATATTAGGAGGGGTAATTAACTATGATCTTTCTATAGAAATCATGTATATCTAAAGTCACAAAATGAGGGAAAAATCTGGTAGTATTTTTTACTATTCTAGCTTACGAAATCTCACTTTAATCCACTCTTCAAGAGTGTGGCAATTTTCGAGTCCATATATAAGAGGATAAGGATAGAGATATCACTTTTCTTATATCAATGATTAAGAGAAAAAACAGTCACCTGCTGTGAATATTAGGGCTGAATGTGAAGATGAAAAAGTTGCAAATTTTATTAATACTTTTCCTTCTCAACTACAAAAGCTCATTTATCTATTCCCCCTTTTACTGCAAGAGCTTCTTCCTATTATGGTTGGAAGCTTAAGCTCGTCTCCAATGTTGGGTATTTATGTTATGATAGTAGTAAATTTTCGAAAAAGATCAAATGAGGACAAAAACTGAGCACGTCAAAGATCAAATCATAAGACACAAATTTATATGATTATAAAATATTCACCTACATCCACAATTGCATATAATGAAATATTCTACTAATCTTTGAAAGAGATGTACATCAAAAATTTCCTTTCATGTATAAAAATATAAGGATAAAGATATCACTCTCTCTGTATCAATGAGAGCATTAAAATACAATCGTCTGTTGTGAATACAAAAACTGAATACGCAGATAAAAAAGTTGCAGATTTTATTAATGCTTTTCCTTCTCAGACAGTGATGAGATGCTTCATCACAATGGAACCATCTTCTTATATAGTGCTTAGAAGTGGTAGGCAACAAACTTGAACATATTTAGTAGATAGTGATAAGAATCATATTATAAATGTTAGAGAATGGTAGATAATAAGTTCATAGGAGCTAGGCAATGAATGGTAGATAAAAAATTTATCTTCATGTCTTAACAATCTCTCACTTAAAGATGGAATTTTTTTATGTCTATTTAGTGGTTGGCGATTAAACACACCTCTGCACAACATGTCCATATTATCATTCATGGAAGTTAACTGAAGTTTTACAAAGTCTCAACTGTTCAATAGGTGCCACTTTTGTGAGCACATTGGTGAGGTCTTTTGCTTCTTCAATTTTAACAAGCTATAAGATATCATCTTAAAGCAAGTTGCATATGCAATGAATATTTAATTATATATACTTAGTTCGTAAGTGAAATGTTGCATTCTCTACTAAGTTAATAGCAATGTGACTAATTAAATAAAAAAGTATTTTCTTTTAATTAGTTCAATTCTTTCAAAATGTCTTTTAGCAAATCATCTCCTTTTTAGCTTTAATAATAGCAATATATTTATTTTTTGTCATTAGTGATGCAACTACCTTCTGCAATTATAGCATCCAACTAATAGCAAAACCGCTTAAGCAAATGAATAAAATAGTACTTTCTGTATATCTATGTACCCTCCCACCTAAATTATCATCAAAATATTCCTTTTAAATTTAATGAGTGATTAATTTTACCTTTTAAGTACAATTAATCCATTTTACAACCTCCAAGTGTTCCTTTCCTAATTAACATATATCAATTAATAGTTTGAACTATATATGCAATGTTTAGTCTTGAACAAAAATATTACATATACTAAAGAACTGACTGCTAATGAACAAGAGAATTTAGCCATATACCTTTGTCTTCATTTGTTTTTGAAAATTATTCTTTAACAAAGAAAAGTGACTTGCAAGTGGCATTCTTACCATTTTTGCTTTCATCAAATTGAATCAATCCAACATATTTTCAATGTGTTGAAAATGTGATGGGTTAGAAATACCTATAGCTTTGTCTAAATCAATTCTTAATCTTCTTGGCTTCCCCCATATCCTTTAATTTCTTTGCAATTATCTTTTCAGATTATTCAATTTCATTATGTTAGCCCTTAAAATCAACAATATATAAAAGCAAGATGATATAATATTTTTTAGTACCTTTTACATTGCAATAATGATCAGTATTGTATCTATGAAAGTCAATCTTGTGCATAAATTCAACAAACTTCTAATTCCATTAGTGGAGCTAGCTTCAAATCATTTAGACTTTTGTTGAGCTTCTAGACTAAATTTTCTTATACTCGTATAACAAAGCCATTAGGATGAATTATATAGGTTGCCATAAATAAAAATAGTGCTAACATCCATCTACTCTAAGTGCAAGTCTTTTAGAGCTACAACAATCAATGCTAACCTTATAAAAATTTAGTTTAATCATAAAAAAAATTCTAATAAAGCAAACTTTGTTGGAAGCACTTTTCATTACCAACCTACCTTTATACCTTTTTGTACCATTCTACCCCTCTTTGATTTTGTAAATTCTTTTATTTTGTAAAGCTTATTTCTTTCAATAGCATAGTTAATGTCTAAGTAATATTTTTTAGAGAGAATATATCTCTTCTTTTATTGCTAGCTCTTATTAAAATAAAATAATAACTTATGAGGCTCTTCATAACATTTAAATTCTCATACATCAATAAATAACAAAAAACATAAATAAGTAAAATAATAATTAAAAGGATTTGGAATCCTTTGTACACTCTTGACTTCTATAAGGCTAATTTTGACCATTTTTTATATCTCCTATTTTTTATCAAAATTAACAACTCTTACAATCTAACATGCACCATAAAAGAGCTCTTTTTCTTTGTACATTTTAATTTAATTGAATATAACATTCCTGCTTATTATTTTCTTATTTTTAGCATCTCAAAATTTATAGCTAAAATCATCAATATCAAAAATTAATAAAAAGATAATTCTTTAATTATCGATCAATCTTATCTCTTTTACTATGATATGCGTGCACATATGAAATATACATCTTTTTTTCAGTCCATACTTCTTCGAAAAGCCCAAAATCAAGAGTTACATATGAGACTCAATCGATGAGACATATTATTATATTTACTATATCAACCAAAATATTTTTGATAGCCTGCACATAATGGCATGCTTCTACCCTTTCATTCAAAATCTGAGAGCTTTTGATAGCATTCTCTTCATACAAATCTCATTAACACTATAGTAATTTTTGAAATATAAGTCACCATACTATCCATCATTGTTAAATTGTAGATATTTAACATTTGCACTCATCTCATTTTCAACCAAGTTTTTCATCTGGTAAAGTTAATATGCTATATTTTACTTTGCTATTATTTTTCATGTAAGAAATATATTTTTAGTTGTCAAAATATTTGGAAACATACAAGAGCAATTTTTTCCTAAGCATTCTTAAAAGTTTAAATCCAATTTTATTTTTAATTTTTATTTCAATACTATTAAGTATTAACATAATAGCTGACGTATTTACAACATCAAATAACATTTCATGCATCATCCCACCTTATTTGGATGTCAGAATTATAACAATTGTAATATGCGTGTCCAGATCTGTGTCTTCATATGTTAATGCATGATAAATCTCTTCGATTAATTTATGAAACTTCATAAGCATGATAAATTGAAAAATATTCAAGGCCTCTCTTCCATATTTGTAAAATGTGTTCAAAAGGGTGCAATCCTAACGTAAAGTAAGAGTTTAAGTTTAGTAAAGAGAGATTAAATTGTTCTCAGAATCTTTGATCATCTAATAGGTTCCAATGAATTCAGTGATTTCAACCTTGCTAGAAAACTTCATAAGGAACGAATACGGGAAGGAGAAGAGAAAAAATAACGATGTTTGTATTAATTTTTTGCATAAAACATTTCTCCACAACACTACCATGCTTTATACTTTTCATCACCTTTCCAATCTCAACCATTTAATACAAGACACCTGTACAATTGCACAATAAATTCTTAACCACCTAAAAATGACATTTATTTATTTTTATAATATCTCCCTTTCTTAGTCTGATGCCCATGTGATAGTCATGGATTTCTCATCTTCATAATCATAAATTGTTATAAGTGTATTATCTTCTCCCTCTTTTTCTAGAATGACCTAACCCTTGAAGTCGATGCCAAAAAATGTGTTATGCAAGTCCACCTCTATCCTCCACATGGCATCGTCTAGTTGTAACGTATTTTCATTCACCCGCATTTTGATAATTGGCAAGAAAAAAAAATGACAATGGATCGCAATAATATGGATGATTCTCCCAAGCAATTTTTTGTAGTATGATGTCATTATGCCTTGTTGATAAGATTTTAGTGAAATATGAACAACTCAGGATCGTTCTAGCAAGTCCAATTTATAAGCAATGGCACCTATTTGTTTTGTGGCTTTATAGAACTCATATTGGCTTCTCCTTAACTTTGAATAGGATTGTCGTCACACCAAAGTTTGTTGATATGGTTGTAGCTTGAATAGAACCAATTCACCAACTTAAAATTCCAAGTCACATTGATGATTATCAGTTTGGTTTTCATGTATTGTTGAGCTCTTAACAAGTGGTCATAAAGGTTGTGTAAGGCCATGTCTCATTTCTATAGCAAGTATCAACCACCTCAACAAATGACTGATGCCCAACATATGGATGTATCGGTGATGGTGGATGTCCATATAAGGCTTGCCATGGTATGTTGTTAATGGTCACGTGGTAGGTGTTGTACATGAATTTAGGTCAAGATAGGAATTAAGTTTATAGTAACGGTTTTCAAACACAATGTAACAAAGATATTATTCTATTCCTCTATTACTTACTTCCAATTGATTGTTAGCCTCTAGGTGGAGTGTTATATTATCATTTTGTTTCCATGTCTTAAATAATTCCTTAAATAATTCCTTCCAGGAGGAACTCAAAAACACTCTATCACAATATGATGTTTTCGTATTTGGCATTTTATGCATCTTGTCAACATCTATGATGAAGACGATGAAAACCTTGCTTATCATAAAGTTGCGTGATAATGCTAAAAAATGGGCGAATTTTGTGAGACAACCTGCAACAACCATGATGATTGTTTGTTTTTTTTTTTTTCTCAGGACTCCGAAAGTCTAATTATAAAGTTATCATGGCATCCCCCCACATGATATTATTAGAATGGGAAGTAGTTGTAATAAATCAATTAGAGCCAAAGGTTGATATTTTGTCACTTAACATGTGGAACAACTTTTGATGAATTCTTATAAATCATCGTTACCATGGGACAATATAATTGATGTGTGAATCTATAGAATTTCTCTTGAAGTATGTGTCGACCAAAAACACTTGAATAGTATTCCTTTAAGATCGCTACTCAGAAAGGAAAATTTTGTAAACAAGACATCCCTTGTTATAGAGCAGGCCATCCTTCACGATGTATTTGGAGTATTTGTCTAGACTTGCTTACATATCCTTGATCAATTTAACATCATCAGGATTTTTAGTCGTAGCTGCCTTTATCTTTTCTAAGAGAGTGTATTGGTGCACTAATGACAAAAACCATCTTTGCAAGTTCTAATTTATTAGTTATGCCTTTGTGCAGGGGATTTAAGTTTTTGTGTGTTTGGCATAATGCAAAATAAAATTTTAAAATAATATTATGTATTTACAATACCTTAGAAGAGTGAATTTTGGCGTATTTGAAATTCAAATTTGAGCAATAATCTGTTGTCACTAAAGTGTTATGGCCGACAGCCGCCACCCACTATCAGCACCCCATCTAGCCACCACCACCACCCATAACCCCAAAAATACGTTACGTTGTATTAGTTCTACCAAACAAAAATAAAAAATAAACTCATGTATTTGTAAAATCAAATAACCTAAAGTAAACCAAATATACTGCATTCCTTTTTCAGGTAACCAAATAGCTCCTTAATAATTCATGTTTGTTATTTATCACATCAAAACACAATATAAGGAGATGTTAATGAAGAGAGAGAGAGAGAGAGAAAAGAAGTCTAAGTTTTTAGCCATAAAGAAAGGCTTTAGTAGTACAGGAAAAAAGAGAAGAAGAAACTCTTATCATTGAGAACGGCAGCAGTTGTTGAGTTTCCTCGGTATTTGACATAAAGAAAGTGATATCTCTATACTTACCCTTGTATGCATGAAATATTTGATATACTTTTCTTCTAAAATTTAGTAGAATATTTAATCTCTATGCAATAGTAGATGTAGGTGAACATCGCGGAAACATGTAAATTTGTGCATCTTATGATTGTGATCTCTGGTGTGTTATCTTCATCTTCACTTAATTTTGCTGGACATTCTACCTCTTCACTAACAATACATATAAAGCAACAACAACCAGACAGAAACAGTAAAAGACTTACTTCCCCAAAAGTTCTTTGACTTCTCACTGAACTGACAAATATATTTGTCATCCGCACCAAGAATCTGAGCTCCAACGCCCGTAAAGCGATGCCCATATATTGTCCTATCCAGAGCTCCCATCTCATCAGAAAATGCCGGATTCTCCACGGAATACATAAAGCAGAAGCTCTGCTTACAATGGGGGATCGACACCTTGAAGTACCAACCCTCAAAGAACACCCTTGCTGTCCCATCAAAGTGATACCTGCAAAAATTAAGCAATGTCACAGCTTAAGCCTAAATCCAAACACTTAGCACTTGGCTTGAATCAGTGGACGAGAAATTTCGAGACCAAGGTGGTAACAACCCACTGTGAGGAGTCCGGAGCTCCCTGTTGTTGGGAGTTGGTATGTAAACGGGCGACGAGGAAACCGCCCCCGATTTTTCTGCTTCAGACGCTGATGTTGCCGCTTTGGATTCCGGTGGTCGCCACCGGAACCCTACATTGCCAACGATTCTCCGGTTGATGGAAAAACGCGGAATCACAGGAGAGGCGGCGGAAAGGGGTTGCCGTAGAAGCGCAGATGCTCCGGAAGTCTCCATCGGCGGAGAGGCGTGAAGAACAGCGAGTCAAAATTAAGCTCAAGGGGATGGGTACGGATGGCAGTGGCCAGTGATCCTCCACATCAAAATCATTGAATTTTATTATAATTTATAAATTAATAATCTTCAAATATTTGGGATGTGCATAATTCGATTTAAACCAAAAATCGTTTAAAATCGAACCGAATTTTTTAAATTAGATCGGTTTTTAAATTTTATTTTAGATTTTGGATTTAATTTTAGCTAATTTCGATTTTTGGATTATGGATTGGATTTATAAATTTATAATATTAAAACCGAAAATTAATTATAAGCGGAACTTCGGATAGTAGGCCCTTCGCGTTCGTGCTCGTGCGGCTCGTGCCCCGTGCAAAAAAAAACCAATTAGTGACCTAGGGAGGCGAAAGGGCAAAAGCAATCGGCAAATGGCAATCGCCAATCCCCATTCCGGCATTCCAGCGATCCTGGCCGATTCTCTTATCGTCTTATGGTCTTATCTCTCTACTCTCTCTTCGTTTTGACTTACATTAGACTATTCGTTGTAGGCTATCAAGTGGGCGTTTTTAGTTCATCTGTTTTCTCTCTTCTCGACTTCTCCCTTCTGCCTCAGTGTCGCAGCGCAAAAGCACTGCTTCTCCCTTCTTCTCAAATTCAGCAATGCAGCAGGTTTTGTCTCGATTCTCATGGATTCTTTTTATTCTGTTTAGTGTTTTGTTTGTGGCTTCTGCTTTGGAAGTTTGGAGACTTGGAGAGTTGGAGTTGGAATTGTTTACTATTCTTAATTTCGATTCAGGTCGAGCTTGGTATTTCTTATCGGCATTTCAATGGAGTAATGGATTATTATGTTATGTTCTTTGGTGATTTGTTCGTGACTTTTGTTATAAATTCATTTTTTTTGAACTTCTGTCTTAGTGTTTTCTTAAAGCATGTTTCTATATTTTGGAAAATGCATTCTAAATGTGATTTATGTGAATATTAAGGCTTGAAGGCTGAAGCATAATCGACTCTTATCATTCGATATGATATATTCTAGCTTATTAGATCATTTGAAATTTTATGTATATATAAATTAAGCTAGAGCTGAAATTAGTTTGCGGTAATGAGGTAAATCATTTTCTTCTCATCTATTTAATTAAATTGAGTATTTTTAAGCGATTAAAATCTCTTGATGAGATTTATATGATGAAATAAAGGTGTAAGTTATAAAAGCATGTGTTATCTAAAGCGATCAAGCAATGAAGAGGGTACCCATGTAGCCCCAACTTCGTTTAAAGGCTATAATATGAGCTTAAATGATATGAGTTCAAGGAAGTTGTTGGGCGGAATCAAGGCTTGAGAGGTAGTTTATTGGCCTCACTCAAATACTCTTTTAATATTATACCTTAGCTTTCACAAGTCGGTAAGTCACAATAAGAAGAGAGTTTGAGATTAATCGAGGTCAATCTTCCTTATATCAATTCTCAATTGAAAATATAATTATTGTTGTCTTGTTTTTAAAATTTCTTGTCATTTTTTGTTATTACGATTAGAATAAGGTAGCGTACTTAAGTCTTATTAATCCTTCCATTTGGCTTATTCTTACTTGATCTCTTTACACTTTGATTAGATGTCTCATTGTGGAGAGAGTTAGCATGATTGATTCTTCCCAAAATCAAACACCCATCAATCAAGATAATATCCATTGTATTGCAAGTGCTTCAAGTAGCAAGTCATCTTTTTTCAAGATCGAGATCTGGATCATTTTACTAAATTTAATAGTTCCATTGGAGAAAAGATGAGTAAATGTAACTATTGTGGGAAGACTTATCATAGTGATACAAAGCTTAATGGTACTACAACTTTACGGACAAATTTATCTGTATGTTAGAAGAATCCTCATAACATGGAAAAAAATCAAACTCTACTAGTATTGCAACCTAGTGACAAAGGTGAACAAATAACTGGAAGTCTCAAAGCTTGGAAGTTTGATCAAGAAGCTGTTAGAAAAGCTTTAGCAACCATGGTTATTATGGATGAATTACCATTCAAACATGTTGAAGGATATGGGTTTAAATATTTTATGACTCAATGTTGCCCAATGTTTAAACTACCTTCCGTTGGACACTCACTCATTTGCTTTGAATTTTACTTAGATGAGAAGAATGCTTTGAAAAAAAATACGAGATTCAACTACTAGGGTTTTGCTTGACAAAGACACATGGACATCAATTTAGAGAATTAATTACATGTGTCTAACATTTGTATTGATGAAGATTGGAAGTTAAATAAGAGAGTCATTAATTTTTGTCCCATATATAGTCATAGAGGGAGATTGTTGGCGGAGGTAGAGATGTTTGATTGATTAGTATTAATGCAGTATTTATAATACTTGATAATGCTAGCTCCAATAATGGTATTATCAATCATTTGCGAAGAAATTTTCTAACGGGGAAGTGTTCTTGATTGTAAGTTCACATGAGATGTGTTGCACATATTATAAATCTTATTCAAGATAGAATTAAGGAGGTTGGTAGATCTACAGTGTAGAAGCAGAGGTACATTAAGTCTCCATCAAGACTTAAAAATTCAAAGAATGCATTGAAATTGAAAAAATACAAAGCAAAAGCTTGTTGTGTTTGGATACCTACAAGGTAGAATTCTACATATCGATGCTAAATTCCGTTTCAAAAGCTTTGAGAGATATGAAGAGGTTGATCCTCAATTTAGAATAGAGTTGGAGAAGGAAGTGGATGGTGGAGGTGGAGTTCCATGTGATGGTGATTTGGAGAATGTAAGAAGGCTTGTAACATTCTTAGAAAGATTTTATGAGCTTACTCTGCGCATTTTCGGTTCCTTATATGTTACTTCAAACACTTTCTTTCATGAGATTACGGAGGTCCAATATGTGCTTCAAAGTTGGGAATCACATAGTGATATTGAAGTTAGTACCATGGCAAAGAAAATGAAAGTAAAGTTTGATAAGTATTGGGGTTGTGTTGATAAAATGAATATGAATATTTATCTTGCGGTACTTGATCCTAGGTTCAAACTTAGATATATTGAATTGTAGTGGATATGTATCCGGCTTGGAGGGGCTAATTTGGTCGAGCAATAAGGTCTAAATTTACTACGATATGTTCTATGATTATAAGATGAAGTTAGTTAACAGAATAGAGATGAAATTTCTCACGAGATAAGACAAAATATTGTTGAAAGCCAATTAAGCCATCATGATCCAAGGGA
Organism: Cymbidium sinense; assembly: GCA_021442155.1. NCBI lineage: Eukaryota > Viridiplantae > Streptophyta > Magnoliopsida > Asparagales > Orchidaceae > Cymbidium > Cymbidium sinense. The sequence goes on along the minus strand of CM038220.1, from coordinate 128,226,027 downwards.
TGGGGAGAAAGTATATGATGGTTGAGAAGTTTAAGAGGCATAATTATGGGAGAGATGATCTTGAGAGTAAAATAGATTTAGATAAATACTTGGACTGAAATTATGCAAGATGACTTTAATATTTTAACATGGTGGATGGTTAATGCTCCAAGGTTTCCCATCTTATCTCAAATATGAGATATTTTTTGGCATTATATTTGTAACTCGAATCTACTTTTGATCGGTGGTGGTTTACATGCTTTTAGGAGCTCTTTATCTCTAAAATAGTGCAAGCTCTTCTTTGTGCCCAAGATTGGATGAGAGCAAAGTGGACAAATGAGCGATCAATGTTGAGGAGATTCTGACATTGATAAATTTGATGAAGGTATTGTTATATCTTTTAGACTTTTCCAATTACTTACAACACTTTTTTTTTTGTACATCACTACCATACTATATTATGCATTAATTCTTTTCTTTGATCTATCAAAGTTATATCCAACCTTTTGATAAAGAATTGAAATCTGATCATCTGATACATATCTGATCTGATCTGATACAAGTTAGCGGCTTCTTCTTGTTGTTGTTTTCCCTAAACTTAATGGCCTCTTAACTCTTAAGGATTTGCTTAGCTTTGTTTTTTTTTCAATTTTGTTTGGTTGTTTTTTTCCTTTTCCTAGTTTCGGCTGGTTGTGGCTCTCTCAGTTTCCATGGCTTGGTGACTCACTGACTTGTGATTGGTTGTTATCTTTCCTTGGATGTTTGATGCTTCTACTGTTCTACATTGGCTATTGGTATTGAATCCCTCTTATAGTCTTACTTATTTTGCTATTTGTATTGAATGTTAAAGACTTAAAGTCATCTTCCACCATGTTATGATTGTTAAGTGTTAACAATGTTGGCTGTTTTGGTGTTTCCTGGTATTTGCTTCTTGCCATCTTTGTCGGTGACTCGATGGTGCTGGATGTGCTGATGTGGTGTTTTTCTGTTTGCATAACTGCATTGGCTTTGATGGTTATTTCTAGTTACGGATGCCCTCTTGGTCTCCCCATGGCTTTGTGTCGGCTTTCTTTCCTCTCTGTTGGGTGTTGGTTTATGCTTATATTCTACTATTTTGCGACTTTGCTATTAATAATTTGCTTTATTTGGGATTTTGGGTGGAGATTTTGCCTTTGGGTCTTTTTGGTTTGGTTGTGGCTCTCTCTGTTGGGTGACTTGCTCATATATGTTATGTCTTTGGGAAGGTAAATTAACATAATATGTAATACTAATGTTTAGGTGAAACAGAGACATACAAAAGTGATCTTGGTGTTTTCATTTTCATTTATTAACAACGCTTATATTCTCTTGGTTTTTTTTTCTTTGCATTGGTGGTGGCTTTGAGCCTTTGATGGTTATTTACGGATCTTTGTTGTTGGGTGTTGTATTTCCACTAGATTTTGGCTTTCTGTTTCCTCTCTTTGATGGGTGTTGTATTGGGTGTTGTTTGTTGGGTGTTGTCTTTCCCTTTTGATAAATGAACCATTTGTTTAGTTTATAAAAGATGATGGTTTTGATGTTATTCTTGAAATCGAATGTGAGCATGGATTGCTCGCTAACTTATCACTTATCACATTGCTCATTATCTATGCAATTCCATTTTGTTATCTAAATCGAAAGTGAATAGATCAATTATTTTGTAATTTGTTATCTTTGGATCGGTTGAGTTGTTTAATGTTTACTAATCCAGGAGTTTTTGTCTGATTTGGGAATGTTTGGCGATTTGGATGATGGCTTTGATGTTATATTTCATTTACTACTTCTTTGTAGCATGTGATTGTAACCCTCCAATCTGGAGTTTGGATGCTCACATATTATGTTGCTCTTAGTAATTTTTTGACTGAGCTTGAGCCTTTATTTTCTTTTGAATTTTATTTTCATTTTTTAATCTCTCTTTTGTTTAATCTCTATTTCAAGTCATTAATCGAAACTATGAGCATTGCCATTAAGCCGCGACCTCTCGTAAACTTTCGGGTTTTTTCTTAAAAGTTCTTACATTTATGTATTTGTTATATTTATTGTTTTCCACCTATTTTAGTAAGATGATTAGATCTTTAAATCTTTTAATATTATTGCTTATCAAAGTTTAATAACTACTTATATCTGTGTTTTGTAGATTATCATTTTAGCTGAAAAAGAAATATACAAAGATTAAAATGAAACTCTTTCATCGAATGCGGGCAAATGGACAATCTTGATCATGCTTCCTTTTGTAAATGTGGAAGAGAATTAGTCTATTAGAGAAATTGAAAATGTTTATGAATGTTTATTCGATATGTAATTATAATTCTTTTAAATGTGGAATGTTTATGAATGTTTGTAATATACTAATATTGCAATTGAAAATTTTTTTTTTTAGCATATAAATTTTATTGGTTTAATGGAAAATGTGTTATCTATTAAAAATGGTGTGAAAGAAAAGATATTTGAAAAAAATAGTTTCTTTAAAAATATATTTTATTACATTACTGTGTGAGTTAATTAGTGCCTTTTAAGTAATAAATTTAATATTTATTTTTTAATAAATACAAAGTGACAAAGTCTTTCAAATCATAATTCAAAAAATAAACCTTTTTCAAAAAATATGAGTATTTCTATTTCAAAAAATATAAATCATAAACGATAAAAGCATTCGAAATATCAAATATATCATTTTAATTAAATAACAATTTTATTTTAATTATTTTGATTTTAAAAACCAACCGAAAATCGAACTTTTTTTGGATTGGATTGGTTGGATTATATTAAATCTTATACGGATTGGATTTTGGATTATGAATTTCAAACCGAACGGATTAGCAAATTAAAAAACCGATCCGTCTAATCCGACCGAATGCACACCCCATTCTTCAATCTCAAAATTTTAAATTATATTTAAATATTAAAATTAATAATAAAAGTTTAATTCATATTTTTTTTATAAATTTATTAATAATTTGATTATAAAATATATAAATATATTATTAAATAATTTTAAAAAAATAGAGAAGATAGTTAATTTATAAATTGAATTTAATGATTGATTTATAAAAAATTCAAAAAAAAAAAGCTAAGAAATAGGTGAAAACTTATTGCATTTATTTTATAATTTATTGAGTGCTAATTTGGCTTACTGTTATTTATTTATTTATTTTATTTTATTTTATTCAAATAAAATATTTTTAATATTTTAAAATAAATTATTTTAATTTTTATATCAGAATAGCAATAGCTACATACAAAAATCAAAAGAAGAAGATGATAGTGGTCAAAGTATCCACAATTAACAGTGGTTAATAATAATAATTTTTTTTTAAAATAATCAAAATATTTAAATTTTATTTTGATCATTTATAAATTTAATTTAATATTTTTAAAATAAAATATAAAAATATAAATATATATATATATATATATATATATATATATATATATATATATATATATATATATATATATATATATATATATATATGATATATATATATATATATATATATATATATATATATATATATATATATATATATATATAATATTTGATGATGATAAAAAATATTTTATTTTTAAGGAGTGATAAACAATATGAAAAGCTCTCTTACCATAAAAAAATTTTTAAGGCACATAATAGCATTGGATTTAATCAACTATCACAAAATTAAAAAAATATTGGTGTAAACATACTATGTGATTGACAGCTACACATTAGCTTCTTGAGGTAAAAATAACTTCGGGTTTTAGTTTGTTTGGGCCAAAAAGATAATTTACTTGTCCTTATTGTGGCCTTCATACACATTTTTTTTCTTATGTTATATTGGAGTAAGAAATTCTTTTTTGTGGGCCATTAGTGCTTATTGAAAATAAATCATATATATATATATATATATATATATATATATATATATATATATATATATATATATATATATATATATATATATATTGATAAAAAAACATTATGTGATAACACCAATGGTTCATGATTCATGCTTAAGAGGATTAGTGGAAGCCAATATTTGTCATTTATAAAAAAATTTAATTTGTTTCTGATAAAGATAATAAATTTAGATTATAAATCTTAAAAAGCTGATACATTATAGTGATGATTAAATAATCATGTGATTTTATCATGGCATGAAAGAAACAATATTTCCTTTGAACAATCTTATTGAGAATACAACTTTTTTGCTTCATAGTTAAAATATTACGCATATAAGAAGCAATATTTATAATAATTTAATCATAACTTCATTAGATCTTATACAATGAAAATATATAAGTATTATAAATTTTAATGAATTTAGAATTATGAATATAAAAAAGTATGATTATAAAATTATTATTAAAAAATATCTTTTGAATGAACTTAGGTCATATGTAAAATCATATAAAATTATAAGCATTATTATGGAGGTATAATGAATTTTGAAATCAATTTTGATAAAATTATAAATCCGAATGAGATAGAGAAGTTATAGAATAATATTATAATGATCTAATATTAGATAGAAAGATACTTTTCCCAATATTGTTATTTTGGTTCATTTGCTCATCCGCTTAGTAAAGAAAGTAAAGCTTGATGGTTGTAGTGTTTATTTTTGGTTTGATGTGTGTTTGTGTTTGAGGGGACACTACGTAGATCCGAAGATGTACTAATTAAGGTGATCAGGTACTACATTAAGGAATAGTGTACTATCTCGAAAGATAGAAGTCATATAATAGACTAATCTAATAAGACCAAACATTATGGATCTTCGAATATACTAGAGATTTTTTTTCCTACTTTACATGAAAAAGTAAGGCAGAGTTTATTTAAATCAGGTTCGTTAAGTTTCCTATGGAGACAAGCTTCCATAGTTAATTACATCTTAAGGGAAGTGAATCCTTAAGAATACTCTTGATTAAAGTAGGCGATTGTTGTCTCCAAAGAATTCAAAGATAGGACTATCAAAGGATTGGTTTTAATTTTTTTAGAGAAACAAGTGGGAGAGATCAAAAGGAGAGAGTTATTATCGAAATCAAAGGAGATGAGTATGGAGTACTCATGATATTAGGAAACCTAGTGAGCACTCCAATCTATCTTATGGTTAGGCTTTATGTATTTGAAATTGAGGAGATTCATTTATTTTAGTTGAATTTTTATTTGAAATCTATGACTTATGATTTCACAATACAGGATTACGAAAATTCCTAAGATGTGAGGATCTACATTTTGGTGAGGAAAATAGCAACTTCAGATCCTAAATTTAAGGAGCTTTGGTAAGGGCCAAAGCATAACCTAAATCTATGGTGAAACTGGGTATATGGTTTACCTCCACAAGAGAGGGTAAACCACTCGACTGCTGGACTTATTATCGCTTTGAGTGACAGCCAGTTAACTCCTCTTATGTTTTAAATCCATGTAAGCAAGTCATATCCTTTACAAGATGGTTAGACTATTATTTATTTAGAAGAGAAATTAAGTCCTTAAACCCACTCCCTAAGAGGCCAGATCATGAAGGGCATGAATAATGGCTTAAATTTAATGCAAATTTTATCAAGTTTTATTTGATTTTGTGTTTTTTATTTTGACACAAGTTATAGAATTTTGTATGTCTAAATATATGATAAATTGATTATGGGCTAAATCAGAAGAGAAAGATGTGTCTTTTCATCAAAAGCTCTTACAGGTTAAGCCTTTATTCTCTAGCACAGATGAAATCCCTTTCCTGATAAGAGTGGAAAAATATGATATGAATGATATTATACATGCAATCATCCAGGTAAGGGGTTGTTAAATATTTTTATTATCTTGATTTAATTCCTAAACTTTTATGTGAGGTTATAAGTTATTTTAAAATTTTAGTTATGAGTTGTTAGCGTGATAGAAAATCTATTTTCATCCTAAGAACCTAATCGTATCTAGGCCGCACAACAATCACCAATCATAAAGAAACTATGAAAAGATATGTTATTTCTAATGCGCAAGCTAAAAAAATATTAAATAATTTTATAAAGCTATCGCAAAAGAATAAAAGCCCGATGTGGTTAGGTATCACCATACAACCCGAAAAAAAATATGTGTACTCGAGCTCTACCCTTATACATCCCAGTATAATAAAAGAATAATTACAATTATAAAATGATAAGTGTTATGGGGGAAGGGCCTTCATTCTTCATCCTCCATTCTTCACTCTTCATCTTTCATTTCTTCATTTTTGATTTCCTTCATTTCTTTCTTTTGGCTTGATTGGGATGTTGTTTGCTCCAAAGGCATCACATGTGTATAAGACTTGGTCTTATAACGAATGTTCATCCTAATCTCCCATAACACTTATCCTAATCCTAATGCAAAAATTATATTAAAAAAGAAGGAAAGTAAATTTAACTATACCTACAAAATAAGTGTTAGCTAAATACACTATTCAATCCAAGTAGTTATGTGAATAATTTGGACTTAGCACCCCACATATGGGTAACCAAGCCCACCTGTCCTAACTTGGGCTATGCTTACGGGCTAAGCAACCTGCACAACAAAAAATATTTATATTTTTATTACAGTGGCTCCTTAAACACGACCCCCTGCATAAAACATGATTATGTTAATATCGACCTAACATTCAAACTACGCACATACACCGTAACATCCAATCTAAAATAATAAATCATGAAACTAAACATTCATCAAACTATACACCACCCTAACATAAAGCTAGAAAATAGTGACTTAGTCTAATGTACATGTGTTAAAGCTTGTGTGGTATGTCTAAACAAGGCTTTAGAGTTATGATTTGCTAAGTTTGAGGGATTTATTTTATAAAGGATTGATTTCTCTTTAAGTGGCTTAGTTGATTTGAAGATTTTACTTAATGTTTTCTTTTATTTTATATGGCCTACACTTAGCAACTAAGTGTTGTAAAGAGATGAAAGAGAGGGAACCTCTCTTGTATCCCTTCCTTAAGTCATTTCTAAGGTAAGTTAATTAATGAATTTCATTTAGTGAATGATTTATTATATGTTTTAATTAACCTTAAGTTTAGGTTCATTCTAAATAATCCTATTCAATGATAAAGGCATCTTAAGGTTAATTGGAATGGATTACTATCATATAACACACATTCATTCATTTCTTTCCATCATATATATCGTGCATATGAATACTCTTAAGCATATCTATACATGCAAGGTAAATCTTAGCAAACTTTGATGATGAATACAAAGAGATGTATTTTTAAATTTAAACATTTCATTTGTTGATTGAATTATGAATGCATGCCTTTATTATATAGAAAAGATGGATTTTTCATCCATTAGCTAAAATGCTCATTCACATGTATAAAATTTTTAAGTGAGTACGGCGCCATTGTTTTCTTCACCAGGGGCCTAAGGTACAAGACCTATTTAGGACTACTTAAAGCCTTGCAGCTCCGGGATGTCCAAACTAATATACCACTTTTCTTAAATACATGTAAATATATGAATAACTATAATGATAGAAAAATTCATGCAAAAGGTTATACTTGATTTATTTGATTTATGATTCTTTATTCATTGGCCACATCATATATGTATATGTATAAGAGTTTTAAGTGAGTACGATGCCATTATTTTCTATACCAGAGGTGTAAGGTACAAGACCTACTTAAGGATACTTAAAGCTTCACAGTCCTAGGATGTCTAGATTAATATACCACTTTTTTCAAATACATATGAATGTACAAAAAGAACTAACTGAATAAGAAATCATGCAAGAAATTATGTTTGATTTGATTATGTGATTTAAACACGTGATATGAAATTCTTCCTAAATCTTAACATAAAGATGCATAGGAATAGATTTAGGCAAGTGTTGTATTCTTTTCAAATGAACTATATACTTGCAAATCCTATGTGAATCCATATTAAAAGAGGGAAAGAGAACTTCATATTACACATCTTATACTACCATCACATATAAGCTTATAAATATTTGTAAGTAACATTACTTCATTTAAAATAATTGATTTATAGATTTTGAAAATAGCTTTTAATTTAATAGTGATAATAGTCACTCATATTTTTAATTTAAGTCAACGCATGCAATTTGACATAAAAGAAAATATTTCATTTAATTAATTTTAAAAGGGATGAATGTATGATTTCATATGGCAAGCAATATTTAGCATGATTGGAAATAAAGGAATGTAAGCATATGATTTCATTCACCTTAATTAATTCCTAAAGACAATCATATTAAATAATGTTATTTAAAATGAACCAAAATTCTTTAAAAATATTTTAAACTTTGAGTTTGATTTGATTTAGGAAATATGAGAGAAGTTTTCTAATCCTAGCCCAATTCCTCATGTGTGAATTAATTTATTTTAATGAAGCATATTTAAGTTATTTTTATGTTTTAATTAGATTAGGGTATGAATTAAATGAATTAATTAACTCTTGCCTATATCACCTTAAGTTAATTAACTAATTAATAATAAGCCAATATGATATGCAATCACATGAAAAGTAAATTTGTAATGTTCCTAAGAAATAAAAGGGGCCTAATACAATTGACTTATGATCAATAGTTAATTAAGCTTAAGGGGTCTCACTTAATTACTTTTATGATTTTCTCACACAAGTGAGCCAACCATAATTTCATTATCTCTTACCTTGGGTTATTGAACACCCAAGGAGCTACCCAAGATCAATTAAAGGTTACTTAGGTATGGTTGAATTGATTTTTAATTTTAATTTCATTAAGCCTTTATTGAATTGATTAAATATTTTTATTATGTTTTAATTTGAATGATGAAATTAACTTAGGGGAAAGGATCAAAGGGCAAGGAATCCTAATCTCTAAATCATTTAAACATCCAATTAGATTTTGATTTCCTCATTTTAAAGATTAATCACTTAATTAATCAATTAAGCATTTCATTAACCATTAATTCTTTTGATTTTAAAGATAAAGAAGACTTAGGAAATAAATTATGAAAACTATCCCCAATCGCATTCCCTAAATAATCTTATTGTTCAACAGAAATAATTATGTTTAAATGATTAGTTAAGTTACTGTTCATTCCTTAATTATGATTAGTTGGATTAAGAGAGTGATTAAGGCTTAATCAAGTACTTTCCCTAATTAAGCAATCAATAAAATCCCAGAAAAATAGGGGAGGTAGATGTCATCCCCTTAAATATCCATAAAAATTTGAGATTAATTGAGTGCTTAATTAAGGTGTAATTAAGCTAATTATATTTTTGATAAAACCCTAATTAAGCCAAAATTACTTTTCAAAATCAATTAATTATAATTTTACTAAATTATACTCTAAAATATCTTCAAAATGAGCCTAAGATTGTACTTTTTAGATTTTTCTACAATTAGTTATGATTATAGGAAGTTTAAAATGAATTATATAACCCTAATTAAAGCCTTAATCCCATCGGGCCACGTGGTTGCTAACACGGCATGCTTTCGACGTGGCGCGATGGGATTAACTATTTAAGTAATCACATATTCGCTAACTCAGCAGCTGCTTTCTCGGCCGTCGATCTAAGATGGGACTATATTCGATCATGATTTAAGAAAGGTGAGGGCTCTTCACGGATTTGATCGGTCATTCCAATCACGCGGGATGGAAAGCTCATGATCTATCCCATTCGCGAGCGACAAAGATGGATGTCATCCGTCTTCCCTCATTCAATTCAAGCACACCTGAGCTCGGATTGTCTCCAAATTCTTCCCACACCTTTGGGAAGGAGACACACACATCCAATAGTCAATTTTTCATGAAATTTGAATTTGTTTCACAAAGAACCAACCCACTTTTCCATACAAGGCTTGGTTTGAGAAATTACCTCACCGGAGCTAATTTCTGGCGGTGCAACGCCGGAGGTAGCTTTGCCTAATTGAGGAAAGGCTCTGTTGAAGAGCTTTGAGCTTGATTTGGTGTGGGAGGTTCGGTTGATCAATTCATGCACATGAAGGCTTTGGCTCGATCAAACTCAGTCCTCCCGTGGCTTGGAAGCTTGGGAATTGCTTTAGTTGGCTTCAATAGGGTATGGTGATGGTGCGACTAAGAGGAATTGAAGCTTGATTTAGAAATGGAGTATTACTCGGGATTGGGATGCCCTATTTCGGCTTTGCTCGGGATTGGGCAATGCCAAATGGAGAGGGCTTATGGATCTTTGGAAACACTCTGAGGGGCTTTGAAATTCACTTATGATAACTCACGATGCAATTGTGTGCCAAATCGTATTCGAATTGAGGGAGTTTACCCCTCAATTTTCATCATGTATGGACAGTAGCATGCGTACATTTTGCATTGGCTTGCTGCTGTCCGGCCGTCGAACTTGTCTCCATCAGGTCAGGGAGGCACGCCAGAGATGGGAGGAATTATGGGAGGCTACCATAGACCCAATGTGCAAGGATGCCAAGGCTTGGATCAAATGGGTGCTTGGTTTGGGTTAGAGGTTAGTCAACTCACCTCCCAAAGGTCTTTGGCTGACCTAGGGTGAGTTCGGTTAGTTAGGTGGGTCAGGAGAAGGTTCCATGAAGTGTTAATGAGCATCCATGAGGATGGGTAAGTTGACTTTAGTTTGGATCCAATGGTTTTAAAGTTTAAATCCTATGGTTTGATGGCTAATCCCCTTGGTTAGTCCCGCTAAAATTTTAGGCTAATTTGAAAATGAATTAGGATATGTTTGGGTTGGGTTTGACTAAGTTCTAGGGTCCCATAAGTTGGTTTGGAGGGATTTGGCTTGGATTGGTCAAATGGGTTTCATTTGGGCTAGGTTGGTTTGGGTTGACCAATTGGTCAAATTTGATCAAACCAAGGCTTGGGTTAGGTTCATATAATGATTTGTGATGTTTTAGTTCAATTAATTTGGATTGGTTTAGTCTAGGTTTGGATTTGACTCATTTGGATTCAAAAAAGATAAATTGGTTAAGTTGATCAATTTGACCAATTTGACCAAATTAGGTTGGGTTAGGTGTTGAATAAAGTTCAATTGGTTGATTAAAAATGATTGTAGGCTTTGGTTTGATTTAATTTGGAATTAATTTGAATTTTGGTCAATTTGACCTTTTTAGGTCAATTTGGGCTAGGTTGGGTAAAATTGACCAATTGGTCAACTTGAGCTCAATCATGGCTTTGGTCGAGTTAAACAAGTGAGTTAGAATAAATTTGAGCCATTGATTGCAATCAATTTGGATTAAATCATGATTTGACCATTTTTTGGCTTTTTAGGCCAATTTAGGTCAACTTAGGTCAAGTGGCTAATTAGACCTGGTTTGGCTCAATTGATGGCTTGGTCATGTTCAATCATTGATTATGAATGAGTTTGAGTCAATGGTTACAATCAATTTGTCATATGATGGATTTTGGCTAGTTTAGATTTCATTTGGGCTAAATGTTGACTTGGTCAAAGGCTAGGTTTGACTTAATTTGACCTAATTCAAGGTGGTTGATCACCCCATGATGGTTGTTGATCATGATTGATATTTAGATAGGCTTAGTTCAATCTAATTTGGGTTGTATTAGAAATTGACTCAAAAAGGTCCTTTAGGTCACTTTAGGTCAAGTGAGCCTAAATGAGTCAATTGGCTTGATCAAGGTTTGATTCAAGTTTGGTTGAACCCACATATGAGCTTAGGATTGAAATATAAATCCAATTGTAATTGGTTTGGAACCAGATGGGTTTTGGTTCATATGCCAATTTCAAGTTAAAAGGATCAATTTGAGCTTGATTTGGGTTGACTTGGATTTGGTTTGATAATGATGGTTTATGTTTATATTTGGATCAATGATTGAAGGAATAATTGAATCATGAAGAAATCCATGAGTTTTTAGTTGATTTGGGTTTCATTTAGCCAAGTTCAAATGTTTGGCTAAAAGGGCTAAAATTGGGAATTTGATTTGATTTGAGTTTGGTTTTGGTCATTTAAATTTATACTTCATTTATATTTGTGAATATAAATGAAGATATAAATGGGTTATCAGAAAATCACTTGAGTTTAGAGTGATTTGGAAGCAAATTTGATTAAGCTCAGGGATGTAGGTCAAAAGGGCTAACTTAAGTTTTGATTTGGTTTGATTTATTTTGATTTGATTTGAATGGTTTGAATTTGAATTTCATTTATATTTGTAAATATAGATGAAGGTGGTTCATATGGCTTAGGGAGAGGTTTTGAAATTTGGACTTAATCATGGGTTTCAATTATTTGGAGTTTCGATTTGATTTATGATTTAGAATTTGATTTGAGATTGAATTTGATAATTGAGAAAATCAATTGTATTGGGATTGATTTGGATTTGGTTAAGGCTAAGTCCATAAGATAAAATCAAAGGGCTTTGGAAGAGATTCAGAGTTTGAATTTAGTGATGAATTTCAATCATTGGATAGTTGGATTTGATTTTAGAATTTGAATTTGAATTTGAGGTTTGGTTTGAAAGAAGGAAGCAAGGATTGGGTTTGGGCTATAGGGTAGGCAAGTCCTCCTAAATCCCTAAGGCACAACCTATTCCTAACTCTATGTGATAACTCTAGGGTTAGGTTAAGTGTTCACCTAATCACTAGAAGTGTCTTAAGACTAAGGAACTCTTAGTGTCTATAAGAGTCCTAGATCTATGATGAGGAAGTTGAGAGCTCACTCCAAAAGTGAGGTCAACAAAGGCCCAATAGGTGTGGTGTGACAAGGCACACATATATTGATCGAGATGACCAACAACGTCCAAAGATTACAAACACTAGAAAATGATCTACTCCTAAACCCGGTGTGTAGAAGGAATCAAGATCTGCAATGTAACTCCACTCATGCCAAGGGCATAAGGGAAGAAGAAGGGATCCTCAAAAGGATCAAGCATGTGAACCTTCCACTAGGGAAGCAGGTTCAAGTTATCCACTAAGGATAAGAGATTTGGATTTGAATGCAAAGTATGATTTAGGTAAAGTATTCACTAGGGATAGACGCATGAACCTTACACTAGGGAAGTAGGTTCAGGTTATCTACTAGGGATAAGGAGGGTTTGAATTTCTTTTGAGGGTGCACTCACTGAGGAATGCAAGTTTGAATTGGGTTTAATCGACTCCATTAGGGAAGTTGGGATGATTGATGTCTCACTGGGGTGAAATGGATTGATTATTTATTTAAGTTTTGAATTTTTAGATGGACCCTGTCGGTTTGTGATAGATGGCATTGAGAAGGGGCTATGTCGGCCTTGGCCTATCTCAAATTTACTAAAGGGTAGTCCACCACCACTAGAACTATCCACTAAGGGTTACCTTTGATACAATGGCGGGGAGAAAGCATAGCAGACTTACATCTCCAAAAGTAAGGGACAACTGTTGGGGTGATCTATTGGATGCAACAAATCAGACCCAATCTAGGGCGACTAGTGAATGAATGCCTTTGGGGGACTTATATCAACTCGGAAGTAGTCAAGGTAATGTCATTTGATTGAATTGTATTTGTTTTAATTTCAATTATTTTAATTTGATGGTTCCTATCGATTTGCGATGGACACACTAAGAAGGGGCTAATATCAGCCTAAACATGTTTTAGATTTATAAATCCAAAGGGATAGTCTACCAGCCGTGGGGTAGAACTAACCAACCAAAGGGGTGACTTTCGGTTTGCAATGGTTGAGTTAGAAAGAAAGCGCAGGGACTCACATCTTCCTAAATAAGGAACCACTGGGATCGGTCACTTGCACAACAAATCTAACCCGACCTAAGCTGCCCATCAGTTTACAACGGTCGTGCTGGAAAGAATGCGTAATAGACTTATATCTTTCAAAGCAAAGACGACCGCTGGGGTAACTTATTGGTGGAACAAAAAATTGAATCCGACCTAAGGGTGACTACTGAGAGAGTGCCAACCCGGGGACTTATCTCAACTCAAAGTAGCTAGGAAATTCTTATAGGGAGTTTTGTTGACACTGCCCTAAAGATAGGATGCCTAAATAGAAAATGGGCCACTAGGGGATTGAATTCCTAATCTAGAAATAAAGATATGTTTTGTTTGTTTTATATTTGCATGGATCCTGTTGGTTTGCGAGGGACCATACTGAGAATGATCTTATATCAGCTTAGTCCTATCTCAGACTTACTGGACCAAGGGAGAATTTGCTCATCCGCTGAACAAATTCTCCAATCACAGGGGTGGCTACTAGGAAATGGGGACTGTCCAATCTAAGAGTAATTGGGGTAGTGTCTAAATGGGGTCTCTAAGGACGTAATCCAAATAGAGTGCCCACAAGGAGATGCCGCTGGGGGCATTATCAAAAACCCTGTAAAATAAAGTCTGTAGGTATTTGGTCAACTCAAGGAGAAAGCGTGGGGACTCACATCTGCCAAGAGTGGTGTATCGGTGGGTCACCGTTAGCATGGCGATATTCAACCAACCTAAGGTGCCTATTAGTTTGCGATAATTAGTCTAGAAAGAAGGTGTGTAGACTTACATATCTCTAAAGTGAAATTGACCACCGAGATAGTCTGGCTTTGGCTCGATAGAGGCTATCCGACCTAGGACGACTACCAAGCGAGGAGTCCTTTATAAGGACTAAACCCAAGCTTGAAGTAGTCAAGAGGAAAGGAGCCACTGGGGGAATTACCCTAAACCACAAATATACTCGACCTAGTTAGTGCATGATGGCTAGTTCAAGAAGAAAGCATGTATGCTTACATCCTCTTAAACAAATTTAGCACGAGGTAGCTTATTGGTTGTGCAGTAAGTCCTGCCAAACTAACAAGGTACTCATTGGTTTGCAATGGTCAAGTTAGGAAGAAAGCACAGGGAATCACATCCCAGGACAAGGTGACATTGAAGGTGATATAGTACGAGAAGTTAATGAGTAAGTGCCATAGAAGCTTGCTCTCACATCAAAGTAGCTCGAGATAAAAGATATGTGTTTGTTTATGTTGTGAAAGAAGGAATAAGATGCCTCTTGGATTCTCTTACACCTATCCTAAACACGTAAGAATGTGACTCCACCGAGAAAGGATGCCGCTTGGGTTCTCTTACACTTAACTTAGTTGTACTAGTCGAAGTAGGATGCCTCTTGGGTTCTCTTACACCTATCCTAGTAGCACTAGAGGATTGAATGTAGTTTGTGTTTGCGTTGTGGAGGGATAGGACGCCGCTTGGGTTCTCTTACACCTACCCTAAACACATCATGGCAGATTCGTAAGAAAAATATGTTTCTAACACATAAGAGATGGAATCTGATATAAAAAGAAGTTTTATTGATGATTATATTCAAACAAGATTTATGGATAATATTTCTTTAGGTAGATCCTATTGATTGGAAGCATAGGATGCTCTCCCTTACAATTTATGAGTTGATAAGATCCTCCTTGGTAGACCATCTCTATAGTAAAAGAGCCTTCTCAAGTGGGTTCAAACTTTCCTCCCATCTTTCAACGGACAATAATTGGTCTCCTTAGAACTAAAATAAGCACTCCTACTTGAAAAGCTCTACGATGGACCAACTTATTATGAGTTTGAATCATTTTGGCTTTGTATAACTCGAGGTGCTGGCATGCCCTGAGGCGTCTCTCCTCCAAACCTTCGAGTTCTTCTAACTGCAGTTTGACATTATGCTCTATAGTAATATTGCTACCCATAGCTATCCTTAGTGATGGAGTTGGACTTCTGATGGTAGAATGGCTTTAGACCTATACACTAAGGAGAATGGGGTAGATTGAGTTGGAGTTCTGTATATGGTGCAGTAGGCCCATAAAAATTCAACCAACTACTCATGCCATTGTCTCTTATTATTGTTGAGTGTCTTCTTTAATATTTGGATGAGACTTTTATTGAATGCTTATGTTACCGTTTGCCCTTTGATAATAGATGGAAAAATACCTTCAATCTATGTTGTGCCTTCGGACAAAGCTGTTGATCTTAGTGCTTTTGAATGTAGTATCATTATAGATATAATTTGTCAAGGCACCCTGAATCTATATACGATATGGTTCCTGAAAAACTGGAGCACATGCTGAGCTGTTATCCCTCTAAGTGGGATTACCTCCGCCCACTTGGAAAAGTAGTCGATGGCAGCTAGAATGAACCGGTGACCCTTAGAAGAAGGAGGATCGTTCGGACCCACTATGTTAGTGCCCCAACACTCAAATGACCAAGAGGCCAAAGTAGGATGTAGAATGTTGGGTGATTGATGCAGGACCACACCGTGCACCTGACATTGATGGCATCTCTAGCTACATCCATGCAGTCTGTAATCATCGAAAGCCAATAGTATCCTAATCTCTTGATCTTGGCTTTCATCTTCAGACCGGATTGGTGAGCTCCACATAAACTTGAATATACCTCTATCACGATCTTACGTGCTTCATGTTTGGATAAACAACATAACCATATATGATCGAAAGACCGTCAGTACAAGGTGCCATCCACGAGAGCATAGAAGAGAGCTATCTGTTTCACTTGATGGGCTAATGACTTCTCTTGAGGTAGTTTGTGTTTAGGTAATCCATGAATGGTTGCCTTTAATCTAACTCATCATCCTTTTTGGCAACGATAATCTCCTCTTCAATAGAGAGTCTCTTGATGAGTTTAGCATCAATATAGGATAAGACTTGTCTATTTTGAACCCTTATTGGAATGTACTCATCTTTTGGGCATGCCAACTCCTTGGCGAGCTTGGCCAATGCATCCGCTACAACATTATCTCATCGAGGAATCTTATAGATAGTGACCTCTAGGATCTGAGCCAATAACTTCATGGTGTACTTGTGGTAATGATGGAGCTTAGGCTTTAGAACTTTATAGGACCCAATAATTGATTGATGATGAGAATCCCCAAAGATGTTGATGCTTTGGATGCATAATGCAATGACTAACTCTAGACCAATAATTAGAGCCTCATATTCAGCTTCGTTGTTGGTGCATGGATTGGACAGATGATATGAGAATCTCATCACATCACAGTCTAGAGTTAGGAGGACTATTCCTACCTCTACCTTCCCTGGAAGAGTAGATCGTGGTTCTCCTCCTATTTGAGAGGAAGCAACACCATCAAAATACATCTCCCAATGGTGAATGTTAGTGTCCACTAAGTTCATGATTTGTTCATCTGGGAAGTCATCCCTAAGCGGGGAATTAGCAAAAGTGGGTGTGCTACTAAGAAATCCACTAGTGTTTGTCCTTTCATGGAGGGGTACAATTATGATGTCAAACTATGACAAAATCATGGACCATCACGCCAACCATCCAGATAATGTTGGCTGCGAGATAGATAAAGTGGATTGATTGAGATCGATTCACCTTGTGAAAGCATGTAATGTTTAGCTTATGCAAAGATTAAAGCTAAAGGCTGCAGGGTAGTTTGCTTCAGCAAGAATTAGAGATGATTGTGGTAATAGAGAGTATTTTCTTTCCCTTCGTCGTTGGTATGAGCCAATAAAGAGCCAAGGGAGTCGTCTAATGCAGCGGTGTTGAGGATCAATGGGTTGCCATTGATAGGGGCTTCTAGAACTGGGGGCATCATCAGGTAGTGCTTGATGTCTTCAAAAGTATGTTGGCATTTGTCACCCCACTTGAACTTGGCATCCTTTTTGACAAGTGATGAGAATGGCTGGCAACTTTCTGATAAGTTGGATATGAAGCATCTCAGATAAGCAACCACCCTTGAAATGATCTGAGTTGAGTTAGACTTTTAGTGGGTGGCATTTCTAAGATAGTCTTGATCTTCTCTGGGTCCCTGGTGTTAGATAATAAACCCAAGAAATTTTCTGAAGCTACTCTGAATGCACACTTTAGGGGATTCATTTTGAGATTAAATTATCTTAATCGTACAAAAATTACTCTCAAGTTAAAGAGATGGTCTTCCTTTTCTTTACTTTTGACTACTATATAATCAACATAATATTCAACTTGATGATGAATGAGATTATTGATGATCTAAGTCATGGCCTGCTAGTATGTAGCACTGGCATTTTTAAGGCCGAAAGGCATGACCTTATAATAATAGATTCTGATCGGGGTTTGAAAAATAATATTTCTTTCATCCTCAGGGGCCATCTTGATTTGGTTGTAGCCAGATGACCCATCCATAAAAGAGAATATTGTATGTGATGAGGCAATGTCCACCATTAATTCTGGTATAGGAAGTGAAAATTCTTCTTTAGGATATGCCTTGTTCAGATCCCTAAAATTGACGCATATGCAAATTTAGCCATTCATTTTCTTAACTGGGATGATATTAGCTAACCAAGTGGAATATTTTTCTTCCTTGATAAAGTCGGCATTGATCGGTTTCTTGATTTCAAAAGTGACCTATTATTCAATTTCTAATCACATGAGTCTAGGAGCCTGCTTGATAGGGTTAGCATTAGGTTCTATTGCTAGTTTGTGGATTGCTACGTAGAAGATAAACTAAGCATTTCTTCATAACTCTATGCGAAGCAGTCATTAAACTCAACTAATAGCTTAACTAAGTCATAGGTTTCTTCTTCATCCAACAAGGAACTGATGTATGTCGGGCGTGGATCTTCTTTTGTTCCCAAGTTGATTTCTTTGAGTTCATCAATAGTTGATCTAATTTTTTCTTCAAACTCTGGTGGTGCATCTTTGACTTTAGGCTCATTTGAGTCATCTGAAGTTTCTAAACATGCCTCATCGTAAGAGTTAACATGATTTGAGATGAACCTATTAGACCCCAAATGGGTGATGATGATTAGGCAGTGGTTGTTGCAATCGATAGGACCCACTATGATAAATCCTAGTCCTCATCTTGATTGAGAATATTTGCTTTGGTTGTCTCATAGTTTTTCAAAGTAGTTCACCCTATGTTTAGACTAAGTATGTGGGATTAATCCCTTCTTTGCTAAATAACAATAAATCACATAATTATATTAAATTTTTTATATGAATCATCCTCAAGTTCTACATCCCTTACCATGATGCTCAACAAAAAACCTATTCTTGACATGGATGACTTGGGGGTCTTCTTAACTACTAAACCTTCAACTTTCTAAGAAGAGAGTGAGGTTAGAGCTAAAGTTCCCAACTGTTGCCCAACTATTTTACATAGTGATGATTTGGATACATTCATGCTTTGCTTAGAGGCCTGGTCTTCACCACTATCTAGCTCAAACGACACCTCCAAAGGGACCCGTTGAGAGAGATTGGTTGGCGTGATAATCACATGAGACTCATCCTCTGAACTAGACTCTAAGTCTATATGGATAGCAGGGGTACTCTTGTTAGCTAGAACATAGCTCCTACTGGCTGGCCACCGAAGAAAGTCTTCCACCTCTAAAAGTTCTTATGGACTTGCCTCTTCCTCTACCTAGTGGAGGTCGAGTCATCCTACCCATGTGTTCATATGGAGGAAAAACTGGGCTTAACATCCTGCTCTACCTCTTCCTCGTGTCTCTCACTTGTACTTTCTTTTTTTTTTTTTTTTCTTTTCTTTCTTCTTTTGTTTCTTTTTCTTTTGATTTTGAACTTTCACCAAGTTTATGAGAATAAACTTTTTTTATTTGGAGGAAGATAGTAAGTTACATCTTCATAAATCTAGACCACTCTAATTGAGAGTGTCTTCAAGTCTCCTTTAACATAATACTCAATTCCAGCTCTTCTGAATCTGATGCATTGATGCAAAGAGGATGGAACCGTGTTGTTTCCATGTATCCAAGACCTACCAAGCAAAGCATTGAAAGATGTATCAGAATCAATTATGTAGAACTTGGCTTCTATCTTCTAGTCATCTATCTATAGTGGTAATACTATGGAACTTAAGGCCCTCTCGCCTTGTTCATTGAATCCTCTTAATATCATTCAATCTCCTCAAAATTCAGAGATGTTGATCCTCAAATAGGTAAAGGTTTTTAGACTCATAATGTTCACTGATGCACCTGAATCAACTAACACCATGGAGAGTTTGAATCTTTCCATATCCACTGTGATGTAGAGGAGATGATTATGCTCCATTATCCCCAAATGAAGGTCTTCATCAGTGAATGTAACTCCACATGCTTCTCTTTAAAAATATGCCTCTTCTCTAATAGCGGTTAGTTGAGCTAAGCATATTTCTGGATCAATAAGGGCTTTGATCAATGACTCCCTCATCTTTTTGGATAAGATGAGGGCATCATATATGCTTAGTTTAGTTGACAACTTTCGTGAGCGAGGATATTGTAGTCAACTATGGGTTGGTCCACCACAAGCATATCCATAGGTGGAGCATCTTGTGGAGAGGCTTCTTGATTGTTAGAACCAATGACTTGTTTACCCTTATCCTGAGGTGCTACCCTACAAGATAGAACTTTGCCACTACGGAGGTTGACTTAAGTGACTTCATGAGATGGTTTAGTTGAAAGTTCTACTTGCTCATTAGGTTCACCTACATCTTCTCCTATAGGATCATTGGAGTCAGATGACTCCAATTCTATCTCAATGGGTGAACTCGGGTGATTTAGGAATGGATAATCTATTTCAAAATAAAAAAGGAGTAGATCAAAATTGTTATAATTATTAGTACTTGGAGAGCTTTCTATTGGAATAAAATCATCAAAATCATCAAAAATGGAGAGAATGTAAGTGGAATTAGTCTTCTTCTTCATTGATTTCTTAGATTTGGATGAAGGTATAAAATAGAAATCAAGTAAAGTAAGCAGAGTGAGGGATTTGACCCTCTGATGATATAGTGTGACTGTGTTGACCTCATTTTTAGAATGAGCTCTCAACCCCTCCATCTTAGGCATAGGAATCTTCTTAGATTCTAAGAGTTCCTTAGTCTTAAGACACATCTAGTGGTTAGGTGGACACTCAACCTAGCCTTAGAATACTTAGAAGAGTTAGCCATAGGAATTGGTCATGCCTTAGGGGTGTTAAAAAAATTTCCTACCCTTAGTTAAACCATTCCTCACTTTCCTTCAAGTCAAACTCCAAATCAAGCTCAATTGATTTTCTCCAAACTCAAATCAACTCTATATGATCAAAATCCATGATTGAAATCTATGATTGAAACCCATTATCAAAATCCATCAAAAATTCTTAAGTCTAATTCTCTCTAAGTCCTTAATCTTTCCTTAAGGACTTAACCAAAATCATGATCTAAACAAAATCAAATCCTTGATATTTTTTCATAATTCATTTATATTCTCATTTATATTCACATATATAAATAAAATATAAATATAAATATAAATATAAATCAATCTAATCAAATCTAAACTCAAAATTCCAAATCAATTCATGAAATTTTCCTAAGTCTTTTAAATTTTCCTTTAAGGACTTATCCAAAATCATAATTTAAATCAATTCAAATTCTTGGGATTTTCTCATAACTCATTTATATTCACATATATAAATGAAATATAAATATAAATAAATCAAATCAAATCCTCAAATCAAATTCCAAATCTAAAATATTCCTTAAGCCCTTAATTTTCCATTAATGGACTTAGCCTAAATTATCATCAAATCAATTCAAATTCATGGGATTTTTTCATAACTCATTTATATCCTCATTTATATTCACATATATAAATAAAATATAAATATAAATCAATCAAACCAAATTCAAAAAATTCAAATCTTTCCTAAGTCCTATAAAATTCCTTTTAATGGACTTAGCCTAAACCTTGATTAAACCACTTCAAATCCTTGAAATTTTCTCATGATCCATTTATATTCTCATTTATATTCACACATATAAATGAGATATAAATTCAAACAATCAAAACCTAATCCAAAAATCAAACTTAAATCTACTTAAAATTCAACTTAAGCCTTTCAAGTCAAAATCTTGAACTTAGCCAAATCAAGCCAAACTCTTGATTTCCCTTCATGATTCAATCAACTCTACAATCATGAATTCATATATAAATGTAAACTTCAATCACCAAATCAAAAAATCAATTTAAAAATCAAACCCCAAATCCTTTCATATTCTTCCTTTGAATATGAAAATGTTAAATGGATCCAAACCCATTTGCCTTCAAGCTACTTGCAAGTGGTTTTATAGTTCAATTATAAGTCCATATACAAGTTCAATCAAACTCAAATCAAGTTTGACCAAGCCATTTGACCCACTTAGGCTCACTTGACCTAAAGTGACCTAAAGTATCCTTTTGAGTCAAATTCTAATCCTAACCAAATTGGATTGAACCAAACTCACCTATACCCCTCATCATGATCAATAATCATCATGGGATGATCAATCAATCAAATTGGGTCAAATTAAGTCAAACCTAAGGGTTGACCAAGTCAACACTTAGCCAAAATGAAATCTAACATAGCTAAAATCTACCATAGGCCAAATTGATTGAAACCATTGATCTAAGTTCATTCATGACCAATGTTTGAATTTGACCGAGTCAACATTTGAGCATAACCTAACCCAATTGGCCACTTGACCTAAAAAGTCAAAAAATGTCAAAACTTGATCTAAGCCAAATTGATTGAAACCAATAGGTCAAGCTCAGTCCAAATAACTTGTTGAACTTGACCAAAGCCTCAATCAGCCAACTAGACCTAACCTAGCCCAATTGACCTTAGACCCAACTTGACTTAAATGGGTTATGTTGAGCCAAATTTGAACATAGCCAAAATTGATTGGAAATAAAGATACCAATCCACTCTATATGACTAACCAAATCTAAACCTACCCTTGACCTACCTCAAATAGGTCAAATGGGTCAAATAAGTCAACTTGACCCATTTGACCTATATGAAGTCATATGAGCCAAATTCAAAACTAATCCAAATTGAATCAAACTAAAGCCACCAAAACATTTCAAATGGTCATATGAACTTGACCCAACCTTTGGTTTGACCCAATTTGATTAATTGGTCAACTTGATCCAAGTTGACCTATTTTGACCTAAATGGGTCAACATGAGCCAAACCTTATCAAATGAATTCCAAATCTCATGAAGCTTGGCCAAATTTTCTCCACATACCCAACATATCCAAATTGAAAAATCAGCAAAATGATCATTCTACCTCTTGGCCATAGAACAAATTTTGGCCTAATCCATGGGTAATTTGGTCATACCCTCTTTATATCAACTTGATGCCTTCCTAATAGCTCAAGTGGACCTAATGAAGAGTGGTGCACCCAACCCAATGGGTTTGTTAATATTAGCCTGAACCCGACCCCATGGGTCAAATTGGCTCATTCCAAATCCTTCCTCCACCCAATTTGATGCACATGGGAGGTTGGCAATCCACTCAAGGCCTCAAACCGACCATGTGCAAAGAGCTAACAGCCTAAACAACCTCTCTAATTTGAGCAATTGGATCAAAATGGAAAGATAGGTGTCGGCCGTCCAATTACCATATGGGTTTGAAAAGTTACTTTCTTAAGCCATAGAGAATGTTAGGAGAGATCGGAGAGCCTTCTTAAGCATTCCAAGAGGGATTTGAAAAGTTGCTTTCTTTGTTTTCTCCATTAGAAAACAGGGGAGTTCCTTTGAATCTTCAATTTCCTCTACACTAAAATCTATTGCAATTCGTCTTGCACTCTTCCTCTGAGGACCAATTCGAGTGCCCAAGCATCCATTTGAGTTCCCACAACAAGGAAAGCTTCAATTGGATCAAAGCCACAAGGGACATCAAGTGGTGTTGGTCCATAGGAAGATCCACTTAACCCCCAGGCTTGAAAATTTCAATAGGGCTTTGTCTCCACTAGACGAAGCTACCGCATCGAGCTTGAGCACGGATCACCTTAAGTGAGGTATGGAATTTTCCAACCATCTAGCATAGGATGTGTTGGTCTTTTGTGAAAGAAATTTTCAAGTCATGCAAAATCCACCGTTGGATATGCTCCTTAGTAGCTTTAGATGGTGTAGGAATAATTTTGTTCCAATCCGAGCTTAATCGAGCTCGGATCTTCCCTTAGATTATGGATAGTCTTTGTTGAGCCTAGGGGAAGAACTGGGGAGATCTTGACCATTTATCTACATGTGTTGGATAGATGACCGAGATTATTCCCACATTTAGAAAATCATTTATCCTTTTATAAACTGCGGGTAGATCCACGGTCATCTCTTGATCGAACAGGATCAAACGATCCGCCACGCCATTTGAATTTGATGTTTAAGTAGCGCTCATAGCGCGACGCATGTAAAGCACTTGACCGCCGCCGCCGCGTGTCACGTAGTGAGTTGAGGGATTATTTTAGGGATTTAATTAATGATTAATTAATCTATTGATCTTCTAAAAATCATATCTCTCTCAATAAAATTCAAAAAAATATGAAGTAAAATTCTATGAAAAGATAATTCAACCTAGAATAGTTTAAAAATAATTTTAATGGATTTTGAATTATACTTTTCTCTAATTTTGATTTTTATTAGAAATATTATTTTGCTAATTACCTCTTAATTAAACCTCTGATTAATCCCAAACTTTTTGGGTATGTTTTAGGGGATGACCTCTACCTTTCTTAATTTTCTTGGGATTTATTGAAGGTTTAATTAAGAGAATTACAAATGTGCTTCCTAATTAGCCTCCTTATATAATTAAGGCTAATTAATGTGTGATTAGTGGTTTTAATCCATTATTACGATTGATTAAGATCAGATCTAGTAGATAAGAGGTTTAGAAAATAATTTGGGGCATTTCCCCTAAGCTATTCCCTAAACCCCCCTTTTCTTTCCTTGAACTTCTCTTAATTAAGGATTAATTCATTAATTATCCCCTTAATTAATTTCTAAAAATTCTAAAAACTTCCAAAACTTAATTAATCTACCTTGGGTAGATGCTTAGGTGTTTAATAGCCTAAGTTTAATTAAAAAAATCAAAACCTAATTCATATGTGTGAAGGGGTGTTTTGAAATTACTTAAGTTAAACCCCTTAGCCTAATTAACCATTAATCATGAGCCAAATTGCATTAGGCCCTTTTTTTTCTAGGTGCATTTCAAGTTTAAATTCCTTGTGTGTTTTTTTGTCATCTCATTGGCTTATAATTATTTGGTTAACTATACTAAGGTGGGTAGGTAAGGGTTAATTAGCTTGCTTAATTCATACCTTAACCTAATTAATACATAAAAATGAATCTAATCATCTAAAAATTAAATAAAAATATCAAACACATGTGGTAATGGGTTAGGAACACCAAACGCAACTCACCTTTTCAAAATTAAATCAAACTTAAAATCAAATAAAAATCACATTGAGTACACTTTGATTTATTTTAAACTTTCTTATTCCGTAAGAATGCCTTTAGGATTTAATTAAAGTGAATGTGTTTGCATGCTTTCATTGATTTGACTCTTTCCCAACATGCTAAATTTGTATGTCATGTATTTTCATGCATTCATATTTTTCAAATTCAAATTTAAAAATGAAATTGTTTACTTTATGTCAAATTTGCATGTGTTGGCTAAAGTAGAAATATGAGTGGCTATTATCACTACTAAATTAAAATTATTTTTAAAACATATAAACCAATTATAAAATATGAAAGTGGTATAGTTTTTCCTTCTCTTTTATGTTGGTATAGTTTTGAATAGGAATTAGTAAGATGTATGGTTCATTTGAAAGAACCTAACACTTGCCTAATTCCACATCCTATTTATTTCTATGCTATCACTTACGAAGGGTTACCTATGCTTGCACACATAAATTGCATAAATAAAACAAATAAACTAATACAACTTTTGCATTCTTTCTTTCCAATTTATTTCTTTTGTACATACATGTTTGTATTTAAGGAAAGTGGTATGTTAGTCTGGATAACCCTGAGGTTGTGAGGCTTTAAGTAGCCCTAAGTAGGTTTTATACCTTACACCTCTAGTTAACAATGGCTCTGTACTCACTTATGCCTTTCTTACTCTTATGTCTGCATGTGAAAATTTGGATAAGAAATACCTTTTCTACTTAAAGAAAATCATGCATATTAAGCTTCCAAACTTCCTTAAATGGATTACTTAGCATAAATCATAAAGTGTGTTAAATATTCTCATTTGTATGTATAGATATACTTAAGACTCATTCATATGCATGTTATACATGTTGGGAAAGAAATGAAGTAATGCGTGTTATATGAATTTGTTTCATTTTATTTAATATTAAAATGCCTTTCTTTTTGGATAGGTTTGTTTAGAGTTCATCTAAACTTAGGATTGATTAAAAGACTTAATCAAAACATTCGCTAAACAAAACCAAAATGTGAACCTACTTTAGAAATTACTTAGGTTAGGGAAGGAAAGAGAAGTTCTCTTCTCTTTCCCTCTCTTCATAACTTAGTAATTAATTGTAGGATTCACTTGAACTTAATCAAAATATGAAATAAAATCAACCCAAAATAATTAAATAAATTAAATGAAACCCTCCTCTAAGTTCATACTTAGAAAATTTGAACCTAAAGCCATAGCTACATACACAAGTCTTCACACATTAGGCTAAGTCACTACTTCTAGTTTTAGGTTAGGGTGGTGCATGGTTTGATGTTTGTTTTATTTTGTGATATATATTTTAGACTGGATGTTAGGGTGTATGCTTGTAGAATGAATGGTAGGATGCTCTTCCTCTAATCATTATTTCTTTAGGGATTATGCTTAAGGGGTGCTATCATAAATAAAAATATAAATGCTTTTGCTTGTAGGTGCTTTAAGCATTATCCGATATGTGGACTTAGTCACCCATGTGTGGGGTGATAAGTCCAATATACATGCTTGGGATTTATGTGGTTTGTTTTAATTAATCTCTATTTTGCAGGTGTTAGTTAGATTTTTATTATTTTCCCTTTTCATGTAAATTTATATAATTAGGATTTTGGAATGATTGTTATGGGGATTAGAATGAGCATTGGTCATAAGATTCTATTTTATGTACCATGTAAAGCCTTAGAGCATCTACTTTCCAACCATCCAAAAGAAGGAACCAAAGAAGAAAGAAGAAAAGAAGAAGAAAGAAGAAAAGAAGAAGAAAGAAGAAAAGAAGAAAGAAGAAATGAAGCTTGAAGACCCTCATAATAATGAATTCCTTGCTTAATAATTTATTTTTAATTTGGGTTGATAATGGTAGAGCTCGGCTACCCAATTTAATATTTTTGGGTTTGTGCGGTGGTGCCCGACCATAATGGCCTTTTATTTTTTTGCGATTAGCTTTATAAATTGATTGATGATTTGTTTAGCTTGTGCATTAAGTGGCATGCCTTTTCTAGTTTCTTCCTTATTTTATGAATGGCCTGGATGTGGATTAGGCTCAATAGAGAAAAATAAATCTTTTACCAAACTTAACAACTTAAACTAAGAATAAAGAACTCATAACCTCACCTAAAGCTCAGGTTTAAAATCAAGATAAAAGAATTAACAACCCCTTAGTTGGATGAGTATTTCTTTTACAATATCATGCACAATAGTATCTTATTTCACTCTTGATTAGAGGGCTTCCACCTTTGCCAGAGAAACTTGGCTTGACCTTTGAGAGCCATGGTGGAAACACACCTCTTCCCTTCTCCCTGATTTTGGCTAATAACTTTATTTCTCATGCATTAGGCATATGAATCCTATTAGCTTGAGTCAAAATAATTGTCTAAAAATAAAAATAAAAATGTAATATGATTTGCATTAGATCTTCATTCTTCATGCCCTTACATGATCTAGTCTCTTAAAGAGTGACTTTAAGGACTTAATCTCTTTCTAATAAATAACAGCCTAGCTATCTTACATAAGCATAAAGACTTTCCTACATATATTTTAAATTATAGGAGGAGTTAGTTGGCAGCCACCCCCAGGCGATTGTATGTCCAAGCTGTCAGGTGGTTTGTCTTTTCTTGTGGAGACAAACCAAATACCCATTTTTTGCCTTAGATTTAGGTTGTACTTTCAGCTCTCGCCAGAGCTCCCTAGATTTAGGTTCTGAGATTGCTTCTCCCCTTTGTGGGCCATAAGCATAATTCTGCACCTCTTAGGCATTTCCTTAATCTTGTGTTAAGGAATCATAAGTCCTAAATTTTTAATGAAAAATTCAACTTAAATAAACTAAATCAATTTCCAAATTGTAAAGCCCAAATATAGGATAGTTTGAGATGCAGGTTTCAAGCATCATGGGCATCTCCTTATCTTTTTTCATAATAACTCCCTCTCTTTGATCAATCCCATTTGATCTTCAAAATTAAACTAATCAATTGATAGTCCTTTCCTATTGAAATCTTTGAAGACAATGATTATTTACCTTAATCGAGAGTTTCCTAAGGAATCCTCATTCCTTAAGATGTAATTAACTATGGGGGCTTGCCCCTGTAGGGAACTTAATGAACTCAGCTTAAAATAAGCCATGCTTTACTTTTTCATGTAAAGTAGGAAGAATCTCTGGTACATATGAATACCCATCATCCCTAGGAGTCCTTATTGAGGTGATTAAGTCCATTAACGGGTAGTGACTTCTATCTTTCAAGATAGTACACTATTCTAAGTACATCAAGATAAAAGATGAATTTTTATATGCTTGCCTCTTTATTTCTCCCAACAGATTTGAAGGAGACTCCCTACTATAGAAATTTTTAACCAACATATTTTTCTGGCGACTCCGCTGGGGATGGTTCCTCTCTACATCTTTGGTAAATGATTGTTGTCTTTGAGTATCGATAGTAGGTTTATTCTTTGGTATGAATCCAAGACTATCTTTCTTTTTGTTGGCACTTAGCTTATTTCATTCTTAAGTTGAGTTAGCCAATGTATTTAGTTTTAGGACCTCACTCCTTATTGGTCTTGAAACCCCCGTTGGGTTCTCCAATAAGTAAAATAAAAAGATCTAAATAATAATAAGGAAACATTTTAAAGACTTCCTCCTTATCATTTTCATGATAAGAAAGGGTTCATTCTAAAATAATAAGGACAAAATAAATTTTTATAAGAACTTTGCTTTTCAAAAAAGCACCTTTTCAAAAATACACTTAATAAAATATTTTTCACAAAATTTTATCACCCTCATTTAACAATTCCCATAATTGTTACATGTAGAGATTTTTAAAAATAAAACTAACAAAATTTTCCAAAAGCACAAATGAACATCTTCTTTCAATTCACTTTGATGAAGATTTTATTTTCCAAATAAAATGAACAATCATTTTTCCAAAAATCCAAAATCAAAATTAAAATTTTCAAAAGCACATATGAACACCTTCATTTAATATACTCAAATTTATTAAATGAAAATTTCATTCCCAATTAAAAATAAATATCATTTGGGAAATCCCACTTAAACATATCTGACATATGATTAAGTTGGAATTCCTCTCTTTCAAAAAGCAATAATCACACATAAAACCAAAAATTTACATTTCAAAAATAAGATTGATCTCCATTCTACATACCCAAATTTGTTGAATGGATGTCCTCTCTTTCAAAAATTAGAACTTAACAATCATATTTTCAAAATTCTAAACACATTTGGAACTTCACTTAACATACCCAAATTTGTTAAGTGGAGTCTCCAAATCCAAAATCAAAATTTTCATACAACATTTTGGAACTGACTTAACATACCTAAATTTGTTAAGTGGAGTCTTCAAATCCAAAATCAAAAATTTTCAAACAACATTTTGGAACTTTACTTAACATACCCAAATTTGTTAAGTGGAGTCTCCAAATCCAAAATCAAAAATTTTCAAATAACATTTTTGGAACTTCATTTAGCATACTCAAATTTACTAAGTGAAGTTTCCAAACCTAAAATCAAAAATTTTCAAAACACATTTTGGAGCTTCATTTAGCATACTCAAATTTGCTAAGTAAAGTTTTCAAATCCAAAATAAAAAAATCAACACTTAAGGGAAACTTCACTTAGCAAATTTTCAAAATTTTTGGAGCTTCAAATTTACTCAAATTTTGGAGCTTCAAATTTACTCAAATTTTTGGCTAAATGAGGTTTGAAAACTAAATTTGAGTATGCTAAATGAAGTGGAGCTAAATGAGTAAATGAGGTTTTCAAATATGCTAAATGAGGTTTAAAAATTTACTTAACATACTCAAAATTTACTTAGCATACTCAAATGAGGTTTTCAAATATGCTAAATGAGCTTCATTTAGCATACTCAAATTTGTTAAGTGGAGCTAAATGAGTAAATGAGGTTTTCAAATATGCTAAATTAGTTTTCAAAATAAATGAAGCTCCAAAATTTACTAAGTGAAGTTTCCAAACCTAAAATCAAAAATTTTCAAAACATCTAAAAAATAAATGAAACACTTAGGATTTTCTTAGCATACTTAAATTTGCTAAGAGTCCTATTTTCAAAAATCAAACAAAATACACTTGGGTTCTTCACTTAGCATACCTAAATTTGCTAAGCAAGAATTCAAAATTTTTCAAAATCAAAACAAAAAATTTGCAAAAAGAAACAATCACTTTCTCAAACACTTCACTTAACATACCCAAATTTGCTAAGTAAGTGAAATTCCAAAATCATCAAACAAAGACAAAATCAATTTGACCCTTACTTTAACATCCCCAAATTTGTTAAAGGAAAGGGTCCTCAAATCATAAATTCAAATTCAAACAAACATGAACCTATGGAAGCATCCTTATCAAAAAATTTGAATCCACATTTCAACATACCTAAATTTGTTGAAGTTGGATACATATTCAAAATTCCTCTTTCAATCAATCTTATCAAATCCATTTGAACCCCACTTAGCACTTCAAAGTTATTGGATGTGGGTTTAAACTTTCAATTCAAATTCAAAAATCTATAAAAATAGAAATATGATACAAACTCATTTCTCATTACAGATTCTTACAGTCAGTACAGTGGCAGTTCATTTTTTAGTCTTTTATAGTTATTCTGAGATGGCCGGTTCACAGAAGTTCATTTTTACCTTCCACTGTGGTATGTATCTATCTTTGGATCAAGCCAACTTCCCCCGACTGGACCATATGCATCTAATTCACTTTGGTAGGGGATTTGAGGGAGCCAGGATTACTTGTGAGGGCACTCCCCTCACTACAGTTTATAGGACCACGATGATCGCAAGTGGCCATCGGATTGACTTACCCTCGACTCTAATGTCTCCTCAAGAAAAGAGGAAAGTGGTGGTCCCATAAAGCTTCACCATAGGCATTTGCCGATTATACGCCCCAGAGTTTCTCATGTTGCCCAAGTGAGGGCTAGCACCATCTCATCTGTACCCTCTAAGGGTAAGGCTCCCCTGGTCTCCCATACATTTGAGTATGGGTCTAGCTCGCACTCCTCCCATCCTACCCAGACACAGTGTATGAATAAGAACCACATGATCAAGTAATACCACACCAGGATTGCTAGGGAGTTAGAGGCAGCAGCTCATTCAGTTGTGGATGAGTTCCCCATTGTTACTTCACCACTGGTTACAGAAAACTAGTTCCATCCTCTCTCTGGGTCAGACAGAGAGGATGTTAGGAGGATTCCTTGATCACCTCCTTTAGTGGTGCATTATCACCAACTGCTACTGTGGAGTAGGAGTATGTCAACCTCGATGTCACCCTGTAGGAGAAGGGATCTGAGTAGAAACGCTTTGATCTCTGATCCATCATCCCCCATAGTGTGGGGAAGCATATGCGCTAGGAGAGGTCCTGAGAGGTTCATACAACACATATTATCAGCAGGGAGAGGTGGAGGTTCGCCTTAGTCCGCAAAGATCCTTCTTATTAATTTTCCATGACGCTACCCTATGACCATACCGCAAGATCCTTCTTACTGGGACTAGTCACCACAGGAGAGAAACTCTTGTGCATAGAGAGTCGGTAGTGTCTCCACCCCACCGCTCTACCCCTCGTCCGCCGTCACCAAACTAGGTTACAACATCTCATGTTCCAGCTAAGGCTATGAAGGCCATATCCAGGGAGAAGAGCACCCTGTTGGTGATCCAGCTATGATCAATGGATCCTACCCCTTCTACACCACCCATTGTGGCGAGGCCGAGCTCTTCTACTTGACCTTTTGCCCTAGTGGTGGTACGGAAGGAGTGGATACCCCCAAGCATCGTGGTCGTCCCTTCACCAACTCTGCATATACAACAGGATGTGGAGACGGTGACAGTCATTTCAGATATTACAGACGATAGTCTAGCTATAATAGTGATAGTGGAACATCTTAGGATTGTTACCCCTCTCATAGCAGAATGTCATTCATCCAGTGAGTATAGTCCACATAGGATTGACTCTCTAGTGATAAGTGAGATCCGATGCCTCTCAGTGCACGACAATGATCACACTGGTTAGCCTAGATTATTTGTACATGCTCAGATGGATTGTTCTTTAGATGAGATAGTGACACATTATTCATGGAGAAGAAGGGGATCTTGGGTACGACTGGTCAAATGAAGAGAAAGACAGCTTTGATCCCAACGAAGATGACTTGTTGGGAGACTCAGCTGGAGTCTGCATGGTTGACACTAGAGGATCTCTTCTTAGGGAACAACAAGACATGGAAGGTGATGAGGTTGACCAGGAAGACACCGTAACATCAGCCCAACACCTCTGACATCATTTGAGGCAGAAGGATGAGCAGATTGATAGGATGGAATGTTAGTTAGAGGACTTGTTAGTAGCAGTTTCAGTGCTTCAAAATAAGCCCCTTTAGTTCATCCTACTATAATCAACACCAATCAGCCTGAGTTAGTGCATGTCTTGGACCCAGTCAAGACTCTACCTTCCATTGAGCAAGGTAGCACTAACATGTATATGAAGGTAGTGGAAAGTACCTCCATATAAGAAAAAGACATAAAATCCATGGCTGAACAGTAGGTGGAGGAAGCTTTGGCTCAAGCCTGAGGAGGATCATCGGTTCCAAAGGGTAGACCCTTCTCGGAGGAATTCGATGCTATCCAATATCCCAAGGGTTTCGTGCCTCCTTCCTTCAAAAGCTTTGATGGTAGTGGAAACCCAAGGCATCACATAGCACATTTTAGGGCCAGTTATTGCAACACAGGTGGCAGTGACTTTGCTTTTCTGCCTTTTCATTAGTAGCCTAGCGGGTATTACTTTTGATATATCAACGCCAGCCAAGAAAGATATTTGCTAAGTTAGAGCAACTCTTCATTAAGAGATTTGCTGGAGCTCAGTAAAGGGTTACTATAGGTGATCTCGTTGTAGCACAACAACACCCCGGTGAGTCCCTTATTAATTATATTCTCTAATGGCGTAACCTGAGTATAAGGGTAGGTTTAGGTTTCGTTAGTCATATAGAGTGGATTGGTATCTTTGTTTCCAATCAATTTTGGTTAAGTTCAATTTTGGCTCAACATGACCCCTTTAGGTCATGTTAGGTCTAAGGTTAATTGGGCTAGGTTGGGTGTAGTTAGCCAATTGAGGCTTTTGTCAAGTTTCACAAGTGATTTGGAATGGACTTGACCCATTGGTTTCAATCAATTTGGCTTAGATCAACTTTTGACACATTTTGACCCTTTGGGTCAAAATGGGACAACTTAGGTCAAGTGGGCCAATTGGGCTAGGTTAGGCTCAAATATTAGTTTGATTAAGTTCAAACATAGGTCATGAGTGAACTTAGATCAATGGTTTCAATCAATTTGGCCTATGGTGGATTTTGGCTATGTTAGTTTTCATTTTAGTTTAAGTGTTGTCTTGGTCAACCCTTAGGTTTGACTTAGTTTGACCCAATTTGATTAATTGATCATCCCATGATGATTGTTGATCATGATGAGAGTCAAGTATGAGTTCGGTTCAATCCAATTTGGTTAGGATCAAAAGTTGGCTCATCAGGATACTTTAGGTCACTTTGGGTCAAGTGAGCCTAAGTGAGTCAAATGGCTTGGTCAAAGCTTGATTTGAAGTTGATTGATCTTGTATATAGACTCATGATTGAAATATAAATCCATTTACAAGAGGTTTGAAGTCAAATGGATTTTTATCCATTTGAAACTTTCATATTCAAAGGAAGAATATGAAGGGGTCTTGGGTTTGATTTTTTATTTGGGTTTTGATTGTTTGATTAAGGTTTGGATTTATATATGAGCTCATGATTGTAGGATTGATTGAACCATAGAGAAAATCAAGGATTTGGCTTGATTTGGAACTGATTTGGCTAAGTTCAAGATTTTGGCTTGAAAGGCTTAGATTTGATTTTGAATGGATTTGTGTTTGATTTTTGGAATTGGTTTTGATTGTTTAGATTGATATATCATTTATATATGTGAATATAAATGAGAGTATAAATTGGTCATGAGAAAATTTCAAGAATTTGAAAGAATTAAATCATGATTTATGTTAAATCCATTAAATAGAATTTAAAGGATTTAAGAGACTTTTTAAATTAAAATTTAATTTTTTTTATTTGTATTGGATTGATGTATATTTATATTTCATTTATATATGAGAATATAAATGAGAATATAAATTGATTTTGAGAAAATCCCATGAGTTTTAAATGGTTTGATCAAAGTTTAGGTTAAATCCATTAATGGAAAATTAAGGGATTTAAAGGAATTTCAAGAATTTTAAATTTGGAATTTAATTTTTGAGTTGGATTGGATTGATTTATATTTATATTTCATTTATATATATGAATATAAATGAGAATGTAAATAAATTTTGAGAAAATCCCATGAGTTTGAATAGGTTTGATCAATGTTTAGGATTGATTTTGGCTAAATCCTTTAATGGAAAATTAAAGGGACTTAAGAAAATTTTCATGGATTGATTTGGAATTTTTGAATTTGATTTTATGGGTTTGAATTTATATTTGATTTATATAAGAATATTAATGAGAATATAAATGAGTTATGAGAAAATCTCAAAGATTTGACTAGGTTTGAATCATAGTTTTGGTTAAGTCTTTAAGGGAAGCTTAAGGACTTAGGAAAAATTTGGACTTAGGAATTTTTGATGGATTTTGATCATGGGTTCCAATCATGGATTTCAATCATGGATTTCAATCATGGAATTGAATCATAAAAATGATTTGAGTTTGGAGAAAATCAAATAGAATTGATTTCTAGTTTGACTAACGGCTTAAGCTAAGGGTATGAAATTTTCCTAACACTCCTAAGGAATGACCTATTCCTATGGCTCACTCTTCTAAGTATTCTAGGGCTAGGGGAGTGTCCACCTAACCACTAGATGTGTCTTAAGACTAAGAACTCTTAAATTCTAAGACAAGTCCTATGTCTAAGATGGAGGTGTTGAGAGCTCATTCTAAAAATGAGATCAACAAAGGGCCCCCAATAGGTGTGGTGTGACTAACAAGGAACACCTCACGTATTGGTGTTGACTGAAATGTTCAACAACACTGAGAGATCACAAACACTAATAGAAATAATTTATCCATAACCCAAGGAAAAGAAAGAATCCAGAGCTTAGTGCAATGTGGCTCTACTTATGTCCAAGACATAAGAGAGGTAAGAAATCCACTAAGGGATAGTGTGTGAACCTTCCACTAGGGAAGCAGGTTCAAGTCATCCACCAAGGGATGAAAGGTTTGATTTGATTGAAATCCCACTAGGGAGAGATCTCCACTGGGGAAGAGGGTTGAATTTGTTTCAAATTTTATTTGTTTGAATTTTTAGGATGAGCTATATTGGTTTGCAATGGGCTGTATTGAATAGGAGCCATGGAGGCTAAGACCTAATTCAAATTTATCAATCCAAAGTGGTATTCTACTTAACACATAGTAGGACTAGCCAACCAAAGGGATGCCTTTCGGTATGCAGCAGCTGTACAAGGAAGAAAGCATAGTAGACTTACATCCTCCAAAGTAAAGACTAGTTGCTAGGGTAATCTATTGGCAATAGATTGAACCCAACCTAAGGTTGACTATTGAGTGAATGCCATTGGGACTTAAATCAGCTCAGGAATAGTCAAGATTGATTTCATTTTTAGGTTTGTTCATTTTGATTATGATGGATCCCATAGGTTTGCAATGAATTGCATTGAGTAAGGGTCATGGAGGCCTAGACCTAACTCATATTTATCGATTCAAAGGGAAAAGTTTAAAACCACAAGGTAGAACTATCCAGCCAAGGAGAAATTCCTTTTGGTATTCAATGGTCAAGTCTTAAGAAGAAAGCACGGGGACTCACATCTTCTAGAAACAAGAAACCATTGGGGTGATCAGTTGCTTTGGATATTAAATCAAACCCGACCTAGGGCTGACGATTGAGTGAATGCCACTGGGGGACTTAGATCAGCTCAAAGATAGTCAAGATTGATTTCATTTTTAATTTATTTTAATGGGTTATGTTGGTTTACGATGGATCACGCTGAGAAGGAGCATATAGAAGCCTAGACCTATCTCAAATTTACTATAATAAAGGGAGTAGCTTCCCGGCCGATTGGAACTATCCAACCAAAGGAGTGCCTTTCGGTTTGCAATGATCAATTTAAGGGAAGAAAGCTTGGGAACTCACATCTTCCACTAGAAAAGATCACTGGGGTGATTGGTTGCTTTGGGCAACAAATCGAACCCGACCTAGGGCTGCCCGTCAATTTATGACAATCATGCTAGAAATAATGTATCATAATCTTACATCTTTCAAAGTGGAATGATTGTCGGTAACCTGCTTGTGACAAAATAGATTGAACCTGACCTAAGGGTGACTACGGAGTGAGTACGACCAGGGATTTTATCTCAACTCGTGTAGTCGCAATTCCTATGGGAGTCGGTTGACACCGCCCTAAAGATAGATTGCTTGGGAAAAGGGGGGCCCTTTGGGGGCTTAAATTCCTTATCCACAAGCAAACTAATTTTGTTTGTTTGTTTAGTTATTTTATCGTGGACCCTGTTAGTTAGTTTATATCAAATTGAGAAGGAGCTTACATCAGCCTAAATATATCTCAGATTTACTGAATCAAGGGAGAATCTGTGCATCCACTGAATAAAATTTCCAACCACAAGGGTGACTACTAAGAAAGGGGAACAGTCCAATCCAAAAGTACCAGGTAGTGTTTAAATGGTCGCAAAAGACTTGATCCAAATAGAGTGCCCACAAGGGATGGGGCTGGTAAGGGCTTAATCCAACACCTTAGAGAAAATTACATGGCTAGCCATAAATTCAATAGGTATTCGGTGTCCAACTCAAGGAGAAAGCATGAGGAATCATCTCTGCCAAGAGTGGTTTCTCACCAGGTAAGTCGCTGTCAGCATAGCAAACATCATCCAACCTAAGGTGTCCATCGGTTTGCAATAATCAGCCTAGGAAGAAAGCTCAGGGACTCATATCCTTCTATAGCGAACTAACTATTGGTATAGTTTGTCTTTGGCTTGACAGGTGTTATCCGACCTAGGGCGACTATTGAGTGAATGCAACTAGGGGACTTATGTCAACTCAAAAATAGTCAAAGGAAAGGAGCCTCAGGGACTTATCCTAAGCCTCAAATATACTCAACTTAGTTAGAACATGATGGATGGTTCAAGAAGAAAGCATGGGGACTCACATCTTCTTAAACGAAGTTAACATGAGGTAGCTTACTGGCTGGGCAGTAGAGCATACCATACTAACAAGGTGCTCATTAGTTTATAATGTTAAAGTTAGGGAGAAAGCACGAGGACTCACATCCTCCAAATAAGTGACAATTGGGGTGACATACTAGCGAGGTAGCATGTAGACTTGACCTAGAGCACTAATGAGTGAGTGCCACAGGGGCTTGCTCCCACATAAAGTAGCTCGAGATAAAAGATTTGTGTTTGTTGTTGTGCATGTGTTTAAAAGGAATAGGACGCCTCTAGGGGACTCATACACCTACCTTAAAATATGCTGGGGAATTATGAAATGATGCCACAAATGGCAATAGGATTCCCACTAAGAAAGAATGTCGCTTGAGTTCTCTCACATCTAACTTAGTTATGCTAATAGAAATGGGATGCCTCTTAGGTTCTCTTACACTTATTCTAAAAGCACCAAGAGATTGTGTTTGTGTTGTGAAAAAGGGATAGGATGCCACTAGGGGACTCTTACACCTACCCTAAATACGTCACGACAGATTCGCAAGACAAGCAAACAACACTTCGAAAGAAGAGAAGATTTGATGAATGAAATCATATTTTTTTCTTTTTATTAATGATTGTTTTCAAACCAATTTTGTTTCATAGGTAATATTTTCTTAGATAAAGCCCATTAATTGGAAGCATCGGGTGTTCCCCTTTATAATCAATAAGGTGATAAGATCTCCTTTGGTAGGCCTTCTATGACATAGGGGCCTTCCCAAGTGGGTTCAAACTTGCCTCCCATCTTTTGATGGGCAACAATTGGTCTCCTTAGGACTAACACAAGTTCTCTTTTCGAAAGACCTAGGAGGACCCTTGTTGTGAGCTTGAATCATTTTAGCCTTGTACAACTTGAGGTTGTGGTACATAGGTGACTTTCCTCCAAACCTTCGAGCTCTTCTAATCGTAACTTTGCATTCTGCTTTGTAGTGATCTTGTTACCCAATGCTATTCTTAGTGATGGGAGTTGAACTTCTAAAGGAAGAATGGCTTCAGACCCATACACTAAGGAAAATGGGGTAGAGTAGGTTGGAGTTCGGTATGTGGTGCAGCAAGCCCACAAAGCTTCAACCAACTGCTCGTTCCATTGTCTTTTGTTATCATCAAGAGTCTTCTTCAGTATCTAGATGAGAGTTTTGTTGAATGCCTCTGCTAAACCATTAGCCCTGGGATAGTAGATGGTGGAGTATCTCCAATCTATACCGTGTCTTCTAGAAAAACTATTGATCTTCATGCTTTTGAATACAGTAAAATTATCAGATATAATTCATCGAGGCACCCCAAACCTATATATAATATGGTTCCTGAAAAATTGAAGCACATGGTGAGCTATGACCTCTCTGAGTGGGATGGCTTCCGCCCACTTGAAAAAGTAGTCGGTAGTAGCTAAAATGAATCGATGCCCATTGGAAGAAGAAGGATCGATCGGACTTATAATGTCAGTACCCAACACTCAAATGGCCATGAAGCCAAAGTAGGGTGTAGAATGTTGGATGGCTGGTGGAGGACCACACCATGCACCTGACACTGATGACATCTACTAGCTACGCTCATGCAATTTGTGATCACAGAGGGTAGTAGTATCTAAGCCTTTTGATCTTCGACTTCATCTTCAGATTAGATTGATGCACTCCACATAAACCTAAATGTACCTCAGTTATAATGCCATAGACTTTGTGTTTGTCTAAACAATGTAACCACATCTAATCAAAGGACTAGCGGTATAAGGTGCCATCAACAAGAGCATAGGAGAGAGCTCTCTATTTCACCTGATGGGCTTGAGATTTCTCTTGAGGTAGTTTACCGGTGTTCAAGTAATCAATGAACGATTGCCTCCAATCAAACTCCTTGTCCATTTTAACAATGGTAACCTCCCTTTCAAGAGAAAGTCGCTCGATGAGTTCAGAATCAATAAGGGATAAGACTTATCTATTTTGGACCCTTATTGAAATGGACTCATCTTCGGGACATGCCAACTCTTTAGCAAGTTTAGCCAAGGCATCACTCGCATTCTCTCTACTGAACCTTGTAGATGGTGACTTCAAGAATTTGGGCAAGCTTCATGGTATACTCGTAATGATGAAGCTTGGGCTTGAGGACCGTAGGACCGATCGGTTGATGACCAGAATCAGATGTTGATGCTCTTGACCGATAGTGATGGCTAACTCCAATTAGCAATCAAAGCCTCATACTCGACTTCATTGTTGGTGGGGTTGGAAAGATAGTATGAGAAT
Organism: Cymbidium sinense; assembly: GCA_021442155.1. Lineage (NCBI taxonomy): Eukaryota > Viridiplantae > Streptophyta > Magnoliopsida > Asparagales > Orchidaceae > Cymbidium > Cymbidium sinense. Next base: position 128,186,437 of record CM038220.1, on the reverse strand, counting down.
CTCATCACATCAGTTTGGAGTTAGAAGAACTATTCCTACCTTGCCTTTCTGGAGAATGATCATGGTGCTTCACCTTTAAGAAAAGAAGCAGGACCATCAAAATACATCTCCCATCGGCAGTTGTTGGCCTCCCCTAAGTTCATGATTTATTCATCGGGGAGATCATCACTAAGCGGAGAATCAGTAAGAAGTGGGTGTGTTATCAAGAAATCTGCCAGTGTCTGTCCTTTTACAGCACGGAGGGGTACAAATGTGGCTTCAAATTGTGAGTATCATGGACTAATGAGCCAAACATCTGAAAAGCATTGGTCTTATCATGAGGTACTGTAGTGGATTGGTTCTTGAGATCAAGTTCACCTTATGAGAAGCATGTAGTGTCGTAGATTCTAAGATGCAAAGATCAAAGCTAGGCAGTGTTTCTCAATAGGTGGATAGTTTGCTTCAGCAGGGATCAGACGATAGGTGAAGTACTTGAGTGCGCTTTCCTTCCCTTCATCGTTGGCTTGGGCAGGTAGAGCACCGAGAGAGTCATCCAATACAGCAGTATAAAGGATCAATGGCCCGGATAGAGTCTAGAGGCGGCTTCAAGTATTCTTTGATGTTTTCTAAGCATCTTCGACACTTGTCATCCCACCTGAACTTGGCAACATTTTTCACAAGTGTAGAGAAGGGTTTGCATCTCCCTGATAAGTTTGAGATAAAGCATCTTAGATATACCAACCATCCTTGAAAGGATCTGAGTTGAGTTAAACTCTTAGGAGGTGGAATTTCTAAGATAGCTTTGATTTTTTTCAGGATCTATTTCTATTCCCCGGTGTCGAACAACAAACCCAAGGAATTTCCCTAAAGCAAATCTGAATGTACACTTCAGGGGATTCATCTTAAGGTTATATTATCTTAACCGCTCAAAAACTACTCTCAAATCAAAGAGATGATCTTTCTTTTCTAAACTCTTGACAACTAGATCATCAACGTAGCACTCAACCTGATGATGGATGAGTTCATTGAAGATCAGAGTCATAGCCCGTTGGTATGTAGCACCAGTAATTTTAAGGCCGAAAGGCATGACCCTATAATAGAAGATTTTGATCAGGGTTTGAAAAGCAGTGTTTCTTTCATCTTCAAGAGACATCTTGATTTGGTTATAGCCATATGATCCATCCATGAAAGAGAAGATTGCATGAGATGAGGTGATGTCTACCACTAATTCTGGTATAGGAAGAGGGAACTCATCCTTAGGACATGCCTTATTTAAGTGCCAAAAATCAACACAAAGATGAATTTGGCCATTATTCTTCTTAATTGGGATGACGCTAGCCAACTAGGTAGGATATTTTTCTTCCCTGATGAAACCAGCATCGATCAATTTCTTGACTTCAGAAATGACCTGTTGTTCAATTTCTAATCGCATGCATCAAGGAGCTTGCTTAATAGGGGTAACGCTGAGATCTATTGCTAGCTTATGGACTACAATATCAGGAGATAATTCGGGCATTTCTTCATAACTCCATGCAAAGCAATTTTTAAACTCAGTCAATAGCCTAACCAAGTCATTCATTTCTTCTTCATTTAGTAATGAACTGATGTATGTCAGGTGAGGATTTTCTTCTATCCTGAGATTGATTTCTTTAAGTTTGTTGATTATTGAATAAATCTCCTCTTCAAATTATGGTGGTCCCTCTTTGACTTGGAGATCATCTGAGGTTCCTAAACACACATTCTCATAAGAGTTGGGGATGTGTGAGAAGAACGTATCAGACTCTAAATAATTGGTAACAACTAGGTAATAATCTTTGTCATCGACTAGACCCACTGTGCGGAATCCTAGTCATGCTCTTGATTGTGCTTCTCTGCTTATATTGTTCCATAATTTTTTGAAATATTCTAACCTGTGCATGGACAAAGTGTGTGGAACTAAACCTTTCTGCATAAGATTTTGAACACAATGCGAGTAAAAATCAAAAGGTAATTCCATTAATTCTTTTAAAGTATATTCCTCAAGTCCTACATCGAGCTCTGGACTTGAGGATGATGAACCTAAAAGAACCTCTTCTGCTTCATGCCACTGGAAGACTTAGGGACTTCCTTAACTACTAAACCTTCAACTTTAGAGATGTAAGTGAGGTAAGAGCTAAGGTTCCCCTGAATAGTTTCACATAAACTGATTGAATGCTTTGCTTGGAGCTGGTCTTGTCTCACGGATCAAAAGTCACCTCCAATGGAACCCGCTAAGAGGGGTTGACTCATATACTAATCACATTAGGCTCATCCTCCGAGCTAGATTCCAAGTCTATGAATAGTAGTACTCCATGAGCGGAACACGACCTCTATTGGGCAGGCCAAGGGTCTCCCACCTCTGATTATCTTTTCTTTCTACCTCACGGTGGAGGTTGAGCCATCTACCCACATGTCCATATGATGGAATGAACTGTGGGAATGTGATATCTTGGATCCACTTCTTCTTCAATTCCCTTTCTTGGTTCACTTGGACTTTTCTTTTTTCTTTTCATTTTCTTTTATCTTTTCTTTTGCTTCATTTTCTTTTGCTTTTGCATTTGCATTTGAATTTTTTCCAAGTTCACAAGAAAGGGTGTTTTGAGAAAGATAGTAGGTCGCATCCTCATAAATCTCAACCTCTCTGACTGAGAATGGCTTTTCATCCCCGTTGACATGGTACTCAATTCCATCTTTTCTGAACTTGATGCATTGATGAAGGGAGGATGGAACGATCTTGTTTTGATGTATCCAAGGCCTACGAAGCAAAAAAATGAATGAAGTATTTGAATCAATGATGATTTGAACGTCTTCCGGTCCTATCTCCAAAGGCAACACTATAGAACCTAAAGCACGCTCTTGATCATTGAATCCTCTCAACATCATTCTATCTCGAGTAGAGATGTCGATCTTCAAATAGGCAAGGTCTTTAGACTCATAATATTCTTGATGCACGAATCCATGAGAACTGGAGTCTAAACTGTCCATGTCGTGATGTATAGGGGCGGTTGTGCTCCAAGTCCCCAGAAAAGGTCTTCATCTGAAGGTGATCCCTTGGGCTTCTTTTGCATATGTGCTTCCTCACTATATGTCGGTGAGCTAAGCATATCTCAGGATCAAAGAGGGCCTTGATTAGTGACTCCCTTATCTCTTTGGATAAGATAAGGGCATCATACTTGCTTAGCTTAGATGGCAACTTTCTTAGATGAGAAAGGATGTTATAGTCCACCTTTGGTTGGTCTTCCACAAGCATATCCAAGGGTGGAGCATCCTATGGAAGGGCTTCTCAATCTTCAGTACCAATGACATGTTTCTCTTTATCTTGAGGTGTTGCCCTAGGAGGTAGAACCTTGCCACTACGGATGTTGACTTCGGTAATCTCTAGAGGTAAAGTGGTGGCAAGTTCTACCTGCACTTCAGGCTCACCTATAACTTCTCCTATGAGACCCTTGGAATCGGATGATTCCAAGTCTATTTCAAGAGGTGAACCCATAGTATTCAGAGTTGGAAAGTCTAACTTTGAATCAAAAAGAGAAAGATCAGAATTATTATAGTTAATTAGACTTTTGGAGGTATAAAGTAGAAGTCAAGTAGAGTGAATGGAGTAAGAGATTTGATGCCCTTATCCACTGATACAATAGTTCTACTAGTAGAAGAAATAGAAGAACTACCTGAAATGGAAGAAGTCACCGGTATGGAAGGCTGGGAAATGGAGGCTGGGCATGATCGGTGGCTATGCTAAGAGCTATCTGTGACACATCTTCTTGCCTGAGCTCCACTTTCCTAGAGTTGGCACTTGGCAACTTGCAAACCTTCCTTGGTGTTGGAGGTTTGAGGGACTGCACAAGAAAGCTTCTTGATCTTGAATTATTTTTTTACAGGTTTTAGATAAAGAAATATCCCAACCTTCTTTGGTTTTGGTAGGATCACTTATATCCCCAAGGATTACCCTAATGGAACTAGAAGGTTGTTCCATAAGGTATTTCTTCGAGATAATGACAACATCGACCTTGAAACTGTGTTCAAGCCAATCCTTGAATGTAAAGCAATCCTCTAAAATATGGCCTAGCATACGGTAAGGGCAAAAGTTTGGATCATGACTTATGCCAACTTCCTCCGGTCTCCTAGGCTCAGGTAGCTAAAAATCAAGTTTTTTAAGAGATTTTTAAAGATTTTTCTAATTACCTCCCTTTAAAAGAATAACATTTGTTTAACTTATCTAATAGAGTAGGTGGACCGTAGTTACGGGATATGCATCTTGGGTGGTGGTATGGTGAGGCGTGGTGTCTTGGCCGTGGAGGCTGAGGTGGAGGCCAGTATGGCTACCTCGGTGGTGGCAAAGGAGGTGGAGGCTCGAGGTTGTGGTCTCTCGACTGATCTCTAGTGGCTGCTTCCCTTATCAACCGCTACTCTACTCAGTTTCTTCTCATAAACCTTTGGGATTTTTGCTTGCAACTGATCTGAAAAGCTGTTTGGCCTCTCCTTGTAGACTAGCTATCTTGTTGATTAACTTCTCAAATGTCTTTATGGTGAAGCCCTTAAGCATGAAGGCGACAGGCCCATGGATATTCTTCAAGAGATTCTCAATAGCGTGATGTTCAGATAGCTACGGTTCACACTTCATACTCAAGTTACACCATCAGAGAATATAATCAACACGTGACTCACTGGAGTGCTGTTGGGCTACAACGAGATCACCTACAATAACCTTTGTTGAGCTCCAGCAAACTTCTTGATGAAGAGTTGCTCAATATCTTTATTGAACTTTTGGACAATTCAACATACCAGATCAGCTAGCTCTTGATAAAGAGTCTAAAGAGTAAAGCATCCTACCACTGCGTTGCAATAAGCGGTCACGAAGTGTATATGCTCTTGCCTTATTCCCGCCATCAAGCTCTTGAAGGAAGGAGGCACGAAACCCTTGGGATACTAGATGGCATCGAATTCCTCAAGGTAGGGTCTACCCTTTGGAACCGATGATCCTCCTAGGCTTGAGCCAAAGCTTCCTTCACCTACAGCTAAACCATGGATTTTAGATCTTTTCATGTATGGAGGTACTATCCACTACCTTCCTATAGAAACTAGTGATATCTTGCTCAACGGGAGGTAGAGTATTAACTGGATCTAAGACATGCACTAGCTCGGGTTGACTAACATTCTAAATGGCTGGAGGGCTTGCTTAAAAGCACGACAATATTGCATAAGTCTCTACGTGCCATCCCATGTTTTTTCTTTTGTGAATTGAGGTGATGGGCTAATTCTGTGGTGTCTCCTTAATCAACCTCATCACCTTCCATGGCCTGTTTCTCTCTAAGAAGAGAACCTCTAGTATCGACCATGCATACACCTGCTGAATCCCCCATCAAGTCATCTTCATTAGGATTAAAGCTGACTCTTTCTTCATCAGACCAAGCATACCCTAAGATCTCCTTTTTTCCATAAAATAGTGTGCAACTATCTCATCTAAGGATCAATCTAACTTCAGTACAAATAATTTGGGTATTTATCACTATCATGCAGAGGCACTAGACCTCCTGTGAGAATCTTGTGTGCACACTCACTAGAAGAATAATACTCTTACTATGTATGGGGTAATAATCCTAGGATGATCCTCTACTCTACCGACTGTCATTTTGGAATATCATGATAACTGTCACCATCTCCATCGTATGGGTGGAGTTGGTGAAAGGAGCGACCAGCTCAGGGTGCCACTCTTCCCCACATTAGAGGCGAGGTCAAGCAGAGGACCTCGACCTACCATAATGGGTGGTGTAGGAGGAGTGGGATCCCTTGGCCGCAGATGGATCCCGGGTACATTTTTTTCCGGATGCGCCTTCATGGCCTTAGATGGAATGGGTGATGTTGAAACCACTTTGGAGATGATGGGCGTGGGGTGGGGTGGAGACACCACCGACTCTCTGTGAGACCTCCAGGTGGCTAGTCCCCGTGAGGAGAATCTTGTCGGAATGGTGCGGGTAGCAGTGAAATCAACAGTGGTGGCCTGGGAACCTCCGCTCTCTTATGTATGATGTATGGGCCTCACAGCCTCTCACGATGGATCGCCTCACCACACTATGAGGGATATGGATCAATTGAACTGGGTACCGGTCAGTGTCAGCTGCTCCACTACATGTAGAGCAGGGAGGCGCTCTGACCTCTACTCCCAAATGGATGCAAGTTCACCACTAGAGGAGGTGATGAATGGATTCTCCTGGCATCCTCTCTATCTGATCCTGAGAGAGGATGAAATTGGTTTTCCATAACAAGAGGTGAAGTGATCATGGGAGACTCATTCATGGCTGATCTGGCAGCTGCCTCTAGCTCTTTGGCTATTCGAGTGTGGAATCGTTTGACCATATGGTTCTTATTCCTATGCTAGGTGCGGGGAGGATGAGAGGTGTGAGCTTGACCCATACTCAAACGTCGGGGAGGCAAGCCCTGAAACCAGGGGAGCTTTACCCTTGGAGGGTATAGATGGTAGGGTGCTATCATGCACCGGGGCAACATGTGCAACTCTAAGATGAACTACAACTGGAATTGGAACTGTACTAAAATAGCTAAAGTCTATGGTATTTTCACAGTCTTCCTCTTTAGTGAGGAGATATCTGAATCAGAGGGTAAGTCTACCCTGATGACCGGCTTCTACTCAGCCACCATCTTCTTACTGTCTGTGGTGAGGGGAATGCCCTCACAAGTGATCATGTCTCCTTCAAATCCCTGGCCATAATGGATCAAGTGGGAATGGTCCAAACGAAAGTCAGCCTAATATAAGGCTAGATCCATGCTATGAGGGAAAGTAAAGACAAATTTATGGGAACTTGCCATTACATTGACTGAAGCTGAAATTGAAACTGTACTTGCACTAACTGAAAAAGATCTGCAATGAGAAATGACCTTGCATCAATTTTCTATCTCCATAGATTTTGAATTTTGAATTTTGAAAATTTGAACCCACATCCAACAACTTGGAAGTGTTAAGTGGGGTTTAAATAGATTTGGAAAGATTGACTGAAAGAGGAATTTGAATATGAATCCAAACTTCAACAAATAGGTATGTTGAAATATGGATTCAAAATTTTGATAGGATGCTTCCATAGGTTCATTTATGTTTGAATTTGAATTTTGATTTTGAGGACCCTTTCCTTTAACAAATTTGGGTATGTCAAAGTAAGGGTCAAAATGATTTTGTGTTTGATTATTTTGGAAAATTTTACTTACTTGGCAAATTTAGGTATGCTAAGTGCAGTGAAAGTGATTAGTTCTTTTGAAAATTTTGTTTTGATTTTGGAAAAATTTGGAATTCTTACTTAGCAAATTTAGGTATGCTTAGTAAAGAATTCAAGTGTATTTTGTTTAATTTTTGAAAATAGGATCCTTAGCAAATTTAGGTATGCGAAGAAAATCCTAAGTGTTTCATTTGTTTGGAATATTTTGATTTTTGAAAAGGGTAAGATCCTTTAGCAAATTTAGAATGCTAATCCTAAGTGTTTTGTTTTGTTTTTGAGATGATTGAAAGTGTAGATTCAACTTTAGCAAATTTGGTATGCTAAAGATGAAATCCCACTTGGTTTTGTGAAATGGAAATTTAACTTAGCAAATTTGAGTATGCTAAATGAAATTTCAAATGTTATGTTTAAAATTTTGATTTCATTTTAGTTTTTGAAAAATGGAAACTTCTCCTTAGCAAATTTGGTATGCTAAGGGGATGAAAGGTGTTTGAATGTTTTGTTTTGACTTTGGAAACTTTACTTAGCAAATTTGAGTATGCTAGGTGAAGTTCCAAAATATGTTTTGAAAAGTTTTGAATTTTGGATTTGGACTTCACTTAACAAATTTGGGTATGTTAAATGAAGTTCCAAATGTGTTTGAAATTTTGAAATATGATTGTTGATTTTATTTTGATTTGGAAGATTCACTTAAAAAATTTGGGTATGTTAAATGAATTTCCAAAATGTGTTTGAAAATTTTGATTATGATTGTTGATTTTGATTTTAGATTTGGAAACTTCACTTAAATTTGATTATGTTAAATGAAATTTCAAATGCGTGTTTGAAATTTTGAAATATGATTGTTGATTTTGATTTTAGATTTTGAAACTTTACTTGACAAATTTGTGTATGTTAAATGAAGTTTCAAAAAAATGTGTTTAGAAAATTTTTGATTTGGAAACTTCACTTAACAAATTTGGGTATGTTAAATGAAGTTCCAAAATGTGTTTAGAAAATTTTGAATTATGATTGTTGATTTAATTTTGGATTTTGAAACTTTACTTAACAAATTTGTATGTTAAATGAAGTTCAAAATATATTTGAAAAATTTTATTTGGAGACTTCACTTAACAAGTTTGGGTATGTTAAATGAAGTTCTAAAATGTGCTTTAAAATTTTTTGAAATATGACTATTGATTTTGATTTTGGATTTTGAAGACTTCACTTAGCAAATTTGATTATGCAAAGTGTGAAATTTGAAAAATGTTTTGAAAAAATTTTGAAATTTTTTTAATGTTTGAAAGAGGACCTCCATTTTAACAAATTTAAGTATGTAGAATGGAGATCAATTTTTATTTTGAAAAATGAAATTTTTTTTTATTGTTATTTTTTGAAAGGGAGGAATTCCTTTAAAACATATGTGATATGTTTAAGTGGGATTTCTAAAATGATTTTATTTTATTTTAGAATGAAATATTCATTTAATAAATTTGAATATATTAAATGAAGATTCATATGTTTTTTTGAAAAGTTTAATTTTGTTTACAAATGAACTTTCCATTCAATAATAAGTGAGTGTATTGAAATAGAAGATTCATATGTGCTTTTGAAAACTTTATGATTATGATTGTGATTTTGGAAAGATGATTGTTTATTTTTTTTTGAAAATGACATCTTCATCAAAGTGAATTTGAAAGGAGATGTACATTTGTGCTTTTGTAAAATATTATTATTTTTATTTTTGAAAAATCCCTACATGTAACAATTATTGAAATTGTTAAATGAAGGTGACAAAATTTTGTGAAAAATATGTTATTAAGTGCATTTTTTTTAAAAAGGTGCTTTTTAAGAGCAAAGTTATTTATGGAAGATTTATTTATTTTAGGATGAACTGTTTCTTATCATGAAAATGATAAAGAGGATGTCTTAAAGATGTTTCTTTTTTATTTAAATCTTTTTACTTTACTCATTGGAGAAGCCAACAGGGGTTTTAAGATCAACTGGGAATGCAACCCTAAAACCTAAAGATATTGGCTAACTCAACTCAAGAATGAAATGAGCTAAGTGCCAGCGGAAAGAAGGATAGTCTTGGATTTATACCAAAGTACAAACCCACTATCGATATTCAAAGACAATGATCATTAACCAAAGATGGAGAGAGGAACCATCCCCAGTGGAGTCGCCTTTCAAATCTGTGGAGAAAAGAAAGAGGAGACCTTATATAAATTCATCTTGGTAAGACACCACACAAATTCGCAGATGTACTTATTCCAGTGATCGGGTACGTCATCAAGGAAATAGTATACTATCTCGAAAGACAGAAGTCACTACCTTTTAATGGAACCAATCACCTCAATAAAGACTTCTAAGGATGATGGGTTGCATACGTACCAGAGATTCTTCCCCTACTTTACATGGAAAAGTAAAGCGAGTTTATTTTAAAGCTGGGTTCATTAAGTTCCTACAGGCAAGCCCTAGTTAATTACATCTAAGGGGCGGGATCCAGAAAACTCTCGATTAAGGTAAATGATTGTTGTTTTGAAGATTTCAATAGGAAGGACTATCAATCGATTGGTTTTATGTTTGAAGATCAAATGGGATTGATCAAAGAGGGAGTTATTATCAAGCCAAAATGGGAAATAAGTAGGAGATGCTCGATGTTAGGAAACTAGCGAGCATCTCAAACTATCTAAAATTGGGCTTTACATTTTAGAAATTGATTTAGTTTGTTTGAGTTGTATTTTTTATTAAAATTTAGGACTTAAGATTCCTTAACACAAGAGAAAATGCTAGAGGTGAGAAATTATGCTTATGGCCAGGAAAAAAAGCAATCCCTAAATCTAGGGAGCTTGGTGAGGGCAGCATAATCTAAATCTAAGGTGAAAATGGGTAATTGGTTTGCCTCCACGAGAGGACAAACCACGACAACTTGGACTTTACAGCCTGGGGTGGCCACTAACTCCTCCTACATTTTAAATACATGTAGGCAAGTCTTTATGCTTATGCAAGATAGCTAGGCTATTTTTATTTAGAAAGAGACTAAGTCCTTAAACTCACTCCTAAAGAGACTAGATGTAAAGGGACATGCTTCAAATGACCTCTAATGCATTTCAAATTTCATTTTATTTTTTATTTTTGGACAATTATTTTGACTCAGCTAATAGGATTTTTATGACTAATGCATGAGAAATGGTTATTGGCCAAAATCAAATAGAAGGGGAGGTGAGTTTCCACCATGGCTCAAGGTCAAGTTTTCTTTGAAAAGGTGGAACCCTCAATCAGAGTGAAATAAGATGCATTTGTGCATGATATTATAAAGAAATGCTCATCCAACTAAGGGGTTGCTAATTCTTTTATCTTGATTTTAATCCTAAGGTTTAGGTGAGATTATGAGTTATTTAATTTTTTATTTGAGTTATTAAGTTGGGTAAAAGATGTATTTTCCTTAAAGAGTCTAATCCTCATCGAGACCATTCATAAAGCAAGGAAGAAACTAGAAAAAGCATGCCACTTAATACAAAAGCTAAATAAATCATCAATCAATTTATAAAGCTAATTTCAAAAAAAATAAATGGCCATTTGTGGTCTGGCACCACCGCACGAACCCGAAAATATCAAAAGTGGGTAGCCGAGCTCTACCCTTATACAACTCGGATTACAAATGAATTAAATTACAATTTAAGCAAAGGAATTAATTGTTATGGGGGATTTTCAAGCTTTATTCTTCTTTCTTCTTTCTTTCTTTCTTTTTTTGGTCCCTTATTTTGGATGGTTGGAAGGTGGATGCTCCAAGGCTTCACATGGTACATAAGATGGGATCTTATGACCAATGTTCATCCTAATCCCCATAACAAATCATTCCAAAATCCTAATTACAAATTTTTCGAAAAGGAAAAGTAGAAATCTAACACACAAAACAAAGGTTAGTTAAATCACACCACAAATCCCAAGCATGTATATTGGACTTATCACCCACACATGGGTGACTAAGTCCACTTGATATGGATTATGCTTAGGGGTATAAAGCACCAAGCAAGTATTTTTTTTTATTTATGATATCTTAAGCACAATCCAGAAAAGAATAGTTAGACTAACGTCCTACCATTCATTCTACAAGCATACACCTAACATCCGTCTAAAACATATCACAAAACAAAACATAACATCAAACCATGCACCAACCTAACCTAAGTCTAGAAGTGGCAACTTAGGCTAATGTGTGTGCTTTGAAGGTTCGTGTGGTATGCTTAGCTTAGGACTTTAGGTTCAAATTTTCTTAAGTGTGAAGAACATGTTCAACTTAGAGGAGGGTTTCATTTAAGTTGTTTAAGTGTTTTGGGTTTTTTTTTATTTCATGTTTTTAATTTGGTTTAAGTGAAACCTACAATTAATTACTAAGTTATGAAGAGAGGGAAAGAGAACTTCTCTTTCCTTCCTAACTAAGTAATTTCTAAGTAAGTTCATTTTAGTTTCATTTAGGTGAATGTTTTGATTACATCTTTTAATTAATCCTAAGTTTAGATAAACTCTAAACAAACTATTCAAAAGAAGGCATTTTAAGATTAAATAAAATGAATCAAAATTCACATAACACAGTACTTCATTTCTTTCCAACATATATAACATGCATATGGATGGACCCTAAGCATATCTATACATGCAAATGAGACTAGTTAACACACTTTATGATGCATGCTAAGTAATCCATTTAAGAAAATTTAGAAGTTGAACATGTATGATTTTCTTAAGTAGAAAAGGTTTTTCTTATCCAAAATTTCACATACATGTATGAAAGTAAGAAAGGCATAAGTGAGTACAGTGTCATTGTTAACCAGAGGTGTAAGGTACAAGACCTACTTAGGGCTACTTAAAGCCTTACAACCTCGAGATTGTCCAGACTAATATACCACTTTTCTTAAATACAAATATGCATATAAAAGAAATGAAGTAGAAAAGGAAGATGCAAAAGTTGCTTAATGAATTTGTTTTGTTTATGCAATTTATCCATGCAAGTGTAGGCAATCCTTCTTAGATGATAGCATGGGATGAATAGGGTATAGAATTAAGTAAGTGTTGGGTTCTTTTCAAATGAACCCTACATCTTACTAACTCCTATTCAAAACTATGCTAACATAAGAAAGAAAGAAAGAAAGGCTACACTAAACATGACTTTATAATCTATCACATGCAAGCTTATAATTAAGATATGAATAGCACACTTTCAAATTTGATATTTCATTTATAAGTTTTGAAAATATTTTTTCAATTTAGTAGAGATAATAGCCATTCATATTTTACTTTAGTTAAATCCTAAAGATTATGAATGCATGAATCACATGACATACAACTTAGCATGTTGGGAATGATTCAAAGTAATGAAATCATGTAAACAAACTCACTTTACTTAAATCCTAAAGACATTCTTAAGGAATAAGAAAATTTAGAATAAATCAAAGTGAATTTTAAAATGATTTTTGTTTAGTTTGAAGTTTGATTTAATTTTAAAAAAGTGAGATGAGTTTGTTGTTCCTAACCCATTCCCACATGTGTTTTGTATTTTGTTTAATTTTTAGATAATTAAATCCATTTTAAGCATTGATTAGGTTAAGGTATGAATTAAGTGGCTTAATTAACCCTTACCTACACCACCTGAAAAATTAACTAAATAATTATGACAATGAGATGACATAAAACCCACAAGGTATTTAAATTTTAATGCACCTAATAATGAAAAGGCCTAATGCAATTTCTCACAATTAAAAGTTAAGCTAAGGGTTTTAGCTTAAGTACTTTTAAAACACCCCTTTACACTTATGAAAGGAGTTTTAATTTCCTTAATTGAACTTAGGCTATTAAACACCTAAGCATCTACCAAAGGTAGATTAATTAAGTTCTGAAACTTTTTAGAATTTTTGAAAATTGATTAAAGGGGTGATTAATGAGTTAACCCTTAATTAAAAGGGGATTAAGGAGAGAAAAGGGGGGTTTAGAGAATAGCTTAGGGGTAATGCTCCAAAATTATTCCATAAACTCCCTACTCACTAGATCTAACCTTAATCAATCCTAATCATAGGGTAAATCCACTAATTACACCTTAATTACTCTTAATTACATGAAAGGGGTAATTAGGAAATGAAATAGAAATTTTCCTAATTAGGCCATCAATAAATCTCAAGAAAATTAGGAGAGGTGGAGGTCATCCCCTAAAATAAATCCTAAAAATTTGAGATCAATTGATGACTTAATTAAAGAGTAATTAGCTAATTAAGATTCCCAAATTAACCCAAATTTAGAGAAAGAGGACTTCAAAATCCATTGAAACTATTTTTAAAATATTCTAGATGAAATTATCTTTCCATAGCATTTTTCATTTTATTTTTTTGATTTTTCTATGAAGAGTTATAAATTTTAGAAGTTATATGATTAATTAGAATTAATTAAAATAACTAATCCCTACTTAATCTCTCACCACGCTGCACACGGGTCAATGCTTTACACGCGTCACATCTTGAGGGTGTGACTTAAATGTCACATCCCAAATGGCAGCGGTGACACATGCATAATATCCTTGGTCGTCTGATCAAAGATCAGATGGCTAAGGATTCACTGAGGTTTTAAAAGAATAATTAATTTACTAAATATAATAAATAATCTCAATCGTCCATCTAAAATGAGTAGATAGATGGCTGACATAAGCCAAGTTCTTTCCTGAGGATCAATGGGGACCGTCCATGATCTAAGGGGAGATCCAAGCCCCATCTAGCATAGAATCATACAAAACTCAACCCACACCATATAGGCATGATTACCAACCTATCCAATGGTTGATTTCTCATGCCATGAAAATTTCTTTCACAAAGGACCAACACCTATCAAGCTAAGTGTTCAAAAAATTACATACCTCACCGAGGTGATCACCTGAATCGAGTAGCTGGGTGGAGAGAAGCCTATTGAAATTTCTAGGCCTTGAGATTGAGTGGCTTGCTCTATCAACCAACACCACTTCAAGATCCTTGCAGCTTTGATTGAATTGATCCTCTCCTTGCAATGGGAACTCCAATGTGAGCTTGAGCACTTGGTCCCTTGGTGGAGTATGCAAGGAAAATTGAGTGAGGAGGAAGTTGGGAATGAGATGAGCTCCTATTTTGCAGTGCAAAATCAAGAATGGGAATTAAATCCTATCTAAGAATCTTGGAATGTTCTCAATGTGGTTGCTCTTCTAGCTTCAATCAAGAGTGAATTGAAATTTCATTGAATTAGGGGGAGTATATCTCCCCCTATGGCAATCAGATGGATGACACCTCCTTTATCATTTTGATCCAATTGACCAGATTGGAGAGGTTATTTTGATGGTTTTGATTGTGCACATGGTCGGTTTGATCCCTTGAGTGGATTGCTAACTTCTTATTTACTAAAATTGAGCTTAAGAGGGAATTTGAAAAATCCAATTTCAAGCTACGTGGTTGGGTTTGGTCTATGGGCCAAATGGGCTGACCCAAACCCATTGGGTTGGGTGCACCATTCATCACTAAGTCTACTTGAGCTTTTATGAAAGCCTCAAGTGATTGTGAAGAGGGTATGACCCAAATACCCATGGGTTAGGCCAAAATTTGTTCTATGGCCTAGGAGTAAAATGGTCATTTTTCTATTTTCTTTTAATTTAGGTATGTTTGGTATGTTAAGAAAATAGGTTTGGCCAAGTTTCATTAGATTTTGAATCCATTTGATAGGGTTTGGCTCATGTTGACCCATTTTGGTCAAAATGAGTAAACTTGGGTCAAGTTGACCAATTGGTCAAATTGGGTCAAACCAAGGGTTGGGCAAGCTCATATGACCGTTTGAAATGTTTGGGTGGCTTTGGTTTGGTTCAATTTGATATTGGCTCATATGACTCATTTAGGTCAAATGGGTCAAGTTGACATATTTGACCCATTTGACCTATTTGAGGTAGGTCAAGGGTAGGTTTAGGTTTAGTTATTCATATAGAGTGGATTGGTATCTTTGTTTCCAATTAGTTTTGGTTAAGTTCAATTTTGGCTCAACATGACCCCTTTATCATGTTGGTCTAAGGTCAATTGGGAAGTTGGGTCTAGTTGGCCAATTGAGGCTTTGTCAAGTTCCACAAGTGATTTGGAATGGACTTGACCCATTGGTTTCAATCAATTTGGCTAGATCGTTTTGACACATTTTGACCCTTTAGGTCAAAATGGGTCAACTTGGGTCCAATCAATGTTAGGCTCAAATGTTGCTTGGTCAAGTTCAAACATAGGTCATGAGTGAACTTAGATCAATCAATCAATTTGGCCTATGGAATTTTGGCTATGTTAGGTTTCATTTTAGGTTATGTTAACTTGGTCAACCCTTAGGTGACAATTTCATTGATTGATTATCCCATGATGATTGTTGATCATGATGAGAGGCAATATGAGTTTGGTTCAATCTAATTTGGTTAGGATCAAAAGTTCATAAGGGTACTTTAGGTCACTTTGGGTCAAGTGAGCCTAAGTGGGTCAAATGGCTTGGTCAAAGCTTGATTTGAAGTTGATTGATCTTGTATATGGACTTATGATTGAAATATAAATCCATTTTTCAAAGGAAAATATGAAGTCTTGGGTTTGATTTTTGATTTGGGTTTTGATTGTTTGATTGAGGTTTGATTTATATATGATCTCATGATTGTAGGATTGATTGAACCATGAGAGAAAATCAAGGATTTGCTTGATTTGAATTGATTTGGCTAAGTTTAAGATTTTCTTTAAAAGGCTTAGATTGATTTTGATGGATTTGTTTGATTTTGGAATTGGTTTTGATTATTTGAATTTATATTCATTTATATATGTGAATATAAATGAGAATATAAATTGAGAGAAATTTTCAAAAAATTTGAAAGAGTTTAATCATGATTTAAGTTAAATCCAAAGAAAAGGGAATTTAAAGGATTTAAGAGAATTTTAAATTGAAATTTAATTTTTTATTTGGATTGATTGATATATATTTATATTTCATTTATATATGAGAATATAAATGAGAATATAATATTTTGAGAAAATCTCATGAGTTTGAAATGGTTTGATCAAAGAGTTAAATCCATTAATAAAAATTAAGGGATTTAAGGAATTTCAAGGATTTTAAATTTGGAATTTAATTTTTGAGTTGATTTGATTGGTTTATATTTATATTTCATTTATATATATGAAATATAAATGAGATATAAACAATTTTTTGAGAAAATCCCATGAGTTTGAATAGGTTTGATCAAGGTTTAGATTGATTTTAAAGTCCTTTAATGGAAAATTAAAGGGAATTAGGAAAATTTTTATGGATTGATTTGGAATTTTTGAATTTGATTTGATGGTTTTAAATTTATATTTTATTTATATATGAATATAAATGAGAATATAAATAATTTATGAGAAAATCTCAAATATTTGACTAGGTTTGAATCATAGTTATGGTTAAGTCCTTAAGGGTTTAAGACTTAGAAAATTTGGACTTAGGAATTTTGATGGATTTTGATCATGGATTTCAATCATATTTCAATCATGGAATTGATTTAAGTTTGAGAAAATCAAATAGAATTGATTTGGAGTTTGACTTGAAAGAAGGAAGTGAGGAATAAGCTAAGGGTAAGAAATTTCTAACACCCCCTAAGGCATGAATATTCCTATGGCTAACTCTTCTAAGTCTTCTGTTAGGAGTGTCCACCTAATCACTAGATGTGTCTTAAGACTAAGAAACTCTTAAAGTCTAAGAGAAGTCCTATGTCCAAGATGGAGGTGTTGATAGCTCATTCTAAAATGTAGATGCATAGTGAATTTCAACTTTTCTTAACTGAACACTAAATAACCAAATGGATATTTTTCTCTTCCCTCATGAAACCAAAGATCAATCATGACTTGAAATGACCTTGTTCAATTTAAGAGCCTTGGAGCTACTTAATAGTAGTGATACTGGACTACTATGTAGAGATAATCCATACATCTCTTCATACCTCCATGCTAAGTAGTCTTTAAACTAAATAATTAACTAAGTCATTTTTCTTCTTCATTCGAATGACATGCATGTCGCATGGATTTTCTTTTATCCCAAGTTGATTTCTTTAACCTTGTTTATTATTGAATGAATCTCCTTCAAATCAAAACTTTGACTTGGAGATCATCTGGAACTTGGCAATAATCTTTGTCATCGACTAGACTCACTATACTAAATCCTAATCCTGCTCTTGATTATGCTTCCCTATCTATATTATTCCATAGCTTTTTGAAGTATTCTAACTCAGTGCTTGGACCATGTGAGTAACTAAACCTTTCAAGATTTTGAACACATGGTGAGTAAATATATTAAGATCTTAAGTTTCATCAACTTTAGGGCTTGAGGATGATGATCCCAAAAGAACTTCTACTTCATATCACTTCTAGGGACCCTCAACTACTATACCTTCAACTTTCGAGATGGAGAAAGAGCTGGGTTAATCATGCCTAATAGTTTCACATAAACCATTTGAATACTTTTTACATGAGGCTTCATCTCTGCCTAGATTGAAAGTCGCCCAATGGAATCTTGAGGTTGATACTAATCACATTGACTCATCAGCTGGATTCCAAGTCTGGTGAATAAATACTTATGAACTAACACCTATTCCCAACTCTCACTGAACTCTATTTCTAACTTAGGTGGATGTTGAGCAATCCTACCTACATATCCATATGATGGAATGAACTATGGGTGGAATGTGATATGCGGATCTATTTCTTCTTCAATTTCCATTTCTTGTTCACTTGGACTTTTATTTTTCTTTTTATTTTATTTTTCTTTTTATTTTCTTTTATCTTTTCTCTTTCTTCATTTTCTTTTTCTTTTGTATTTGCATTTGAATTTTGTCCAAGTTCACTAGAAAGGGTGTTTTGAGGAAGATAGTACGTCGTATC
The DNA here is from genome assembly GCA_021442155.1 of Cymbidium sinense. NCBI lineage: Eukaryota > Viridiplantae > Streptophyta > Magnoliopsida > Asparagales > Orchidaceae > Cymbidium > Cymbidium sinense. Next base: position 128,168,307 of record CM038220.1, on the reverse strand, counting down.
CTCATAAATCACAACATGTCTAATTGAAGATATCTTTTCATCTCTGTTGACATGATATTTAATTCCATCTTTTCTGAACTTGATACACTGATAAAGGGAGGATGGAATGATCTTATTCTGATATATCCAAGGCCTACCAAGCAAAGCAAAATGAAGTATTCAATCAATGATGTAGAACTTTCCATGATCTCCAAAGGTAACACTATAGAACCTAAAGCTCACACCTTGGTCATTGAATCTCAACATCATCCCATTGCCTCAAAGTGTAGATGTCGATCACAAAGGGTCTTTAGACTCATAATCACATCAAATCCACGAGAACCTAGTCAACTGCCTATGATGAGTGAGGGGACTAGCCCAAGTCAAAAGAAGGTCTTCATCTATGAAGGTGATCCTTGGGCTTCTTGCATAATGCTTCTCACCTATCCCAGAGTTAAGCATATTTCAGATCAAAGAGGCCTTGATTAGTGACTTCATCTCTTTGAATAAGATAAGGCATCATATGCTTAACTTAGATGGTAACTTTCTTAGATGAGAAAGAATGTTAGTCCACCTCAATCTTCCACAAGCATATCCAAGGGTGGAGCATCCTATGGAAGGGCATCTTCTGATCCAATAACTTGTTTTCCATCGTGAGGTGTAGGAGATAAACCTCCACCATATTGACTGTGATCATTTGTGGCAAGGTGATGGAAGGTTCTACCCGCACATCAAAGCTCATCTATAGCTTCTATATGAGACCCCTAATCGAATGATTCCAAGTCTATCTCAAGAGGTGAATCATAATGTCCAACTCAATCAAAAAAGAAAAAAGATTGAAATCATTATAGTTATTTAGACTTGAAGAGTTATCATTAAATGAAGAAGATAACCCATCAAAAGTGGCATGATATAACTCAAACTAGCTTTATTTAATTTCTTAGAATTGTTTGAGGTACAAAGTAGAAATCAAGTAAAGTGAAGTATATTTAATGCCCTTATCATATAAGAGTTCTACCAAGGAAGAAATAAAAGAGCTAAAATGGAAGAAGTCGCCCAGGAAGCCATCTATAGTCAATCACACCTTGAGTGGTTGTGCTAAAGGGATATCCTAGGCTCACACATGTTATCATCCATTCTGTGAGTTGGCATCATAACTTGCAAACCTTCTTGAGGTTCATGACTCGCACCGCAAGGAAAGCTTCTAGATCTTTGATGATCTTTAGAAGTTTCAGAGAAATATCCCAACCTTCTTTGGTTTTATAGATCACATGTATCCCCAAGGATTACCCTAATGGAACTGGAAGGTTGTTCCACGGTATTCCTTTAGAAACTACAACAATAATGTTCAAGCCCCCTTGAATGTGAAGCAATCCTCAAAACATGGCAAATATGGTGGTAAGGGCAAAAGTTTGGATCATGACTTTGCCTACTTCTTCCTTCTCGTAGTTGAAAATCAGTTTCTTTAAGAGATTTTAAAGATTTTGACACCTCATTAAAAAAGAATATGTTTAACTTATCTAAAAGAGTGGATCATAGCTACATGGGTATGCATGCCACCCCATGGTTGAGGTAGTGGAGCCCCATGATTGCGTGGAGGCCTAGATCGCCTCGATGGTGGTCTATGAGGTCAGGTCATGGTCTCAAAAATCTCTAACTAACTTTATCAACCTCAATGCCTGGCTTCTTCTCATATACTTCTGTGCTTTTTGAGCAATTGATCTTGAAAAGGCAATTGTTTGGCCTCTCCTTGTAGACTATTCACCTTGTTGTTTAGCTTCTCAAATGTCTTGATAATGAAGCCCTTAAGCATGAAGGTGACTGGGCCATGGATATTCTTCAAGAGAATCTCAATGGAATATTTTTCAAACAACTGCGGTTCACACTTAACCTACCTCAAATAGGTCAAATGGTTCAAATAGCTCAACTTGACCCATTTGACCTAAATGAGTCATATGAGCCAAAACCAAACCTATATCAAATTGAACCAAACCAAAGCCACCAAAATATTTCAAATGGTCATATGAACTTGACTGAACCCTTGGTTTGACCTATTTTGACCAATTGGTCAACTTGATCCAAGTTGACCAATTTGACCAAAATGGGTCAACATGAGCCAAACCCTATCAAATGGATTCCAAATCTAATGAAACTTGGCCAAACCTATTTTCTCAACATACCAAATATACCCAAATTGAAAAAAAAAATAGAAAAATGACAATTTTACCCCTAAGCCATAGAATAAATTGGCCCATGGGTATTTTGGTCATACCCTCTTCACAATCACTGAGGCTTTCCTAAAGCTCAAAGGAACTTAGGATGAGTGGTGCCCCAACCTAATTGTCAGCCCATTTGGCCCATAGACCAAACCCACTACATAACTTGAAATTGATTTTCAAATTCCTCTAAGCTTAATTTTAACACATAGGAAGTTGGCAATCCACTCAAGGGATCAAACCGACCATGTGCGCACTCAAAACCATCAAAAAAACCTCTCCAATTTGGTCAATTGGATCAAAATGGCAAAGGAGGTGCCGATCGTCTGATTTCCATAGGGGGAGATATACTCCCCTTAATTCAATAAAATTTTGATTCACTCTTGATCGATTGAAGCATAGAAACCCAAAGCAACCACCTCAGAGCATTCCTAACCTTTTTATATAGGATTTGAATTCCCTAATTCTCAATTTTGCACAGTGCAAAATATGGGAGCTCATCTCAATTCCCAACTTCCTCCTCACTCAAAACTACTTCAATTCCCTTTGCATACTCCCTCAAGGGACCAAGTCAAGTGCACTCAAGCTCACATTGGAGTTCCCATTGCCAAGGAGAGGATCAATTCAATTAAAGCTGCAAGGATCTTCAAGTGGTGTTGGTCCATGGAGCAAGCCACTCAATCTCAAGGCCTAAGAATTTCAACAGGGCTTCGTCTCCACCAGATGAAGCTACCTCATCGAGCTTGAGCGCCGGTAATCACCTCTGGTGAGGTATGTAGTTTTTCGACCACTTAGCTTGATGGGTGTTGGTCCTTTATCAAAGAAATGTTCATGGCATGAGAAATCAATCATTTGATAGGTTGGTAATCATGCCTAGATGGTGTGGGTTGAGTTTTGTATGATTCCATACTAGATCGGGCTCGGATCTCCCCTTAGATCATGGACGGTCCCCATTAATCCTCAGGGAAGAACTTGGCTCATCTCAGTTGTCCATCCGTGCATTTTATATGGACGACTGAGAATATTTAGCACATTTAGTAAATCAATTATCCTTTTAAAATAATGGGTGAATCCTTTGCCATTTGATCTTTGATGACCCGAGATATTAGTAGCCCCATCGCCATTTGGGATGTGAAATTTAAGTCATACTCACAATGTGTAAAGCAGACCACCACCGCCAATCACGCAAAGGAGTGAGATTAAGGGATTAGTTATTTACCAATTAATTCTAATTATTCATAACTTAAAAATTTTTAACTCTTCAAAGAAAAATTAGAAAAATAAAAAAAGGAAAAATACTATGGAAAGATAATTTCATCTAGAATATTTTAAAAGTAGTTTCAATGGATTTTAAATTCCCATTTTCTCTGAATTTAGGTTTCTTTGGGAATCTTAATTTGCTAATTATTCTTTAATTAGTTCATCAATTGATCTCAAATTTCTAGGGTTTATTTTAAGGGATGACCTCTGCCTCCCCTAGTTTTCTTGTGATTTATTGATAGCCTAATTGGGGAAATTGCTATTTCATTCCCTAATTACCCCTTTCATGTATTTAAGGATAATTAAGGTGTAATTAGTGGATTTACCTTATGATTAGGATTGATTAAGGTCAGATCCAGTGAGTAGGGGGTATATGAAATAATTTTGGGGCATTTCCCCTAAGCTATTTGCTAAACCCTCCTTTTCTCTTTTTAATCCCCTCTTAATTAAGGGTTAACTCATTAATCACCCTTTTAATCAATTTTTAAAAATTATAAAATGTTTCAGAACTTAATTAATCTACCTTGGGTAGATGCTTAGGTGTTTAATAGCCTAAGTTCAATTAAAGAAATTAAAACCCCTTTCATAAGTGTGAAGGAGTGTTTTAAAAGTACTTAAGCTAAAACCCCAGCTTAAATAACTATTCAAAATTGCATTAGGCCTTTTTATTATTAGGTTAATTGATAATTTAAGTACCCTGTGGGTTTTTTGTCATCTCATTGGCTCATAATTATTTAGTTAATTTTTTTAAGGTGGTGTAGGTAAGGGTTAATTAAGTCACTTAATTCATACTTTAACCTAATCAATGCTTAAAAATAGATTTAATTATCTAAAAACTAAACAAAAATATAAAACACATGTGGGAATGGGTTAGGAACAGTGAACTCATCTCACCTTTTTAAAATTAAACCAAACTTCAAACTAAACTAAAATCAGTTTGAAATTCACTTTGATTTATTTTAAATTTTCTTATTCCTTCAGAATGTCTTTAGGATTTAAGTAAAGTGAGTTTGTTTATAAGCTTTCATTGCTTTGAATCTTTCCTAACATGCTAAGTTGTTTGTTATGTGATTCGTGCATTCATAATCTCATGTTTCAAATTTTAAAATAAAAATTATTTACTTTATGTCAAATGTGCATGTGTTAAAAAGTAAAATATGAATATTATTATCACTACTAAAAAATATTTTCAAAACTTATAAACAAAATATCAAATTTGAAAGTGTGTTATTCATATCTTAATTATAAGCTTGCATGTGATAGATTATAAAGTCATGTTTAGTGTAGCCTTTCTTTCTTTATTATGTTAGCATAGTGTTGAATAGGAGTTGGTAAGATGTAGGGTTCATTTGAAATGAAACCAACACTTACTTAATTCTATACCCTATTCATCCCTATGCTATCGTCTAAGAAGGATTTCCTACACTTGCATGACTAAATTGCATAAACAAAATAAATCCATTAAGGAACATTTGCATCTTCCTTTTCTACTTAATTTTTTTTATATGCATGTTTGTATTTAAGAAAAGTGGTATATTAGTCAAAACCCAGGTTGCAAGGTTTTAAGTACCTAAGTAGGTCTTGTACTTACACCTGGGTTAAAATGATGTTGTACTCACTTAAGCCTTTCTTACTTTCATTCATGTATGTGAAATTTTGGATAAGGAAAACCTTTTCTACTTAAGAAAATCATACATGTTCAACTTCTAATTTTTCTTAAATCGATTACTTTATATGCATCATAAAGTGTGTTAACTACTCTCATTTGCATGTATATATATGCTTAGGTTCCATCCATATGCATGTTATATATGTTGAGAAAGAAATGAAGTAATGTGTGTTATGTGAATTTTGATTCATTTTATTTAATCTTAAAATGCCTTTCTTTTTGAATATGTTTTGTTTAGAGTTTATCTAAACTTAGGATTGATTAAAAGATGTAATGAAAGTATTCACCTAAATGAAAGTAAAATGTGAACTTAGCTTGGAAATTACTTAAGATTAGAAAAGAAAAAAGAAGTTCTCCTCTCTTTCCCTCTCTTCATAACTTAGTAATTAATTGTAGGTTTCACTTAAACCAAATTAATTAATAAAAAAAACAAACCCAAAAAACTTAAACAACTTAAATGGAACCCTCCTCTAAGTTGAACATGTTCTTCACACTTAAGAAAATTTGAAAGGCGACTCCCCAATAGAGATTTATTCACCATATTGTTGATTTTAGGGACTTAAACAAGGCATGTCCTAAGGATGAGTTTCCTCTTCGTATACCAGAATTAATGGTGGACATTGCCTCATCTCATGCCATCTTCTCTTTCATGGATGGGTTATCTGGCTATAACCAAATCAAGATGTCTCCTGAAGATGAAAGAAACACTACTTTTCAAACCCTGATCAGAATCTTCTATTATAGGGTCATGCCTTTAAGCCTTAAAAATGCTGGTGCAACATACCAATGGGCCATGACTCAGATCTTCAATGAACTCATCCATCATCAGGTTGAGTGGTACATTGATGATCTAATAGTCAAAAGCTTAGAAAAGTAAGACTATCGCTTTGACTTGAGAGTAGTTTTCGAATGGTTAAAATAATATAACCTCAAAATGAATCAAGTGTGCATTTAGAGTCGCCGGGAAACTCCTTTGTTTGTTGACATCGAGAATAGAAATAGATCCTAAAAGATTAAAGCTATCTTAGAAATGCCACCTCCTAAGAGTTTAACTCAACTCGATCCTTTCAAGGATGGACATATCCGAGATTTTTATCTAAACTTATCGGGAGATGCTCAGACTTATCAAAAGGATGCCAAGTTCAAGTGGGATGACAAGTGTCGATGTTTTAAAGAAATCAAAGAGTACTGGTGAAGCGCCATTCTAGCTCTATCCCAAGTAGGCCACTCATCCTCTACACCCAGATTGGACTTTCTATGATCTGGCCCAAGCCAATAACGAAGAAAAGGAAAGTGCTCTCTACTACCTCAGCCATTGTCTAATTCCTACTGAAGCAAAATATCCACCTATTGAGAAACATTGCATTGCTTTGATCTTGGCTTCCCAAAAGCTGCGACACTATATGCTTTCTCATAAGGTAAACTTGATCTCTTGAACAAATCCACTGTAGTATTTCACGACACGGGCAATGCTATCCGGATGTTTGGCACATTGGTTCTTGATTCTCTCATAGTTTGATATCACATTTGTATCTCTCTGTGTGGTAAAAGGACATGCATTAGCAGATTTCTTAACAGCACACCCACTTCCTGCTTATTCTCTGTTTAGTGACGATCTCCCTAATGAACAAATCATGAACTTAGGGGAGGCCAGCATCCGTCAATGGGAGATGTATTTTGATGGTACTACTTCTTTTCTCAAAGGGGTAGTACCATGATCTATTCTCCCTAGAAAGGTAGGGGTAGGAATGGTTCTCTTAACTCCAAACCGTGATGTGATGAGATTCTCATACTATCTTTCCAACCCCTGCACCAACAACAAAGCTTGGTATAAGGCTTTGATTGCCAATTTGGAGTTAGACATCACTATCAGTGTTAAGAGCATCAATATCTTTAGGGATTTTAAGTTGGTCATCAACTAGATTGTCGGGTCCTACCAGGTTCTCAAACCCAATCATCATCATTACTACAAGTATACCATGAAGTTGTTGGCCCAAATTCCTGAAGTTACCATTTACAAGGTTCCCCGAGCAGAGAACACAATAGCATATGCTTTGGCCAAACTTGCCAAAGAATTGGCATGTCCGGAAGATGAGTCCATTTCAATAAGGGTCCAAAATAGATAAGTCATATCTCTTATTGACGCTGAACTTATCGATAGACTTTCTCTTGAAGGGGAGGTTGTCGCTGCCAAAATGGACAAAGAGCTGGATTGGAGGAAACTATTCATAGATTACTTGAACATCGACAAACTTCCTTAAGAAAATTCACAAGCCCATTAGGTGAAACAGAGAGCTCTCTCTTATGCTCTCGTTGATGGCACCATGTACCGCTAATATTTTGACCAAATATGGTTACACTATTTAGACAAACATGAAGCCCATGGAATTGTAACTGAGGTACACTCAGGTCTATGCCGAGCACATCAATCTAATCCGAAGATGAAGATGAACATCAAGAGACTAGGATACTACTGGCCTTCGATGATTATAGACTGCATGGATGTAGCTAGGAGATTCCATCAGTGTCAGGTACACAGTGTGGTCCTCCACCAACCACCCAATATTCTACACCCTACATTAGCCTCATGGCCATTTGAGTGTCTGAGTATAGATATTGTAGGTCCGATCAATCCTCCTTCTTCCAAGGGGCATCAATTTATCTTAGCTGTCATAAACTACTTTTCCAAGTGGACAGAAGCCATCCCACTCAGAGAGGTCACAACTCAACATGTACTTTAGTTTTTTAGGAACCATATCGTATATAGGTTTGGGGTGCCTCAATGAATTATATCCGATAATGGTACTGCATTTAAAATCATGAAGATTAACAGCTTCTCCAGATGACACGGTATAGATTGGAGATACTCCACCATCTACTACCCCAAAGCAAATGGCTTAGTAGAAGCATTCAACAAAACTCTCATCCAGATACTGAAGAAGACTCTTGATGATAATAAATGATAGTGGAATGAGCAGTTGGTTGAAGGCTTCTAGGCCTACCACATCACATACCAAACTCCAACTCAGTCTACCCCATTTTCCTTAGTGTATGGGTCTGAAGCCATTCTTTCTGTAGAAGTTTAACTCCCATTACTAAGGATCGCATTGGGTAAAAAGATCACTATAGAGTAGAATGCAAAGTTGCGGTTAGAAGAGCTCAAAGGTTTGAAGTAAAGTCACTTATGGGCGTGTCAAAACCTCAAGTTGTACAAGGCTAAAATGATTCAAGCTCACAATAAGCTGGTCCGCCCTTGGTCTTTCTGAGTAAGAGAACTTGTGTTAGTCCTAAGGAGACTAATTGTTGCCCATCAAAAGATGGGAGGCAAGTTTGAATCCACTTGGGAAGGCCCCTATGTCATAGAGAAGGACTACCAAGAAGGATCTTATCAACTTATTGATTGTAAAGGGGAACACCTGATGCTTTCAATTAATGTGCTCTATCTAAAGAAATATTACCCATGAAACAAATCATGTTTGAAAACAATCATTAATAAAAGAACAAAAATCGATTCCATTCATCAAATCTTCTTCTTGGTGTTTGCTTCTCTGCATTACATCGGTGGTAAGTGTAAGAGTCCCCTAGTGGCATCCTATCCCTCTTTCACAACACAAACACAATCTCCTGACCTGATTAGAATATGTGTAACAGAACCTGCGAAGCATCCTATTTCGATTAACATAGCTAAGTTAGGTTTGAGAGAACCCAAGTGACATCCTTTCTTAGTGGGAATCCTGTTTGCCATCCGTGGCACCATTTCATCAAACCCCTAGTGTGTTTAAAGTAGATGTAAGAGTCCCCCAGAGGCATCCTATTTCTTTTAACACATACACCACAATAAACACAAATCTTTTATCTTGAGCTATTTTGATGTGGGAGCAAGCCCCCTGTGGCACTCACTCATTAGCTGCTCTAGGTCGAGTTTACATGCTACCTTGCTAGTATGTTACTCCAGGGATTTCTTGTTTGGATGATGTGAGTCTCCATGCTTTCTTCCTAACTTGACCATTACAAATAAATGAGCGCTTTGATAGTATGGTAGACTTCACTGCCCAAGCAGTAAGTACCTCATGTTGATTTTATTTTAGAAGATATGAGTCCCCGAGCTTTCATCTTGAACTAATCATCATGATCTAACTAGGTCGAGTATATTTGAGGTTTAGGATAAGTCCCCCAGAGGCTCCTTTCTTCTTAACTACATTTGAGTTGATATAAGTCCCTTAGTGGAATTCACTCAGTAGTCACCCTAGGTTGGATACACTATCGAAAAAGACTACCAGAATCAATTCTGCTAAAGAGGATATGAGTCTGCTTTCTTCCTATTATAAACCATGGGCACCTTAGGTTGGTTGATATTCGCTATGCTGACAGCGACTCACCCAATGGATACACCACTCTTGGCAAATATGAGTCCCCGAGCTTTCTCCTTGAGTTGAACACCGAATACCTATTGAATATATGACTAGCCATGTCAATTTCTCCAAGGTGTTGGATTAAGCCCTTAGCGGTCCCATCCCCTACGTGCACTCTATTTGGATGAAGTCCTTTGCGACCACATTTAGCCACTATCTGGGTTACTTTTGGATTGGACAGTCCCCCTTTCCTAGTAGCCACCCCTGTGGTTGGAAAATTTGTTCAGTAGATGCACAGATTCTCCCTTGGTTCAATAAATCTGAGATAGGTCTAAGCTGATATAAGCTTCTTCTTAGTTTGATCCCTCATAAAATAATAGGGTCCATGCTAAAATAAACTAAAACTAAACAAAAGAAATAAGATTATTTCTCTTATGGATTAGAAATTCAAGCCCTCAAAGGGACCCTTTTCCCAAGCAGGCATCCTATCTTTAGGGCAGTGTCAGCGGGACTCTCTATAGGAATTGCCTAACTACCTGAGTTGAGATAAATTTATGGGTCGGTACTCACTCTGTAGTTGTCCTTAGGTCGGGTTCAATCTATTTTGCCATAAATAGGTTACCCCGACAATCATTCCGCTTTAAAAGATGTAAGATTATGACGCTTTCTTTCTAACATGATTGTCACAAATCGACGGGCGGTAAGTCGTCTGATTTGTTGCCCAAAGTAACTGATCACCTCAGTGGTCTTTTCTAATGGAAGATGTGAGTCCCCAAGCTTTCTTCCTTTGAATTGATCATTGTAAATTGAAAGGCACTTCTTTGGTTGGATAGTTCTCCCATCGGCCTAGAAACTACTCCCTTTGGTTCAGTAAATCTGAGATAGGTCTAGGCTTCTATAAGCTCCTCCTTAGTTTGATCCATCACAAACCAACAGAATCCATCAAAACAAACAAATTTAAAAAAGAAAATTAATCTTGACTATCCTTGAGTTGATCTAAGTACCCTAGAGGCATTCACTCAATAGTCAGCCTTAGGTCGGGTTCGATTTGTTTCCCAAAGCAACCAATCACCCCAATGGTTCCTTGTTTCTAGAGGATGTTAGTTCCTGTGCTTTCTTCTTAAGACTTGACCATTGTATACTAAAAGGAATTCCTCTTATTTGGAGAGTTCTACCTTGTCGTTGGTAGACTACTCCCTTTGAATTGGTAAATCTGAGTTAGGTCTAGGCCTCCATGGCCCTTACGTAGTGCAGTTCATCGCAACCCTATGGGATCTATCATAATCAAAATAAACCAAATTATTTTTCTTGTGGATTAGGAATTAAGCCCCTAAAGGGTCCCTTTTCCCAAGAAGGCATCCTATCTTTAGGGCAGTGTCATTAGAACTCCCTATAGGAATTGTCTGGCTACTTGAGTTGAGATAAATCCCTGGGTCGGTACTCATTTCGTAGTCACCCTTAGGTAGGGTTCAATCTATTTTTCCATAAGTAGGTTGCCCCGACAGTCATTTCACTTTGAAAGATGTAAGATTATGATGCAATCTTTCTAGTAATTTAAACCCAGCCATAGGTCGGGTTTGGATTTCTTTCCCAAAGCAATTGATCACCCCAGTGGTCTTTTCTAGTGGAAGATGTGAGTCCCTGAGCTTTCTTCCATTAAAATGATTAAATCAAATCAAAAGGCACTCCTTTGGTTAGATAGTTCTCCCATCGACGGAAGCTACCTTTGGTTCAAGAATCTATAGGTCTAGCGATATAAGCTCCTTCTTAGTGTGATCCATCACAAATCGATGGAATCCATCAAAATAAACAAATCTAAAAAATTAAATTAATCTTGACTATCTTTGAGATGATCTAAGTCCCCTAGTGGCATTCACTTAATAGTCAGCCCTATGTTGGGTTCAATCTATTGCCTTGCTAATAGATTACCCCAACAACTGGTCCCTACTTTGGAGGATGTAAGTCTACTACGCTTTCTTCCTAGAATGCTATCGATACCAAAGGCATCCCTTTGGTTGGCTAGTCCTACTATATGTTTAGTAGACTACCCTTTTGGATTGATAAATCTGAGTTAGGTCTTAGCCTCCATGGCTCCTACTTAGTGCAGTCCATCGCAAATCAACAAAGTCCATCTCAAAAATTCAAACCTAATAAAAATTAAACAAATTAAACCCTCTTCCCCTGATGGAACTTAAATAAAACTTTCTCCTCAGTGAGATTCAAATCAAATCATCCCTTTCATCCCCTTGTGGATGACTTGAATCTGCTTCCCTAGTGGAAGGTTCACACTCTATCCCTTAGTGGATTCTTCCCTCGCTCTTATGTCTTAGACATAAGTAGATCCACATGGCACTAAGCTATGGATTCTTTCTACCTTGGATTAAGGATAGATTATTTCTATTAGTGATTGTGATCTCTCGGTGTTGTTGATTATTTTGGTCAACACCAATACGTGCGGTGTTCCTTGTCAGTCATACCATACCTATTGACAACCTTTGTTGACCTCATTTTTAGAATGAGCTCTCAACCCCTCCAGCTTTGGCATATGATTCTTATTAGATTCTAAGAGTTTCTTAGTCTTAAGACACATCTAGTGGTTAGGTGGACACTCAACCTATCCCTAGAGAACTTAGAAGAGTTAGCTATAAGAATAGGTCATGCCTTAGGGGTGTTAGAAAAATTTCCTACCCTTAGTTTAAATCATTCCTCACTTTCCTTCCTTCAGGTCAAACTCCAAATCAATCAAAATTAGTTTTCTCCAAACTCAAATCAACTCTATATGATCAAAATCCATGATTGAAATCTATGATTAAAATCCATGATCAAAATCCATCAGAATTCCTAAGTCTAAATCCCTCTAAGTCCTTAATCTTCCCTTAAGGACTTAACCAAAATCATGATCTAAACCAAATCAAATCCTTGAGATTTTCTCATAATTCATTTATATTCTCATTTGTATTCACATATATAAATGAAATATAACTATAAATCAATCCAATCAAATCTAAACTCAAAATTTCAAATCAATTCATGAAATTTTCTTAAGTCCTTTAAATTTTCCTTAAAGGACTTATCCAAATCATGATTTAAATCAATTCAAATTCATGGGATTTTCTCATAACTCATTTATATTCTCATTTATATTCACATATATAAATGAAATATAAATATAAATCAATCAAATCAAATCCTCAAATCAAAATCCAAATTAGATATCTTCCTTAAGCCCTTAATTTTCCATTAATGGACTTGGCCTAAATCATCATCAAATCAATTCAAATTCATGGGATTTTCTCACAACTCATTTATATCCTCATTTATATTCACACCTATAAATGAAATATAAATATAAATCAATCAAACCAATTTAAAAAATTCAAATCCCTACTCCAAAATTTCCTAAGTCTTATAAAATTCCCATTTAATGGACTTAGCCTAAACCATGATTAAACCACTTCAAATCCTTGAAATTTTCTCATGATCAATTTATATTCTCATTTATATTCACATATATAAATGAAATATAAATTCAAAAAATTAATACCTAATCCAAAAATCAAACTTAAATCCACTCAAAATTCAACCTAAGCCTTTCAAGTCAAAATCGTGAACTTAGCCAAATCAACTTCAAATCAAGCCAAACTTTTGATTTCCCTTCATCATTAAATTAACCATAAAATCATGAATTCATATATAAATGCAAACTTCAATCATCAAATCAAAAATCAATTCAAAAATAAAATCCCAAATCCTTTCATATTCTTCCTTTGAATATGAAATTATTAAATGGATCAAAACCCATTTGACTTCAAACCACTTGCAAATGGATTTATATTTAAATCATAACTCCATATACAAGTTCAATCAAACTCAAATCAAGCTTTGACCAAGCCATTTAACCCACTTAGGTTCACTTGACCCAAAGTGACCTAAAGTACCCTTATGAGCCAAATTATAATCCTAACCAAATTGGATTGAACCAAACTCACATATGCCCCTCATCATGATCAACAATCATCATGGGATGATCAATCAACCAAATTAAGTCAAACCAAGTCAAACCTAAGGGTTGACCAAGTCAACACTTAGTCCAAAATGAAACCTAACATAGCCAAAATCCACCATAGGCCAAATTGATTGAAACCATTGATCTAAGTTCATTCATGACCTATATTTGAACTTGACCAAGTCAACATTTGAGCCTAACCAGCCACTTGGACTCAAGTTGACCCAACTTGACCTAAAAAATTAAAATGTGTCAAAACTTGATCTAAGCTAAATTGATTGAAACCAATGGGTCAAGTTCATTCCAAATCACTTGTTGAACTTGACCAAAGCCTCAATTGGCCAACTAGACCTAACCTAGCTTAATTGACCTTAGACCCAACTTGACCTAAAGGGTTCATGTTGAGCCAAATTTGAACATAGCCAGAAACTAATTGGAAACAAAGATACCAATCCACTCTATGACTAACCAAACCTAAACCTACCCTTGACCTACCTCAAATAGGTCAAATGGGTAAAATAGGTCAACTTGACCTATTTGACCTAAATGAAGTCATATGAACCAAATTCAAAACTAATCCAAATTGAATCAAACCAAAGCCACTAAAATATTTCAAATGGTCATATGAACTTGACCCAATTTGACCAATTGGTTCAACTTGATCCAAGTTGACCCATTTTGACCTAAGTGGGTCAACATGAGCCAAACCTTATCAAATGAATTCCAAATCTTAGGAAACTTAGCCAAACCTAGTTTCTCCACATACCCAACATATCCAAATTAAAAAAAAATAGAAAAATGACCATTATACCCCTAGGACATAGAACAAATTTTGGCCTAATCCATGGGTAATTTGGTCATACCCTCTTCATATAACCTTGTTGCCTTCCTAATAGCCCAAGTGAACTTAATGAAGAGCGGTGCACCCAACCCAATGGGTTTGGGTTAGCCCAACTGGCCCCAAGGCCAAACCCGACCCCATGGGTCAAATTGGCTCATTCTAAATTTCTCTTCCACCCAATTTGATGCACATGAGAGGTTGGAAATCCAGTCAAGGCCTCAAACTGACCATGTGCAAAGAGCTAACAACCTAAATAACCTCTCTAATATGAGCAATTATGTCAAAATGGCAAGATAGGTGTCGACCGTCCAATTTCCATAGGGGGAGATATACTCCCCCTAATTCAATTCAAAATCATGATTCCCCAATTTGATTAAGCCATAGAGAGTGTTAGGAGAGATCAGAGAGCCTTTCTAAGCATTCTAAGAGGGATTTGAAAAGTTGCTTTCTCGGTTTTCTCCATTGGAAATTAAGGGAGCTCCTTTGAGTATTCAATTTCCTCTACATTAAAATCTACTGCAACTCCTCTTGCACACTTCCTTTGAGGATCAATTCAAGTGCACCCAAGCATCTATTTGAGTTCCCATAGTAAGGAGAGCTTTAATTGGATCAAAGTCACAAGGTACATCAAGTGGTGTTGGTCCATAGGAAGATCCACTCAACCCTAAGGCCTAAACATTTCAACAGGGCTTCATCTCTACTAGACGAAGCTACCTCATCGAGCTAGAGTGCCGGTGAGGTATGGAATTTTCTGACCACATAGCATAGGAGGTGTTGGTCTTTTGTGAAAGGGATTTTCAAGTCATGGAAAATCCACCTTTGGGTATGCTTCTTAGTAGCTTTATATGGCATGGGAATAATTTTGTTCCAATCCGAGGTCAATCGAGCTCGGATCTTCTCCTAGTTCATGGACAGTCTCTGTTGAGCCTAAGGGAAAAATTGGGGTGATATTGGCCATCCATCCACACATTTTGGATAGACGACCGAGATTATTCCCATGTTTAGAAAATCATTTATCCTTTTATAATGAGTTGATCCCTAGCCATCCGATCTTTGATCGAATGACAGGAATCAAAGCGCGTCCCGCCGCCGCACTGTCATTTGGATTTGATGTTTAAGTAGCGGCTCAAGCACGACGCGTATAAATAACTTGACCGCATCCACCGCGTGTCACGCTGTGAGTTGAGGGATTAGTTTAGGGATTTAATTAATGATTAATTAATCTCCTGATCTTCTAAAAATCAAATCTCTTTCAATAAAATTTAAAAAAATATGAGGCAAAATCCTATGGAAAGATAATTCAACCTAGAATATTTTAAAAATAATTTCAATGGATTTTGAATTATGCTTTTCTATAATTTTGCTTTTTATTTGAAATATTATTTTGCTAATTATCTCTTAATTAAACCTCTGATTAATCCCAAACTTCTTGGGTAAGTTTTAGGGGATGACCTCTACCTCTTCTAATTTTCTTGGAATTTATTGAGGGCTTAATTGGGAGAATTGAGAAAGTGATTCCTAATAACCCTCCTTATGTAATTATGGATAATTAAGGTATGATTAGTGATTTTAATCCATTATTAGGGTTGATTAAGGTCATATACAGTAGATAGGAGGTTCAGGGAATAATTTTGGGGCATTTCCCCTAAGCTATTCCCTAAACCCCCTTTTCTTTCCTCAATTTCTCTTAATTAAGGGTTAATTCATTAATTATCCCCTTAATTAATTTCTAAAAATTATAAAAGCTTCCAGAACATAATTAATCTACATTGGGTAGATGCTTAGGTGTTTAAAATCCTAAGTTCAATTAAGGAAATCAAAATCCAATTCATATGCGTGAAGGGGTGTTTTGAAATTACTTAAGTTAAACTCCTTAGCTTAATTAATCATTAATCATGAGCCAAATTGTAGTAGACCCTTTTCTTTCTAGGTGCATTGCAAGTTTAAATTCTTGTGAGTTTTTTATGTCATCTCATTAGCTCATATTTATTTGGTTAACTATGCTAAGGTGGTGTAGGTAAGGGTTAATTAACTTGCTTAATTCATACCTTAACCTAATTAAAACATAAAAATGAATCTAATCATCTAAAAATTAAACAAAAATATCAAACACATGTGAGAATGAGTTAGAAACAGCAAACTCAATTCACCTTTTCAAAATTAAATCAAACTTAAAGTCAAATAAAATCATATTAAATACATTTTGATTTATTTTAAACTTTCTTATTCCATAAGAATGTATTTAGGATTTAATTAAAGTGAATGTGTTTACATGCTTTCATTACTTTGATTCTTTCCCCAACATGCTAAATTTGTAGTGTTTTCATGCATTCATATTTTTCAAATTCAAATTTAAAAGTGAAATTGTTTACTTTATGTCAAATTTGTATATGTTGGCTAAAGTAGAAATATGGGTGGCTATTATCACTACTAAATTCAAATTATTTTCAAAACATATAAACCAATTATCAAATCTGAAAGTGTTCTACTTATATCTTAATTATAAGCTTCCATGTGAAGGATATAAGTGTGTGCTTAGTATAGGTTTCCCTTCTCTTTTATGTTGGTATAGTTTTGAATAGGAATTGATAAGATGTATGGTTTATTTAAAAAGAACCTAACACTTGCCTAATTCCACATCCTATTCATTCCTATGCTATCACTTAAGAAGGGTTACCTATGCTTGCACACATAAATTGTATAAACAAAACAAATCAACTAATACAACTTTTGCATTCTTTTTTTTCCAATTTATTTCTTTTGTACACATGTTTGTACTTAAGAAAAGTGGTATATTAGTCTGGACAACCCTGAGGTTGTGAGGCTTTAAGTAGCCCTAAGTAAGTCTTGTACCTTACACCTTTGGTTACAAATGACGTTGTACTCACTTATGCCTTTCTTACTCTTATGTGTGCATGTGAAAATTGGATAAGAAATACCTTTTCTACTTAAGGAAAATCATGCATATTAAGCTTCCAAACTTCCTTAAATGGATTACTTAGAATGCATCATAAAGTGTGTTAAATATTCTCATTTGTATGTATAGATATGCATAGGACTCATTCATATTCATGTTATACATGTTGGGATAGAAATGAAGTAATGCGTGTCATGTTAATTTGATTCATTTTATTTAATCTTAAAATGACTTTCTTTTTGAATAGGTTTGTTTAGAGTTCATCTAAACTTAGGATTCATTAAAAGACTTAATCAAAACATTCACTAAACAAAACCAAAATGTAAACCTACTTTAGAAATTACTTAGGTTAGGGAAGGAAAGATAAGTTCTCTTCTCTTTCCCTCTCTTGATAACTTAATAATTAATTGTAGGATTCACTTGACTTAATCAAAACATGAAATAAAATCAACCTAAAAAAATTAAACAACTTAAATGAAACCCTCCTCTAAGTTGAACATATTTTCATACTTAGAAAATTTGAACCTAAAGCCATAGCTAAGCATACCACACAAGCCTTCAAAGCACACACATTAGGCTAAGTCACCACTTCTAGCTTTAGGTTAGGGCGGTGCATGGTTTGATGTTTTATTTTGTTTTATGATATATGTTTTAGATTGGATGTTAGGGTGTATGCTCATAGAATGAATGGTGGGACGCTCTTAGTCTAATCATTATTTTCTGTAGGGGATTGTGTTTAAGGGGCACTATCATAAATAAAAATATAAATGCTTTTGCTTGCAGGTGCTTTATACCCCTAAGCATAATCCAATAGGCCAGGTGGACTTAGTCACCCATGTGTGGGGTGATAAGTCTAAAATACATGCTTGGGATTTGTGTGGTTTATTTTAGCTAACCTCTATTTCCCAGGTGTTTGTTAGATTTCCATTCTTTTCCCTTTTCATGTAAATTTATGTAATTAGGATTTTAGAATGATTGTTATGGAGATTGGGATGAGCATTGGCCATAAGATTCTATCTTATATACTATGTGAAGCCTTGGAGCATCTAACTTCCAACCATCCAAAAGAAGGAACCATAGAAGAAAGAAGAAAAGAAGAAGAAAGAAGAAAAAAGAAAGAAGAAATGAAGCTTGAAGACCCCCATAACAATGAATTCCTTGCTTAATTATAATTTAATTCATTTATAATCTAGTTTGTATAAGAGTAGAACTCGGTTACCCAATTTGATATTTTTGGGTTTGTGCGGTGGTGCCCAATCATAACGACCTTTTATTCTTTTTACGATTAGCTTTATAAATTGATTGATGATTTATTTAGCTTGTGCATTAAGTGGCATGTCTTTCTTAGTTTCTTCCTTGCTTTATGAATGGCCTGGATGTGGATTAGGCTCTTTAGAGAAAAATAAATCTTTTACCAAACTTCACAACTCAAACTAAGAATAAAGAACTCATAATCTCACCTAAAGCTTAGGTTTAAAATCAAGATAAAAGAATTAGCAATCTCTTAGAATATTATTTCTTTTACAATATCATGCACAACATCATCTTATTTCACTCTTTATTGGAGGGCTTCTACCTTTACCAGAGAAACTTAGCTTGACCTTTGAGAGCCATGATAGAAACACACCTCCTCCCTTCTCACTGATTTTGGCCAATAACTTTATTTCTCATGCATTATGCATATGAGTCCTATTAGCCTGAGTCAAAATAACTGTTCAAAAATGAAAATAAAAATATAATATGATTTGCATTAGATCTATGTCATTCTTCATGCCCTTACATGATCTAGTCTCTTAAGGAGTGAGTTTAAGAACTTAGTCTCTTTCTAAATAAATAACAGCCTAGCTATCTTGCATAAGCATAAAGACTTGCCTATATGTATTTTAAATTATAAGATGAGTTAGTTGGAGGCCACCCCATGCGATTGTAAATCCAAGCTATTGGGTGATTTTTTCTCTCTTGTGGAGACAAACCAAATACCCATTTTTAGCCTTAGATTTAGGTTGTGCTTTTGGCCCTCACCAAAGATCCCTAGATTTAGATTTTGAGGTTGCTTCTCCCCTTTGTGGGCCATAAGCATAATTCCTCACCTCTTAGGCATTTCTTTAATCATATGTTAAAGAATCATAAGTCTTAAATTTTTAATGAAAAATTTAACTTAAGAAAACTAAATCAATTTCCAAAATGTAAAGCTCAAATATAGGATAGTTTGAGATGCTCACTAGGTTTCCTAGCATCGGGAAATATCCTACTTATCCTTCATTTTGGCTTCGATAATAACTCCCTCTCTTTGATCAATCTCATTTTGATCTTCAAAAATAAACTAATCGATTGATAGTCCTTTCTTATTGAAATCTTTGAAGACAATGATCATTTACCTTAATCAAGAGTTTTCCTAAGGAACCCCCATTCCTTATGATGTAATTAACTATGGGGCTTGCCCCTGTAGAGAACTTAATGAACTCAGTTTAAAATAAACCCTACTTTACTTTTTCGTATAAAGTAGAGGAAGAATTTCTGGTACATATGTAGACCCATCGTCCTTATGAGTCCTTATTGAGGTGATTAGGCCCATTAAAGGATAGTGACTTCTCTCTTTTGAGATAGTACACTATTTTTTTGATGATGTACTTGATCACCTGAATAAGTACATTTACGAATCTGCATGGCATCCTCAAAAGATGAATTTCTATGTGCTTGCCTCTTTATTTCTCCCAATAGAATTGAAGGCAACTCCCCGCTATAGAAATTTTTAACCAACAGACTACTAGAAGAAGAACTGGTTGAAGGAACTGTGGATGCAACTGCGAAAGGAGTGCTAGACTTGGTCGGTGGTTACGCTAATGTGCTATCTCAGGCAAGTGGAAGCTGCCACTGCTGCTACTGGGCTTCTACCTCCCTCAAGTTATCTTTAGCAACTTGCAAACCTTCCTTAGAGTTGGAGGTTTGAGCAGCTTCAGGCACCTGCAAGTGTAACTTTCTGATCTTAGAAATGATTTTCTTGGAGGTTTGGGATAGGAAGACATCCCAACCTTCCTATGTCTTGAGAAGATCACGTGTATCCCCAAGGATTACCTTAGAGGGTTGTTCTAATAGGTATTCCTTATGAATGACAATGGCACCCGACTTGTAGCTATGCTCAAGCTAGTCCTTAAAGGTAAAGCAATCTTCCAAGACATGATCTAGCATGCGATGGTAAGGGCAAAAGTTTGGATCATGACTCTTGCTCATATCCTCCAGCCTCCTAGGCTCTGGTAACTAAAAATCAAGCATCTTTAAGAGGTTCTTAAAGATCTTCCTGACTACCTCTCTCTTGAATGAATAAGATTTATTCAACTTATCAACAAGAGTAGGTAAATGATAGTTATCTGATGATGGATAAGAATACTATTGCTGATGCTGTGGATGGGGATACTACTGAGCAGGTGGTGGTGGAGGCCGATGTGGCAACTGAGGTGGCCGATATGATGGCCGAGGCGGTGGCAAAGGAGGTGGTAGAGGAGGTTATTAAGCTCGAGATCTATCTGACTGAATCCTGGATGGCTACTTCCCCTTATCAACTATTATGAATGCACCTGGCTTTTTCTCAAATGCCTTCTATGGTTTGGGCTTGGCTGACTGATCTTGGAAAAGTAATTATTTGACCTCTCATTGTAGACTAGCTGCCTTGTTGATTAATTTCTCAAATGTATTAATGGTGAAACCTTTAAGCATGAAGGTGACTAGGCCATGAATATTCTTGAGTAGAATTTTAATGGCATGTTGTTCAAACAGCTATGTTTTGTATTTCATACTTAAATTATATCATCTAAGAATATAATTAATATGGGACTCACTAGGGTGTTGTTGAGCTACAACAAGATCGCCCACAATTACTCTTTGCTGAGCTCCAACATATCTCTTAATAAAGAGCTACTCCAACTCAAAAATCTCTTCACTAAACCATTGAGTAGTTTAGCGTACCAATCAAATGCGATACTTGTCAAGCTACTGACGAAGAGAAAAAATAAGAGTGCATCACTGCCACCGGCATTGCAACATCCAACCCTGAAAAATGCTATGTGCTACCTGGGGTTCCCACTGCCATAACAAATTTTGAAGGATAGAGGCACAAAGCCCTTAGGGTATTGGACACCATTAAATTCCTCCAGGTTGGGTCTACCCTTTAGAACAGATGAGCCACATTGGGCTTGGGCCAACACATCCCTCACTTGTTGCCCCACCATATGTTTAATATATTTTTCATGCATGGAGTTGCTATTCACCACCTTCCTAAGCAAGCTACCATTGTCTCCCTCTACAGAATGCATCTAGGATGATCTAAAGTGTGTAACAACTCTGCTCTATCGACTACTACAGAGAAGTGCGGACACCGAAGAATTCTGCAATGCGACCACTATCATCAACTCTTGATCTTCTTCCCATTTGATCAATATGATGGGGTGGAGTTGAATGGATCATCCTCTTCAACTACATACCTTCGTTTGATCTCTTTGAAGGGAACTCTTAGTATATACACTAGTGAAGATCATCCTCATGATCAAAGACGACCTCCTCATAATTTGACCCACTTTCTAGAAGTTCTTTGCAAAGTAATGTGCTAAAATATCATCTAGGAGGCAACCGCACGCATGTACGCCGAGAAAGGAGTTGTGCTCATTGATATAGATGCACCTAACACTGTCTATCACTGGAGTGCTGGTGCTGAGAGGGTCACGACTGCTGGAAGAGACATGCTCATGATTGCTCATGGGTGGTGTAGTGTCCCTAGGGAGATCCACTATGGTGGGGACTAACTATCCCTCTACAGCCCGCTCACTAGCTCGATGGTGGTGGTGGTGGTGGTCACCAGACCGCAAGGTCACCACTCCTTCACCAAGATCAAGGAGGGAGTAGGAACTCACCCTCACCGGTGGAGTAGATGAAGTGGGATCTTTCGGCCATTGCAAGATCACCAAGGGGCTTTCTTCTCCCTGGATACTATCTTCTATGTATTCGTAGGAATGATGGATGGTGGGACCTGAACTGGTGACAGTGGGGGAGGAGTGGATCGGTGTGGTGGAGACAACACTAGTTTTACCCTTATCGAAGCTTTCTCCCCATGATTGGTAGTACCCATCAGCACTATATTATCAGTCCTATCGACCCTGGTGGCCCGATGATCGAGGAAATCAACTAGAGTAGAGGTTGATTATTTAGCAAACCCCCTCACTCTCTACTCCCTGATTGAGCTGTTACTTAGGCCTCTTATGCTTTATCACTACGAATGTGCTTGGTAACACTCTTAGGGGTGATTGATCTCAAGTTAAATAATGTGTCAGACTCTGAACATCCGTGTGCCCTTCCTACTTGGTGTAATACCATTTGTAGACCAGCATAGGACTTCCTTCTTTCCCTAGCCAATACCTCATGGTATGTAGGAGGTACAGGTAATGCAGTTATCCTCTGGTAGTTCTCCTCTCCATTTGATGCCAAGTGGGGGTGGAATTGGTTGCTAGTTAGAAATGAAGAAACCTCACGGGAAGAACCATCATCTGCAATGTGAGATGCGGTGTCCTTCTCTCTGATGGCATGCTCATGGTGTCGCTTGATCTTGTGGTTTCTTTTGCATCGCTGTGTGCGGTGCTGTGTACGGTTGAGCAAGGTGGTGTGAGAGCTAGATTCTACCTAAAGGCAGGGGAGGCTATCTCCGAAGCCAAGATAACATTCCCTTTAGAGGGGACCAACGAGGCTAAGAAGCGCTATGGGAACAACTAACGAGTAGGAACTAGACCGAGAACTGACGCCTTCCACTTCAAGGAAGGATACTCAATGTTAGAAGGCAGGTCAATGCGGATGACTTGCTTCTACTTAGCCACCTCATCTCAGCTAACAGTGGTGAGGGTCGCCCCTTCGCAGGTGATGCGGGCTCCTTCAAATCCTCAGCTAAAGAACATTAGATGGGTGGAGTAAGTTTGAGGGAGGCTGGCCAAATCCATTCAGAATGGAAAGGTAAAAATAAACTTCTGAGAGGCCATGTGTGTTGACAGTAAAGAAACTGCACCAATTGATCAGAGCTTTATGTCTGCATATTGTTGAAATATAACTTGTATTAGATCTCTGCCTTGATATTTGTTCAAAGAAAGTAATAGAAGTTTAGAGTTTTGAACCCACACTCAATAATTCAAATATGTTAAGTGGGATTCATTGGAGAGATTTGGATGTTTGGAGGAGAGACTTTTTCCATTTAATTTTTGATTTTAGAATCCATACTCAACCAATTTAGGTAGGTTGGGTGGGGTTCAAAAATCTGAGGAGAGATTTCTTTCTTTTTGGAGATTGTCTGCATTTTATATTTCTTGTTTGAAAATATTGATAGTTTGAAAGAACCTCTACCTAGAAAATTTGGGTATTCTAAGAAGAGGTTGTGATTGTGTGTGTTTGAAATATTTTTGCTTGTGATGATTTGGTTGTTTCATATTTTGATTTGAAATTGAGGCTTCTTACTTAACAAATTTGGTATGTTAAGTAGAGGCCACATGTGTTTGAATTGTGCTTGAAGATGAGACTTTCACTTAACAAGTTTGGTATGTTAAGTGAAAGCCAAGTGTGCTTGTGAGATAAATTTACTTTTCTTTGAAGATGGGAGTCCCACTTAACAAATTTGGTATGTTAAGTTAAAGTCTCAAATATGTTTGAGATATGTTTATTTTCCTTTGAAAATGAGACTCCGACTTAACAAATTTGGTATGTTAAGTGAAAGCTCAAGTGTGGTTGATATGAAAAATTGGATACTTATTTAACAAATTTGATATGTTAAAATAGGGATCAAATGTGTGTTGAAAAGAGACCCCCACTTAACAAATTTGATATGTTAAATATATATATATATTGAAAATGGGACTCCCACTTAACAATTTGTGTGTTAAGTGGAAATTAAAGTATGATATGACTTGAGAATGAGATTCTCACTTAACAAATTTGGTATGTTAAGTGGGAATCCAATATGGCATGATTATGTAACTCTAACTTAACAAATTTGATGTGTTAAGTAGAACCAAACATATGCTTTGAAAATGAGACTCTTACTTAGCAATATTGGATATGCTAAGTGAAATCTAAATGTATTTTTTTTTTGAAAATGAGACCCTTACTTAGCAAACTGAATATGTTAAGCAAAAGTCAAATTTTCTATTTTGGAAATGAGACCCCCACTTAACAAATTAAAATTGTTAAGTGAAAGTCAAATTTAAATTTTAAAAATGAGACCCCCACTTTAACAAATTGAAATTGTTAAGTGAAAGTCAAATTTATGTTTTGGAAATCAGACCCCCACTTAACAAATTGAATATGTTAAGTTAAGGTCAAATTTATGTTTTGAAAATGAGAATCCTCCCCCACTTAACAAATTGAAATTGTTAAGTGAAAGTTAAATTCATGTTTTGAAAATGAGACCCCCCCACTTAACAAATTGAAATTGTTAAGTGGAAGTTCAAATTTTATGTTTTAAAAATGAGACCCCCACTTAACAAATTGAAATTATTAAGTTAAAGTTCAAATTTTATGTTTTGAAAATGAGACCTCCACTTAACAAATTGACTAAGTTAAGTGAAGGTCAGGTTTTATGTTTGATTTAAATAGAGATTCTGGCTTAATACGTTTGGATATGTTAAGTGGGAATCAATTATGGCAGGATTTTCTCTTATAAAGATGGAAGCTTCAACTCCAACATATGTGAAATTTGTTAAATGAAGTTTCAATTTATTTGAAAAATTGATTCCCCATTCAATAATTTTGAGTATATTGAATGGGCATGATTATTTTTCAAGAATGTGCTTTTGAAAAGAACCTCCATGTAATAATCATAGGGATCGTTAAATGGAGGGGGTTTTGCTTTTGTGATTTTGTGAGTTTCTTGAATGGTGCTTTTGGAAAGCATCATTTCGTGAAAGAAATATTTTCTTTAAATTTTATGATGAACCTTGCCTCACCAAGTTAGTGGTGAGGAGGTTCTAAATTTTTTATCATCTCCCCTTTCATTGATAAATTATGTTTTCATCTATTGGGGAGCCTAATAGGGGTTTCAAGACCTACATGGAGTGAGGTCCTAAAACCTAAAGATGTTGGCTAACTTAGCTTAAGAATAAAATAAGCTAAGTGCTAATGGGGAAAGATATTCTCAGGCTAACATGAAATGCAAGTCCACTATCGATGCTTGGAGACAATAATCATCAACTAGAGATGGAGAGAGAAATCATCTCCAATGGAGTCACTAGAAAAATCTGTGGTGTTTATTTTTGGTTTAATGTGTGTTTGTGTTTGAGGGGACACCACACAGATCCAAAGATGAACTTATTAAGGTGATTGGGTACTACATTAAGGAATAGTATACTATCTCGAGAGATAGAAGTCACTACCCTATAATTGACCTAATCATCTAATAAGGACCCCTAAGATATGATGGGTCTTCGAATATACCAGAGATTTTTTGTCTACTTTTCATGGAAAAGTAAAGCAGGGTTTATTTAAAATGGGTTCGTTAAGTTCCATATGGAGGAAAACCTCCATAGTTAATTACATCTTAATGGAAGTGAATTCCTTAAGAATACTCTCGATTAAAGTAGGCGATTGTTCTCTCCAAAGAATTCAAAGATAGGACTAGTAAAGGATTAGTTTTTTTTTTTTAGAGAATCAAGTGGGAGAGATCAAAAGGGAAGAATTATTATCAAAACCAAAGGGGATGAGTAGGGAGTGCTCATGATACTAGGAAATCTAGTGAGCACTCTAATCTATCATATGGTTGGGCTTTATGTATTTGAAATTAAGAAGGTTCATTTATTTGAGTTGAATTTTTGTAAAAATCTAAGACTTATGATTCTATAATACAAGATTGCAAAAATACCTAAGAGGTGAGGATTTATGCTTGTAGCCCGCAAAGGGAAATAAAAATCTTAGATCCTAAATCTAGGGAGCTTTGGCAAGGGCCAAAGCACAACCTAAATCTAAGGTGAAAGTGGGTATATGATTTATCTCTATAAGAGAGGGTAAACCATCTGATTGCTGGACTTATTATCGCCTAGAGTGGCAGCCAAATAACTCCTCCTATGCTTTAAATCCATGTAGGCAAGTTATATGCTTTCTAAGATGGTTAGGCTATTATTTATTTAGAAGAGAAATTAAGTCCTTAAACCCACTCCCTAAGAGACTAGATCATGAAGGGCATGAATAATGACTTAAATCCAATGCAAATTTTGTCAAGTATTATTTAATTTTTGGACTTTTTATTTTGACACAAGCTATAGGATTTTATATGCCTAAATGCATGAGAAATTGATAATGGGCCAAATCAAAAGAGAAATAGGTGTCTTTCCATCAAAGGATCTTACAGGTTAAGCCTTTATTCTCTGACACAGATGGAAGCCCTCTCTTGACAAGAGTAAAAGAATATGATATACATGATATTATACATACAATCATCCAGCTAAACAGGTTGCTAAATATTTTTATTATCTTGATTTAATTCTTAAACTTTTATGTGAGGTTATGAGTTATTTTAAAATTTTAATTATGAGTTATTAGTGGGATAGAAAATTTATTTTCATCTTAAGAGCCTAATCATATCCAGACCGCACAACAATCACCAATCATAAAGAAACTTTGAAAAGACATGCTATTTCTAATGTGTAAGTGTGGTGAAATTTTTATATCTCTGCTTCATCTATCCCCTTTTAGAAAAGATGATAAATGAAATTAGAAATATAAAATGTCTTGTTGAGATGCCACGCAGATCCGCATATGTTCTTATTAGGGTGATCGTGTACGACATTGAGGAGAGGTGTACTATCTCAAAAGATAGAAGTCGCCACCCTACAATGGACCTAATCAGCTCAATAAGGACTCCTAAGAACTATGGGTCTTTGGAATGTACCAGAGATTCTTCCCCTACTTTACATGGAAGAGTAAAGCGGGATTTATTTTAAACCGGGTTCGTTAAGTTCCCTATAGGGGCAAGCCCCCATAGTTAATTACATCCGAAGGAACATTATTCCTTAGGAATACTCTCGATTAAGGTAAACGATCATTATCTCCTAAGATTTCAAAAGGTAGGACTATAAATCGATTGGTTTATTTTTAGAAAGCCAAATAGGATCAATCAAGAGGAGGGAGTTCTTATCGAAGCCAAAGGCAAACAAGTAGGGGACGCTTAAGATACAAGGAAGCCTAGTAAGCATCCCAAACTACCCTATGGTTGGGCTTTACATTTTTGAAATTGAATTAATTTGTTTGAGTTGAATTTTTATTAGAAATGTAGGGCTTATAATTCCATAGTATAAGGTTATGGAAATGCCTAAGAGGTGAGGATTTATGCTTATGGCCTGGAAAGGAGAGAAACAACCTCAGAACCTAAATCTAAGGAGCTTTGGCAAGGGCCAAAAGCACGGCCTAAATCTAAGGAAAAAATGAGCATTTGGTTTACTTCCACAAGAGAGGATAAACCACCTGACTGTTGGACTTGCAACTGCCTGGGGGTCGCCGCCAACTAACTCCTCCTACGGTTTTAAAATATGTTGGCAAGTCATATGTTTATGCAAGATAGTAAGGTTGTTATTTATTTAGAAAGAGACTAAGTCCTTAAACACACACCCTAGGAGACTAGATCATGCAAGGGAATGCTTTAATGACTTAAATCTAATGCAAAATTTTCATATATATATTTTTTATTTTTATTTTGGACAATCAATTTGACACAGGCTTTAGGATTCATATACCTAATGTATGAGAAATTAGATTATGGGCCAAAATCAATAAGATGAGGAGGTGTGTTTCCACCATGGCTCTCATGGGTCAAGCTAAGTTCTCTGGCAAAGGTAAAAGGCCTCCAATTAAGAGTGAAATAATATGCTTTTTATGCATGATATTATAAAAGTAAGACAACATCCAGCTAAAGGGTTGCTAATTCTTTTATCTTGATTTATAGCCTAAACTTTAGGTGAGGTTATGATTTGTTTATTTTTAGTTTTTAGTTTATTAATTTGGTAGAAGATTTATTTTATCCTAAGAGCCTAATCGTCATCCAAGCCATACATCAAAGCAAGGAAGAAACTAGGAAAAGATGACATCTTAATGCACAAGTTAACAAACATCAATCAATTTATAAAACTAGCGCAGAAGAATAAATTGCCATTTGTGGTTGGGCTCCACCACACAAACCCAAAAATAAATTGGGTAGCTGAGCTCTACCCTTATACAACTAGGATTACAAGTGAATAAATTACAATAAAGCAAGGAATTCATGTTATGGGGGTCTTCATTCTTTACTTCTTCTTTTCTTCATTTATTTTCTCTCCTTTCTTCTTTTGGTTCCTTCTTTCAGATGGTTGAAATATGGTTGCTCCAAAGGTTTCACATGGTACATGAGATGTAATATTATAATCAATGCTCATCCTAATCCCCCATAACAATCATTCCAAAATCCTAATTACAAAATTACATGAAAATGGGAAAAAAGAAATCTAACTAACACCTGCAAAATAGAGATTAGCCAAACAAACCATACAAATCCCAAGCATGTATATATATAAATTGGACTTAACACCCCACATATGGGTAACTAAGTCCACCTGACCTATTTTGGATTATGCTTAGGGGTATAAGCAACCTGCATAGCAAAAATAGTTATATTTTTATTACAGCATCCCTTAAGCACAATCCCCTACAGAAGATAATGATTAGACTAAATAGTCCTACCATTCATTCTATGCATATACACCCTAACATCCAGACTAAAATATCAAATCACAAAATAAAAACAAACATCAAACCATGCATCACCCTAACATAGGATTAGAAGTGGTAACTTAGCCTAATGTGTGTGCTATTTAAGATTTGTGTGGTATGTTTAGCTAGACTTTAAGGTTGAAGTTTTCTAAGTATGAAAATGTTCAACTTAGAGGGTTTGTTTCATGTAAGTGATTTAGTTTCTTTGGTTGATTTTATTTTGTATTTTTTATCTGGTTTAAGTGAATCTTACAATTAATTACTAAGTTGTAAAGAGAGCAAAAGAGAAGAGAACTTCTCTTTTCTCCCCACCTTAAGTAATTTCTAAAGTAGATTCATGTTTGATTTTTCTTTAGTGAATATTTTATTATGTGTTTGAATTAATCCTAAGCTTAGATTTTTCCTAAACAAACCTATTCAAAAGAAATGCATTTTAAGATTAAGTAAAGTGAAATACTATCATAAAATATACATCACTTCATTTCTTTTCTAACATGTGTAGCATACATATAGATGAATCCTAAGCATATCTATACATACAAATGGAAATGTTTAGCACACCTTAATGATGAGTTCTAAGTAGTGTTGCTTAAGAAAATTGGGATGCTTTATGATGCATGATTTTCATTAAGTAGAAAAGAGGGATTTCTTTTTATTCATTTTTCACATGCACATTTATATGTATGAAAGACATTAGTGAGTACGGCGCCATTGTTAGCACCAGGGGTGTAAAGTAGAAGACCTATTAGGGCTACTTAAAGCCTCACAACCTTGGGATTGTCCAGACTAATATACCACTTTCCTTAAATACATATGCATGTACAAAAGAAATGAATGGAAAAATAAAGATGCAAAGGTTTATGTTTATTTATTTGATTTGTTTATGCAATTTATATATGCAAGTGTGGATGTCCTTCTTAAGTAATAACATAGGAATGAATAGGAAAGGATTTAAGGAAGTGTTGTGTTCTTTTCAAATGAACTATATACTTTTCCAAATCCTATTCAAAATTATGCTAAAAGAAAAGAGAAAGGAAACTACACTATGCATATCTTTATATTTCTACTCACACGCAAGCTTATAAATAATCATAAGTAGCATATATTTTAGTTTTTATAATTGATTTATAAGTTTTGAAAATAATTTTAAATTTAATAGTGATAATAGCCATTCATATTCTTATTTTAGCCAAAACATGCAATTTTACATAAAGAAAAATTTTCAATTTTTTATTTGATTTTCAAAAGACATGAATGCATGAATTTTATATGGCATACACATTTAGCATGTTATGAAAGAAATAAAGTGATGAAAGTAAGTAAATTCATTTACCCTAATTAATTCTTAAAGACAACCCTACGAATAAAATTATTTAAAGTAAATCAAATTTGTTTTTAAAGAGAATTTGAATTTTGTTTGAGTTTGATTTTAATTTAAAAAATATGAGATGAGTTTGCTGGTCCTAACCCATTCCCCCATATGTAAATTATTTAATTCAATTTTTAGGTGATTTAGATCAATTTTATACCTTAGTTAGGTTAAGGTATGAATTAAGTATGTTAATTACCGCTTACCTACACCACTTTAACATATTTAATCACATAATTATGAGCTAATGATATGACATAAAACCACACAAGGAATTTAAATCAGCAATGCACCTAGGAAAGAAAGGGTCTAATGCAAATGGCTCACAATTAGTGGTTAATTAAATTAAAAGTGTTTAATTTAAGTACTTTCATAACCCTTCCCACACATATGAATTGGATTTTTATTTCCTTAAGCTACTTAGGTTGTTGAGTACCTAAGCATCTACCCAAGATGGATTGATTAAGTTCTGGAATATTTTGATTTTAAAATTTTGATTAATTAAGCCATTTTATCAAAAGATTAAATTATTTAATTAATTTTGCACTTTAATTAGATTTTGATCCAAATGAAATAAACTTAGGGAAAAAGATATGGGAAAGAACTCCTAAGTCCACTTAGTGTTCTAAGGTAATTAGCAAAATTAATTAGTAAATTTGGAGTATATCTTTGTTTAGGCATATGATTTGGATTTTAAAATTTCATATGAAAAATGGGTTAGGCCAAGTTTCATTGAATTTGGAGTTGGTTTGATATGATTTGGCTCATGTTGACCCATTTAGGATAAAATGGGTCAACTTGGGTCAAGTTAACCAATTGGTCAAATTGGGTCAAACCAAGGGTTAGGTCAAATTCATATGATCATTTGAAATGTTTTGGCATCATTGGTTTGGTTCAATTTGATTTATATTTGAATTTAGTTTATTTGATTTCATTTAGGTCATATGGGTCAAGTTGACCAATTTGACCCATTTGACCTATTTGGGTTAGGTTATGGGTTGGTTTATGGTTGGTTGATCATTCAAAATGGATTGGTATCTTTATTTCCAATCAATTTGGTTTATATCTAGATTTGGCTCAATTTGATCCTTTAGGTCACGTTGGGTTCAAGGTGAAATGGGCTAGGTTAGGTCTAGTTGGCCAATTGGGGCTTTGGTCAAGTTCAACAATCATTTTCGAATGAAATTGACCCATTGATTTCAATCAATTTGGCTTAGATCAAGTTTTTACACATTTTGACTTTTTAGGTTAAGTTGGGTCAACATGGGTCAAGTGGTCAATTGGGCCAACTTGGGTCAAGTGGCCAATTGGGCTAGGTTAGACTCAAATTATGACTTGGTCAAGTTCAAACATTGATCATGAATGAGTTTTGATCAATGGTTTCAATCAATTTGGCCTATGGTGGATTTTGCCTAGTTTAGATTTCATTTTTGGCTAAGTGTTGACTTGGTCAACCCTTAGGTTTGACTTGGTTTGACCCAATTTGCATGATTGATCATCTTATGATGATTGTTGCTCACAATATGAGGCATATTTGGGCTTAGTTCAATCCAATTGGGTAGGATTAGAATTTGACTCAAAAAGGGTACTTTATCACTTTGGGTCAAGTGAGCCTAAATAGGTCAAATGGCTTGGTCAAAGCTTGATTTGAGTTTGATTACACTCACATATGGATTGAAATATAAATCAATTTGCAAGTGATTTGGAGTCAAATGGATTTTGATTCATTTGGCAATTTCAAGTTCAAAAGGGTGAACATGAGTTTGACTTGGGTTTGATTTTTTGAATTTAGTTTTGGTTTGATGATTAGAGTTTATATTTATATTTAGATTCATGATTGAAGGATTAATTGAATCATGAATAAAAATCAAGGTTTTGGCTTGATTTGAGTTTGATTTGGCTAAGTTCAAGAGTTTGACTTGAAAGGCTTAGGTTAAATTTTGATTAAATTTGGGTTTGAATTTTGGATATGGTTCATTTGATTTGAGTTTATATTTTAGTTATACATGTGAATATAAATGAGAATATAAATGGGTTGTGAGAAAATTTCTTGAATTTGAATTGATTTAGGCTAAGTACATGAGAGGGAATCGAAGAACTTAGGAAATATTTTGGAGTTTGAAATTCAATCATAGGTTTCAATCATTTGGAATTGATTCATGATCTGAGAAAATCCATTGAATTGATTTGAGGTTTGAGTTAGAGTTGGATTTGGTATGAGTTTGGAGTTTAACTTGAAAGAAGGAAGTGAGGATTTAGTTTAAGCTATAGGGTAGCCAAATTTTTCTAACACCCCTAAGTAATGACCTATTCCTATGGCTAACTCTTCTCAGGGCTAGATTGAGTGTCCACCTAATCTTAAGACTAAGGAACTCTTAAAGTCTAAGAGAAGTCCTATGCCTAAGATAGAGGGGTTGAGAGCTCATTTTAAAAATGAGGTCAACAACAAGCTAAACAAAACATCAAACAATTTTATAAAGCTATCGTAAAAGAATAAGAGGCTGATGTGGTTGGGTACTGCTGTACAACCTGAAAAGAAATGTGGGTAGCCAAGCTCTACCCTTATGGGGGAAGGGTCTTCATTCTTCATCCTGCATTCTTCACTCTTCATCTTTCATTTCTTCATTTTTTATTTGCTCAATTTATTTCTTTTAGCTTGATTGGGATGTTGTTTTCTCCAAAGGCATCACATGGTGTATAAGACTTGGTCTAACACCAATGTTCATCCTAATCCTCCATAACACTTATCTTAATCCTAATGCGAAGGAAAGTAAATCTACTATACCTGCAAAATAAGTGTTAGCTAAACACACCATACAACCCAAATAGTTATGTGAATAATTTGGACTTAGCACCCCACACATGAGTAACCAATCCCACCTGTCCTAACTTGGGCTATGCTTAGGGGCTAAGCATCCTGCACAACATAAAACATTTAAATTTTTATTACAGCGGCCCCTTAAGCATGACCCCCTACATAAAATAAGATTAGGATAATATTAGCCTAACATTTAGACTACATACATACACCCTAACATCTAGTATAAAATAATATATCACAAAACTAAACATTCATCAAATCATGCACCGCCCTAACATAATGCCAAAAATGATGACTTAGTCTAATGTGCATGTGTTAAAGCTTGTGTGGTATGTCCTAACTAGGCTTTATAGTTATGATTTGCTAAGTGTGAGGGATTTAATTTATAAATGGTTGATTTCTCTTTAAGTGGTTTAGTTGATTTAAAGATTTTACTTAATGTTTTCTTTTGTTTCCTATGGCCTACATTTAGCAA
Source organism: Cymbidium sinense (assembly GCA_021442155.1). Taxonomy (NCBI): domain Eukaryota; kingdom Viridiplantae; phylum Streptophyta; class Magnoliopsida; order Asparagales; family Orchidaceae; genus Cymbidium; species Cymbidium sinense. The sequence goes on along the minus strand of CM038220.1, from coordinate 128,134,645 downwards.
CTAAGTGTTGTAAAGAGAAGAAAGAGAGGGAACCTCTCTTTTATCCTTTCCTTTAGTCATTTCTAAGGTAAGTTAATTAATGAATTTAATTTAGTGAATGGTTTATTATATGTTTTAATTAACCCTAAGTTTAAGTTCATTCTAAATAACCCTATTCAATGAGAAAGGCATCTTAAGGTTAATTGGAATGGATTACTATCACATAACATATATTCATTCATTTCTTTTCATCATATATATCATGCATATGAATACTCCTAAGCATATCTATACTCCTAAGCATATCTATACATGTAATGTAAATCTTATCACACTTTGTTGATGAATGCAAAGAGATGTATTTTTAAATTTAAATATTTCATTTGTTGATAGAATTATGAATGCATGCCTTTATTATATAGAAAAAAAAGGCATTTTTCATCCATTAGCTAAATGCATATTCACATGTATAAAAGTTTTAAGTGACTACGACGCCATTGCTTTCTACACCAGGGAATAAGGTACAAGACCTACTTAGGGTTACTTAAAGCCGCAGCCCCGGGATGTCCAAACTAATATACCACTTTTCTTAGATACATGAAAATGTATGAATAACTATAAGGATAGGAAAATCCATGCAAAAGGTTATACTTGATTTTATTTGATTCTTTATTCAATGGACACATCATACATGCATATGTATGAGAGTTTTAACTGAGCATGGTGCCATTATTTTCTACACCAAGGGTGTAAGGTATAAGACCTACTTAGGGCTACATAAAGCCTCGCAGTCCCGGGATGTCCAGACTAAGATACCACTTTTTGAAATACATATGAATGTAAAAAAAGAACCAAATGGATAAAGAATCATGCAAGAAATTATGTTTGATTTGATTATGTGATTTACACATGTGATATGAAATTATTCCTAAATCTTAACATAAAGATGCATAAGAATAGATTTAGACAAGTGTTGTGTTCTTTTCAAATGAACTATACATTTGCAAATCCTATGTGAATCCATGTTAAGAGAGGGAAAGAGAACTTCATATTACACATCTTATATTATCATCATATGCAAGCTTATAGATATTTGTAAGTAACATTACTTCATTTATAATAATTGATTTATAAGTTTTGAAAATAGCTTTTTCTTTAATAGTGATAATAACCACTCATATTTTTAATTTAAGTCAACACATGCAATTTAACATAAAAGAAAATACTTCATTTAACTAATTTTAAAAGGGATGAATGCATAATTTCATATGGAAAGCAATATTTAGCATGATTGGAAAGAAATAAAGGAATATAAGCATATGATTTTATTCATCCCAATTAATTTCTAAGAACAATCATATTATATAAGGCTATTTAAAATGAACCAAAATTCTTTAAAGACATCTTTAACTTTGAGTTTAATTTGATTTAGAAAATATGAGAGAGGTTTGCTAATCCTAGCCCAATTCCCCATGTGTGAATTAATTTGGTTTAATGAAGAATATTTAAGTTAATTTTATGTTTTAATTAGGTTAGAGTATGAATTAAATGAATTAATTAACCCTTACCTATATCACCTTAAGTTAATTAACTAATTAATAATAAGCCAATATGATATGCAATCACATGAAAAGTAAATTTGAAATGCTCCTAAGAAATGAAAGGGGCTAATGCAATTGGCTTAATAGTTAATTAAGCTTAAGGGATCTCACTTAATTACATTTATGATTTTCTCACACATGTGAGCCAACCATAATTTCATTATCTCTCATCTTGGGTTATTGAACACTTAAGGAGCTACCCAAGATCAATTAAAGGTTGCTTAGTTAGGATGAATTGATTTTTAATTTTAATTTCATTAAGCCTTTAATGAATTGATTAAACATTTGGTTATGTTTTAATTTCAATGATGAAATTAACTTAGGGAAAGAATCAAAGGAAAAGCCCCAATCCTAATCCCTAAATCATTTAAACATCCAATTAGATTTTGATTTCCTCATTTTGAAGATGAATCACTTAATTAATTAATTAAGTATTTTATTAACCATTAATTAATTTATTTTTAAAGATAAAGAAGACTTAGGAAATGAATAAGGAAAAGTATCCCCAATCGCATTCTCTAAATGATTATAGACCTCATTTTAGGATGAGCTCTCAACCCCTCCATCTTAGATATAGGAATTCTCTTAGACTTTAAGAGTTCCTTAGTCTTAAGACACTTCTAGTGATTAGGTGAACACTCAACCTAGCCCTAGAGACTTAGAAGAGTTAGTCATAAGAATAGGTCATGCCTTAGGGGTTGTTGACCTCATTTTTTAAAATGAGCTCTCAACCCCTCCATCTTAGACATAGTATTCCTCTTAGAATTTAAGAGTTCCTTAGTCTTAAGACACATCTAGTGATTAGGCAACACTCAACCTAGCCTTAGAGACTTAGAAGAGTGAGCCATAGGAATAGGTCATGCCTTAGGGGTGTTAGGAAAATTTCCTACCCTTGACTTAAACCATTCCTCACTTTCCTTCCTTCAAGTCCACCTCCAAATCAATCTTAATTGATTTTTTCTAAACTCAAATCAACTCCATTTGATTGAAATCCATGATTGAAATCTATGATTGAAACCCATGAATGAAAATTCTTAAGTCTAAATCTTTCCTAAGTCCTTAATTTCCTCCTTAAGGACTTAACCTAAATCATGATCAAATCAATTCAAACTCATGAGATTTTCTCATAATTCATTTATATTCTCATTTGTATATTCACATGTATAAATGAAATATAAATTCAAACCAATCAAACAAACTCAAAACTTAAAATCAATTCATCAAATTTTTTGAAGTCTATGAAACTAGAATTAGGTTAGGATCTTGGAATATAGGTACTCTTACAGGTAAATTAATGGAATTAATAGATATTATGGTTCATAGAAAGATAAATATTTTATGTGTTCAAGAAACTAAATGGGTTGGTGAGAAGGCCAAGGAGATTGATAATTTAGGTTTTAAACTTTGGTATTTAGGTAAAAGTCAAACTAAAAATGGTGTAGGTGTGATTATAGATAAAAGTTTGAAGGATAATGTTATAAGTATTAATAGATGTGGAGATAGAATTATAGCTTTAAAGATTATTGTTGATACTAAGATTATCAATGTTATAAGTGTCTATGCTCCTCAAGTAGGTTTGGAGGTAAGCTCAAAAGAAAAATTTTGGAATGAATTAGAGGGATTAATACAAAAGATACCTCTTGAAGAAAAAAGTATTTATTGGGGGAGATTTAAATGGATATGTTGGTAGACTGGTAGAAGATTTTAAAAGCATTCAAGGTGGTTATGGATTTGGAGTGATTAATGAAGAAGGTAGGACTATATTAGATTTTGACTTAGCTTATGATTTTGTAGTTGCTAATACTTTATTTAAGAAAAGAGATGAGCATATTATTACTTATAAAAATGGATCTAGTAAAACACATATTGATTATTTTTTGATAAGAAAAATAGATCGTTTGGATTGTAAAGATTGTAAGGTCATTCCAAGTGAAATTTTAAGTACCCAACACCGACTATTAGTCTTAGATTTAAGATGAAACATTGTAAGAGAAAAAATAAACTAAATTATTGTCCTAGGATTAGATGGGGACACTTAAAGAACACAAATAAAAATATTTTAAGAGCAAGCTACAAGAAATTAGAGTTTGGGATGTTCATAAGAAAGCTAACGTTATATGGGATAAAATATCAAGTGAAATTAAGCAAGTTGCTAAAGATGTGCTTGGAGAATCAAAAGAAAAGCTTCTTTTAATAAGAATAGTTGGTGGTGGAGTCAGAGTGTGCAAGAAAAGATAAGAAATAAGAAGTATTGTTATAAAACTTGGTTTAGATGTAAAAACTCAGAGAATTGGGAAAGATATAAAATGGCCTGTAGAGATTCTAAGAAAGCAATATATGATGCAAAAAATTTAGCTTTTAGTGATTTATACAATAGATTAGATACCAAAAAAGGTGAAAGATGTATATAAGTTAGCCAACCAAAGAGATAGTAAAGACATAGTTCAAGTGAGGGGTATTAAGGATGAAAATAATAAAGTGCTTTTCTTAGAAAAGATATTGAAAATAGGTGGATGAGGTATTTTAATAAACTTTTCAATGAAGGATCTGAAAGATTGATTTTAGCAACCTTAATACCCTAAACAAAAATAGAGAATTTCATTTTATCATCATTAGTAAATCAAGTTAGTGAAGCTTTAAAGAAAATGAAATGTGGAAAAGTAGGGACCGATAATATTCCAATAGAAGTGTGGAAATGTTTAGAGATCAAGGAATTTCTTGGCTTACAAATCTTTTAATGTTATTTTAAAGACTAAAAGATGCTAGATGAGTGGAGAAAGAGTCTGTTGGTTTACATTTTAAGAATAAAGGTGACGCACAAGATAAAAAATTAGAGGAATTAAGTTAATGTGCCATACATTAAAATTATGGGAGAGAGTAATTGAGCATAGGTTACGATGTGATACAGAAGTTTCTCACAATCAGTTTGGTTTTATGCCAGGTAGATCTACTATGGATGCTATACATTTGTTAAGAGGTTTGATGGAGAAGCATAGAGAAAGTAAGAAGGATCTACATATGATATTTATTGATTTAGAGAAATCTTATGATGAAGTCTCAAGAGATGTTCTTTGGAGAGTTCTAGAGCGAAGGAGTTAATATTGGTTATATTCAAGTCATTAAGGATATGTATACTAGAGCTATTACTTGTGTCCAAACACAAGGAGGATTGACAAAATATTTTCCTATTTCTGTTGGATTACATCAAGGATCAACATTAAGCCCTTATCTTTTTTACTTTAGTTATGGATGTTCTTACGAGGCATTTACAAGAACATGTACCTTGGTGTATGCTTTTGTTGATGACATTCTTCTTGTTGATAAGACTAGAGGGAGTCCAACAAACTTGAATTATGGAGGTCAACTTTAGAGTCTAAAGGTTTTTGTTTAAGTAGATCTAAAACTAAATATATGGAGTGTAATTTTAGTTGTAGAAGTTTTAGTGGTAGTGTTGTGACTTTAGGTGATCAAGTCATTAATAAGAGTGAGCAATTCAGATATTTAGGATCTATTGTTCAAAATGATGGTGAAATAGATGGAGATGTTATTAGTAGAATTCAAGTTGGATGGTTGAAGTGGAGGAATGCATCTGGCCTATTATGTGATAGAAAAGCTCCACTTAAACTTAAGGGAAAATTTAATAAGATGGTGGTAAGACCTGCAATGACTTATGGTGCAGAATGTTGGCCAATAAAAGAAAAGCATAAGACTAAGTTAAGTGTTACAGAGATGAGGATGCTCAGGTGGATGAGTGGATTTACCCTTAGAGATATAATGCAAAATGAGTATATTCGGGAAAAAGTTGGAGTAGCTCCAGTGGTAGATAAGATTAGGGAGAGTCTTGATGGTTTGGCCACATAAAGCGTCTGATCCGATTAGGAGAGTAGATGCATTAGATTTGCCTTATGTTAAGAAAGGTAGAGGTAGACCTAAAAAGACTTGGTTAAGATGTTTAAAAAAATAATCTTAGTATACTTGAATTAAATGAGAATTTGACACATAATAGGACATAATCGAGACGAAGGATTCATGTAGCCGACCCCACCTAGTGGGATTAAGGCTTGTTGTTGTTGTTGTTAAGAACTTAACCTAAATCATGATCAAATCAATTCAAATTCATAGGATTTTCTCAAAAACTTATTTATATTCACATATATAAATGAAATATAATTATAAATCAATCAAATCAAGCCTTCAAATTAAATTCCAAATCTAAAATCTTTTCTAAGTCCTTTAAATTTTCGCTTAAGAACTTAGCAAAAAACATGATCAAATCAATTCAAATTAATGGGATTTTCTCATAATTCATTATATTCTCATTTATATTCACAAATATAAATGAAATATAAATATAAATCAATCAAACCAAATTCAAAAATTCAAATCCCTACTCCAAAATTTTCCTAAGCCCTATAAATCTCTCTTAATGGACTTAGCCTAAGTCATGATCAAATCACTTCAAATCCTTCAAATTTTCTCATGATCCATTTATATTCTCATTTATATTCACATATATAAATGAAATATAAATTCAAACAATCAAAACAAATTCCAAAAATCAAACTCAAATCTACTCAAAATCTAACCTAAGCCTTTCAAGTCAAAATCTTGAACTTAGACAAATAAACTTCAAATCAAGCCAAACTCTTGATTTCTCTTCATGGTTCAATCAACCTTACAATCATGAATTCATATATAAATACAAACTTCAATCACCAAATCAAAAATCAATTCAAAAATCAAACCCCAAATCCTTTCATGTTATTCTTTTGAATATGAAATTGTCAAAAGGATCAAAACCCATTTGACTTCAAACCACTTACAAATAGATTTATATTTCAATCATAAGTACATATACAAGTTCAATCAAACTCAAATCAAGCTTTGACCAAGCCAGTTGACCCACTTAGGCTCACTTGACCCAAAGTGACCTAAAGTACCCTTATGATCCAAATTCTAATCCTAACCAAATTGGTTTGAATCAAACTCACCTATACATCTCATCATGATCAACAATCATCATGCGATGATCAACCAATCAAATTGGGTCAAACCAAGTCAAACCTAAGGGTTGACCAAGTCAACACTTAGCCAAAAATGAAACTAACATAGCCAAATTCTACCATAGGCCAAATTGATTGAAACCATTGATCTAAGTTCATTCATGACCTATGTTTGAACTTGACCAAGCCAATTTGAGCTTAGCCTAGCCTAATTGGCCACTTGACCTAAAAGTCAAAATGTGTCAAAACTTGATCTAAGTCAAATTGATTGGAACCAATGGGTCAAGTTCATTCCAAATCACTTGTTGAACTTGACCAAAGCCTCAATTGGCCAACTAGACCCAACTTAGCCCAATTGACCTTAGGCCCAACTTGACCTAAAGGGGTCATCTAGAGCCAAATTTGAACATAACCAAAAATTGATTGGAAATAAAGATACCAATCCACTCCATATGACTAACCAAACCTAATCCTACCCTTGACCTAGCCCAAATAGGTAAAATGGGTCAAATAGATCAACTTGACCCATTTGACCAAAATGAAGTCATATGAGCCAAACTCAAAATTAATCCAAATTGAATCAAACCAAAGACACCAAAACATTTCAAATGGTCATATGAACTTGACCCAACCCTTGGTTTGACCTAATTTGACAAATTGGTCAACTTGACCCAAGTTGACCCATTTTGACCTAAATGGGTCAACATGAACCAAACCTTATCAAATGAATTCCAAATCTCAAAAAACTTGGCCAAACCTAGTTTCTCCACGTACCCAACATATCCAAATTGAAAAATTAGCAAAATGACCATCCTACTCCTAGGCCATAGAACAAATTATGGACTAATCTATGGGTAATTTGGTCATACCCTCTTCATATCAACTTGATGCCTTCCTAATAGCTCAAGTGGACCTAATGAAGAGTGGTGCACCCAACCCAATGGGTTTGGGTCAGCCCAAATGGCCCCAAGGCCAAACCCGTCCCCATGGGTCATATTGGCTAATTCAAAATCCTTCCTCCACCCAATTTGATGCACATGGGAGGTTGGCAATCCACTCAAGACCTTAAACTGACCATGTGCAAAGTGCTAACAGATCAATCAACCTCTCCAATGTGGTCAATTGGATCAAAATGGCAAGGGAGGTGTTGGTCATCCGATTGCCATAGAGGGAGATATACTCCCCCTAATTCAATTTAAAATCATCATTCCCTCATTCGATTGAAGCCTAGAGGATGTTAGGAAAGATCAGAGAGCCATCCTAAGCTTTCTAAGAAGGATTTGAAATATCTACTTCTCGATTTTCTCCATTGAATAATAGGAGAGCTCACTTCAATCTTGAACTTCTTCCTCACTCAAAATTATTCCAATTCCTCTTGCACACTCCCTCAGAGGATCAAACTGAGTGCACTCAAGCTCTCATTTGAGTTTCCAAAGCAAGGAGAGCCTCAATTAGATCAAAGCACAAAGGAAGTGAAGTGGTGTTGGTCCATAGAAAGATCCACTCAACCCCATGGCTTGAAAATTTCAACAGGGCTTCGTCTTCACTAGACGAAGCTACCTCATTAATCTCGAGCACCAGTGATCACCTATGGCGAGGTAAGAAATTTTTTGACCACTTAGCTTAGGGGGTGTTGGTCCTTTGTGAATGGAATTTTTAAGTCATGCAAAATCCACCGTTGGATATGCTCCTTATTATTTATAGATGGTGTGGGTAAAGTCTTGTTCCAATCTGAGCTCAATTGAACTCAGATCTTTCCTAAGATCATGGACAGCCTCTGTTAATCCTAAGGGAAGAACTCAGGTGATCGTAGCCATCCATCCACGTGTTTTGGATGGACAACCATGATTATTCCCACATTTTAAAAATCCTTTACCCTTTTATAAATAGTGGGATGATCCTTGGTCGTTTGATCCTTGATTGAATAGTAGGGATCAAAGCATGTTCTGCCACCATGCCGCCATTTGGATGGAACGTTTAACGAAGGGGATTAATGCACGATGCGTGTAAAGCACGCTGACCGCCGCTGCCGTATGTTGTGCTTTGAGCTGAGGAATTAGTTAGGGAATTTAATTAATGTTAATTAATCTCCTGATCTTCAAAAATTCATATCTCCTTCAATAAAATTCAGAAAAATATGATGTAAAATCCTATGGAAAGATAATTCAACCTAAAATATTTTAAAAAATAATTTCAATGGATTTTGAGTTATTCTTTTCTTTGATTTTGGGTTTTGATGGAAATCATATTTTGCTTAATTAGTCCTCTAATAAATCCCAAACTTCTTGGGTATGTTTTGGGGGATGACCTTTGCCTCCTTAATTTTCTTGGGATTTATTTAAGTCTTAATTAGGGGAATTGCAAATGTGTTTCCTGATTATCTTCCTTATCCAATTAAAGATAATTAGGGTTTAGATTAGTGTTTTAATCCATTATTAAGATTGACTAAGGTTAGATATAGTGAATAGGAGGCTTAGGGAATAATTTTGAGATGTTTCCCCTAAGTTATTCCCTAAACACCCTTTTCTTTCCTTAATTCTCTCTTAATTAAGGGTTAATTCATTAATTATACCCCTTAATTAATTTTTAAAAATTCTAAAACCTTCCAAAACTTAATTAATCTACTTTGGGTAGATGATTAGGTGTTTAAGTGCCTAAGTTAAATTGAGGAAATCAAAACCCAATGCTTATATATGAAGGGGTGTTTTGAAATTACTTAAGCTAAACCCCTTAGCTTAATTAATCATTAATCATAAGCTAAATTGCATTGGACCCTTTTCTTCCTAGGTGCATTGCAAGTTTAAATTCCTTGTGAGTTTTTTATGTCATCTCATTGGCTCATAATTATTTGTTTAATTATACTAAGTTGGTGTAGGTAAGGGTTAATTAACTTGCTTAATTCATACCTTAACCTAATTAACATATAAAAATGAATTTAATGATCTAAAAATTAAATAAAAATATCAAACACATGTGGAAATGGGTTAGGAACAGTAAACTCAATCCACTTTTCAAAATTAAATTAAACTTAAAACTAAACAAAAATCACATTGAATACACTTTGATTTATTTTAAACTTTCTTATTTCATAAGAATGTCTATAGGATTTAATTAAAGTAAATGTGTTTACATACTCTTGTTTCTTTGATTCTTTCCCCAACATGTTAAATTTGTATGTCATGTGGTTTCATGCATCCATATTTTTCAAATTCAAATTTAAAAATGAAATTGTTTACTTAATGTCAAATTTGCATGTGTTGGCTAAAGTAGAAATATGAGTGGCTATTATCACTACTAAATTCAAATTATTTTCAAAACATATAAATCAAATGCCTAAAACTAAAAGTGTGCTACCTATATTTTAATTATAAGCTTGCATGTGAGTAAGATATAAGAATGTGCTTAGTATAGATTTCCCTTCTCTCTTATGTTAGTATAGTTTTGAATAGGAGTTGGTAAGATGTATGGTTCATTTGAAAATAACCTAACACTTACCTAATTCCATATCCTATTCATTCATATGTTATCACTTAAGAAGGGTTATATATGCTTGCACACATAAATTGCATAAACAAAATAAATTAACTAATATAACTTTTGCATTCTCTCTTTCCAATTTATTTTTTTTGTATGCATGTTTGTATTTAGGGTAAGTGGTATATTAGTATAGACAACCCCGAGGTTCCAAGGCTTTAAATAGCTCTAAGTAGGCCTTATACCTTATACCTCTGGTTAACAATAATGCTATACTCACTTATACCTTTTTTACTCACATGTGTGTGTGAAAAATTGGATAAAGAAACCCATTTCTACTTAAGAAAAATCATGCATATTAAACTTTCAAATTTCCTTAAATGGATTACTTAGCATGCATCATAAAGTGTGTTAATAATTCTCATTTATATGTTTAGATATGCTTAGGATTTATTCATATGCATGTTATACATGTTGGGAAAGAAATGAAGTGATGTGTGTTATGTAAATTTGGTTCATTTTATTTAATCTTAAAATTCCTTTCTTTTTGAATAGTTTTGTTTAGAGTTCATCTAAACTTAAGATTAATTAAAAGACTTAATCAAAATATTCACTAAACAAAAATAAAATGTGAACTTACCTATTGACCTCATTTTCAGAATGAGCTCTCAACCCCTCCATCTTAGACATAGGACTCCTCTTAAATTTTAAGAGTTCCATAGCTTAACACACATCTAGTGATTAGGTGGACACTCAAACCTAGCCCTAGAATACTTAGAAGAGTTAGCCATAGGAATAGGTCATGCCTTAGGGGTGTTAGGAAATTTCCTACCCTTAGCTTAAACCATTCCTCACTTTCCTTCTTTCAAGTCAAACTCCAAATCAATCTTAATTGACTTTCTCCAAATTCAAATCGACTCCGTATGACTGAAATCTATGATTGAAACCCATGATCAAAATCCATCAAAATTCCTAAGTTCAAATTTCTTAAGTCCTTAATCCTTTCTTTAAGGACTTAACCAAAATCATGATCAAAACTAAATCAAACCTTTGAGATTTTCTCATAACATTTATATTCTCATTTATATTAACATATATAAATGAAATATAAATTCAAGTCAATCAAACTAAACTCAAAATTTCAAATCAATTCATGAAATTTTCCTTAAGTCCTTAATTTTTCATTAATGGACTTAGCCAAAATCTTAATCAAACCATTACAAATCCTTGGTATTTTCTCAAAAGTCATTTATATTCTCATTTATATTCACATATATAAATGAAATATAAATATAAATCAATCAAATCAAAGGAAAAAAAATTAAATCCTCAATTTAAAATCTCCTTAAGTCATTAATTTTCCATTAATGAACTTAGCCTAGGTCTTGATCAAACCATTTCAAACTCATGGGATTTTCTTAAAATTCTTTTATATTCTCATTTATATTCACATATATAAATGAAATATAAATATAAATTAATCAAACCAAATTCAAAAATTCAAACTCTAAACTCCAAAATTTTCCTAAATCCCTTAAATCCTTCTTAATGGACTTAGCCCAAAGCATGATTAAACCACTTCAAATCCTTGAAATTTTCTCATGATCCATTTATATTCTCATATATAAATGAAATATAAGTTCAAACAATCAAAACTATTTCCAAAAATCAAACTCAAATCAACTCAAAATCCAATCTAAGCCTTTCAAGTTAAAATCTTGAACTTAGCCAAATCAATTTCAAATCAAGTCAAACCCTTGATTTTCTCTCATGGTTCAATCAACTCTACAATCATGAGCTCATATATAAATCCAAACTTCAATCACTCAATCAAAACCTTGTTCAAAAATCAAAACCAAGACCCTTTCATATTCTTCCTTTGAATATGAAATTGCCAAATGGATCAAAACCCATTTGACTTCAAAGCACTTGTAAATGGATTTATATTTCAATCATAAGTCCATATACAAGATCAACCAACTTTAAATCATGCTTTGACCAAGCCATTTGATCCACATAGGCTCACTTGACCCAAAGTGACCTAAAGTACCCTTATGAGCCAAATCTTGATCCAAACCAAATTTGATTGAACCAAACCCATATATCCCTCTCATCATGACCAATAATCATCATGGGATGATCAATCAATCAAATTGGGTCAAACCAAGTCAAACCTAAGGGTTGACCAAGTCAACACTTAGCCCAAAATGAAACCAAACATAAGCAAATTCCACCATAGGCCAAATTGATTGAAACCATTGATCTAAGTTCACTCATGACTTATGTTTGAACTTGACCAAGCCAACATTTGAGCCTAGTCTAGCCTAATTGACCACTTGACCCAAGTTGACCCATTTTGACCTAAATGGTCAAAATGTGTCAAAACTTGATCTAAGCCAAATTGATTGAAACCAATGGGTCAAGTCCATTCCAAATCACTTATGGAACTTGACCAAAGCCTCAATTGGCCATCTAGACCTAACTTAGCCCAATTGACCTTAGACCCAACTTGACCTAAAGGAGTCATGTTGAACCAAAATTGAACTTAACCCAAATTGATTGGAAACAAAGATACCAATCCACTCCATATGACTAACCAAACCCAAACCTACCCTTGACCTACCTCAAATAGGTCAAATGGGTCAAATAGGTGAACTTGACCCATTTGACCTAAATGAAGTCATATGAGCCAAATCCAAAACTATACCAAATTGAATCAAACCAAAGCCACCAAAACATTTCAAATGGTCATATGAACTTGACCCAACCCTTGGTTTGACCCAATTTGACCTATTGGTCAACTTGACCCAAGTTGACCTACTTTGACCTAAATGGGTCAACATGAGTCAAACCCTATCAAATGGATTCGAAATCTCATGAAACTTGGCCAAGCCTAGTTTATCCACATACCCAACATATCCAAATTGGAAAAATAGAAAAATGACCATCCTACCCCTAGGCCATAGAACAAATATTGGCTTAACCCATAGGTAATTTGGTCATACCGTCTTCACATTCACTTAAGGCTTTCCTAAAAGCTCAAGGGGACCTAGGGGAGAGTGGTGCACCCAACCCAATAGGTTTGGGTTAGCCCATTTGGTCCCTAGACCAAGCCCGACCCTATGGTCAAAAAATTAAAAATTCAAACTCCCTCTCAATCTCAAATTCAAGCACATGGGGGTTGGCAATCCACTCCTTAGCTCAAACCGACCATGTGCACACTCCTAACTGATCAAATAACCCTCTTAATATGATCAATTAGATCAAAATGGCACACAATCTTGCGATCATCCGATCCTTCAAGGGGGAGATATACTCCCCCTAATCAAATTAAAAATCATCACTCACCAATTTGATTGAACCTAGGAAAGCCAGAGAAGTAATCCCTCAGCCTTCTAAAGCTCCCTAGGGTGAAATCAAACTTGAGATTCTCAATTTTGCATAGTACAAAAATAGGGGAGCTCAATCCATTCTCCAACTTCTTCCTCACTCAATTTCCTTCCAATTGCTCTTGCATACTTCATCAAGGAGCTAAGTCAAGTGCACCTAAGCTTCTATTGGAGTTCCCACAGCAAGGAAGGATTGAATTGGATCAAAGCCGAGCTCAAGCATAGGAGGAGGTGACCCATAGGAGGATCCACTCAACCTTAAGTGCTCAAAACTTCAGCAAGGCTTCGTCTCAACCAGACGAAGCTTCTCCAAGGGAATCGAGTGTCGATGATCACCTCCGATAAGGTATGGGATTTTTTGACCATTAAACTCAATGTGGTGTGGAGCTTTGTAAAAAAAATTTTCACTCCATCAATTTTTGACCATTGGATTTATCGATCTCTATCTTTAGATGGTGTGGGTTGAGTTTGATTGGAATCCATGCTAGATCAAGCTTGGATCTTCCCCTTGATCATGGACGGTCTCTATTGATCAAGGGGAAGAACTTGGGAGATGTCAGCCGTCCATCCGTGTATTTTAGATGACGACTGAGATAATTTTGTATGTTAGAAATTCCTTTTACTCATTTTAAAATGCAGGGAAATCCCTGGCCATCCAATCTTTGATCAGACGACAGAGGATTAAAGCGCGTGCGCCGCTAGCCACCATTTGGGATGTGACATTTAAGTAATCCCTCATGCTCAATGCATGTAAAGTGCATTGACCGCCGCCGCCACGCTTCATGCCATGAGCCAGGGATTAGTTAGGGATTATTTAAAATGCTTAATTAATTCCTAATTAACCTAGAGATCTTCTAAAATTCATAACTCCCTCTAGAAATTTTAGAAAAATGTGAAATAAAATTTTATGGGTAGATAATTAAACCTAAAACATCTTAAAATTAATTTTAATGAGTTTTAAGTTATGATTTTCTCTGAATTTGGGTTTTATTAGAAAGTTTATTTTGCTAATTACTTTTTAATTAAGCCTCTGAGTAATCCCAAATTTCTTGGGTAAGTTTTAGGGGATGACTTCTGCTTCCCTTAATTTTCTTGGGATTTGTTGAAGGCTTGATTAGAAGAATTGCATATGGTTTCCTTAATTACCCTCCTTATGTAATTAAGCATAATTAGGGTATGATTAATGATTTTAAACTATGATTAGGGTTGATTTAGATTAGATCCAGTAAGTAGAAGGTTTATGGTATAATTTTAGGGCATTTCCCCTAACCTATTCCCTAAACCCCCTCTTCTCTCCTTAATCTCCTCTTAATTAAGGGTTAATTCATTAATTATCCCCTTAATTAATTTCTAAAAATTCTAAAAAGTTCTAGAACTTAATTGATCTACCTTGGGTAGATGGTTAGTGTTTAATAGCTTAAGTTCAATTAAGGAAATCAAAACCCCATTCATAAGTATGAAAGGGTGTTTTGAAATTACTTAAGCTAAACCCCTTAGCTTAATTAACTTTTAATTGTGAGCCCAATTGCATTAGGCCTTTTCATTATTAGGTGTATTACAAATTTAAATTTCTTATGAGTTTTATGTCATCTCATTAGCTCATAATTGTTTAGTTAATTCTTCTAAGGTGGTGTAGGTAAGGGTTAATTAAGTTACTTAATTCATACCTTAACCTAATCAACACATAAAAATGGAATTAATTGTTAAAAAATTAAACAAAAATATCAAATAGATGTGGGAATGGATTAGGAATAGCAAACTCATCTCACCCTTTTAAAATTAAATCAAACTTCAAACTAAACAAAATTTACTTTGAATTTACTGTGATTTATTCTAAATTTTCTTATTCTATGAGAATGTCTTTAGGATTTAAGTGAAGTGAGTTTGTTTACATACTTTCATTGCTTTGAATCTTTCCCCAACATGTTAAGTTATATGCCATGTGATTTCATGCATTCATAATTTCATTTCTCAAATTTTAAAATGAAGTAGTTTACTTTATGTCAAATTTGCATGTGTTGGCTAAAGTAAAAAAATATGAGTGACTATTATCACTACTAAATCCAAATTATTTTCAAAACATATAAATCAAATATCAAATATAAAAATGTGATACTTATACTTTAATTATGAGTTTGCATGTGATATATTATAAAGGTATGCTTAACATAGGTTTCCTTTCTTTCTTATGTTAAGCATAGTTTTGAATAAGCGTTGGTAAGATGTAAGGTTCATTTGAAAAGAACCCAATACTTACTTAATTTCATACCCTATTCATCCCTATGATATCACCTAAGAAGGGTTACCTATACTTGCATACATAAATTGCATAAAATAAAAATGAATCTATTAAATAACTTTTGCATTTTCCTTTTCTATTTCATTTCTTTTATACATATGTTTGTATTCAAGGAAAGTGGTATATTAGTCTGGACAACCCCGAGGTTGCAAGGCTTTAAGTATCCCTATGTAGGTCTTGTACCTTACACCTCTGGTTAACAATGGCGCTATACTCACTTATGCCTTTCTTACTTTCCTATGTGTATATGAAAATTTGGATAAGGAAAACCCTTTTTACTTAAGAAAAATCATGCATATTCAACTTCTAAATTTCCTTAAATGGATTACATAGCATGCATCATAAAGTGTGTTAATACTCTCATTTGTATGTATAGATATGCTTAAGGTCCATCCATATGCATGTTATATATGTTGGGAAAGAAATAAAGTAATGTGTGTTACGTGAATTTTGATTCATTTTATTTAATCTTAAAATATCTTTATTTTTGAATAGGTTTGTTTAGAGTTTTTCTAAACTTAGGATTAATTAAAAGATTTGATCAAAATATTCACCTAAACAAAACTAAAATGTGAATCTACATTAAAAATTACTTAGGTTAGGGAAGGAAGGAGAAGTTCTCTTCTCTTTCCCTCTCTTCATAACTTAGTAATTAATTGTAGGATCCACTTAAACTAAGTCAAAACTTGAAATAAAATCAACCCAAAATAACTAAACAACTTAAATAAAACCCTCCTCTAAGTTGAACATGTTCTTCACACTTAGAAAATTTGAATCTAAAGCCCTAGCTAAGCATACCACACAAGCCTTCAAAGCACACACATTAGCCTAAGTCACCACTTCTAGCCTTAGGTTAGGTCAGTGCATGGTTTGATGTTTTATTTTATTTTGTGATATATATTTTGGACTGGATGTTAGAGTGTATGCTCATGGAATGAATGGTAGAATGTTCTTAGTTTAACTATTCTTTTCTTTAGGGGATTGTGCTTAACGGGTGCTATCATAAATACAAATATAAATGCTTTTGCTTGAAGGAGCTTTATACCCCTAAGCATAATCCATAGTCTAGGTAGACTTAGTCACCCATGTGTAGGGTGATAAGTCCAATATACATGCTTAGGATTTGTGTGGTTTGTTTTAACTAACCTTTGTTTTATAGGTGTTAGTTAGATTTCCATTCCTTTTCCTTTTCATGTAAATTTGTACAATTAGAATTTTGGAATGATTATTATGGGGATTAGGATAAACATTGGTCATAAGATCTTATCTTATGCACCATGTGAAGCCTTGGAGCATCCACCTTCCAACCATCCAAAAGAAGAAAGAAGAAAGAAGAATAAAGTTTGAAGACCCCCATAATAATGAATTCCTTGCTTAATTGTAATTTAATTCATTTATAATACGGGTTATATAAGGGTAGAGCTTGGCTACCCCATTTGATACTTTTGGGTTTGTGCAGTGGTGCCCGACCACAATGGCCTTTTATTCTTTTTATGATTAGCTTTATAAATTGGTTGATGATTTATTTAGCTTTTGCAATAAGTGGCATGATTTTTGTAGTTTATTCCTTACTTTATGTATGGCCTAGATGTGGATTAGGCTCTTTAGGGAAAAATAAATCTTTTACCTAACCTAACAACTCATATGAAAATTAAACAACTCATAACCTCACCTAAAGCTTAGGTTTAAAATAAAGATAAAAGAATTACCAACTCCTCTACTGGATCAGCATTTCTTTTATAATATCATGCATAAATGCATCTTAATTCACTCTTGATTGGAGGGCTTCCACCTTTTCCAAAGAACCTTGGCTTGACCTTTGAGAGCCATGGTGGAAATTCACCTCCTCCTTTCTCACTGATTTTGGCCAATAACCTTCTTTCTCATGCATTAGTCATATGAATCCTATTAGCCTGAGTTAAAATAATTGTCCAAAAATAAAAAATGAAATAAAATTTGAATTTCATTAGATTTAGGTCATTTGAAGCATGTCCCTTTACATGATCTAGTCTCTTTAGGGAGTGAGTTTAAGGACATAGTCTCTTGCTAAATAATAATAGCTTAGTTATCTTACATAAGCATAAAGACTTGCATACATGTATTTAAAATAGTAGGAGTTAGTTGGCGGCCACCCCTAGGCAGTTGTAAGTCCAAGCTGTAGGGTGGTTTGTCTTCTCTTGTGGAGGTAAACTAAATACCCATTTTCATCTTAAATTTAGGTTGTGCTTTCGGCACTCGTCGAAGCTCCCTAGATTTAAGTTCTGAGGTTGCTTCTCCCCTTTGTGGTCCATAAGCATAATTCCTCAGCTCTAGGCATTTCCTTAATCTTGTGTTAAGGAATCTTAAGTCCCAAAATTCTAATGAAAAATTCAACTTAAACAAACTAAATCAATTTCAAAATTGTAAAGCCCAACTATAGAATAGTTTGAGATGCTCGTTAGGTTTCCTAGTATCGTGGGCATCTCCTACTTATCTTCCAATTTGGCTTCAATAATAACTTCCTCTTTTGATCAATCCCATTTGATCTTCAAACATAAACCAATCGATTGATAGTCCTTTCCTATTAAAATCTTCAAATACAATGACCATTTACCTTAATCAAGAGTTTTCCTAGGAGATCTCGTCCCTTAGGATGTAATTAACTATGGGGGCTTTCCCCTGTAGGGAACTTAACGAACCTAGTTAAAAAGAACCCTACTTTACTTTTCCATGTAAAGTAGGGGAAGAATATATGGTACAGATGTAGACCCATCATCCGTAGGATTCCTTATTGAGGTGATTAGGTCCATTAAAGGGTAGTGACTTCTATCTTTCGAGATGGTACACTATTCCTTGATGACATACTCAATCACCTCAATAAGCACATCTGTGGATTTGCATGACTTCCTAAAAAGATGAATTTCTATAAGGGTCTAGTCCTCTTTCATTTCTCACTGACAGATTTGAAAGGTGACTCCGATCACCCTCTATAGGAATTTTTCTCCACACTACCTTAGAAATTATTTAAGTTAGGGAAGGAAAAAGAAGTTCCCTTCTCTTTCTCTCACTTTATAACTTAGCAATTAATTGTAAGATTCATTTGAACCAAATCAAAATATGAAATAAAATCAACCCAAAATAATTAAACAACTTAAATGAAACCCTCCTCTAAGTTGAACATATTTTCACACTTAGAAAATTCTAACTTAAAGCCATAGCTAAGCATACCATACAAACCCTCAAAGCACACACACATTAGCCTAAGTCACCACTTCTAGCTTTAGGTTAGAGCAGTGCATGATTTGATGTTTGTTTTGTTTTGTGATATACACTTTAGACTGGATGTTAGGGTGTATGCTCATAGAATGAATGGTAAGGCGATCTTAGTCTAACCATTATTTTCTATAGGGGATTGTGCTTAAGGGGAGCTATCATAAATAAAAATATAAATGCTTTTGCTTGCAGATGCTTTATACCCCTAAGCATAATCCATTAGGCTAGGTGGGCTTAGTCATCCATGTGGTGGGTGATAAGTCTAATATATATGCTTGGATTTGTGCAGATTATTTTAGCTAATCTCTATTTTACAGGTGTTAGTTAGATTTTCATTCTCTTCCTTTTCATGTAAATTTGTGCAATTAGGATTTTGGAATGATTGTTATGGGGATTAGGAAGAGCATTGGTCATAAGATCCTATCTTATGCACTATGTGAAGTCTTGGAGCATCGACCTTCTAACCATCCAAAAGAAAAAACCAAAGAAGAAAGAAGAAAAGAAGAATGAAGAATGAAGCTTGAAGACCCCCATAATAATGAATTTCTTACTTAATTATAATTAATTCATTTGTAATCCAGGTTGTATAAGGGTAGAGCTCGGCAACCCAATTTGTTATTTTCGGGTTTGTACGGTGGTGCCTAACCACAATGGCCTTTTATTCTTTTTGCGATTAGCTTTATAAATTGATTGATGATTTGTTTAGCTTTTGCATTAAGTAAAATGTTTTCTTAGTTTCTTCTTTGCTTTATGTATGGCCTGGATGTGGATTAGGCTCTTTAGAAAAAAAATAAATCTTTTACCAAACTTAATAACTCAAAATTAAAAATAAAAAACTCATAACCTTACCTAAAGCTTAGGTTTAAAATCAAGATAAAGGAATTAACAACCCCTTTGCTGGATGAGTATTTCTTTTATAATATCATGCACAACACCATCTTATTTCACTCTTGATTGGAGGGCTTCCATCATTGTCAGATAAACTAGGCTTGACCTTTGAGAGCCATGGTGGAAACGCACCTCCTCCCTTATCGTTGATTTTGGCCAATAACTTTATTTCTCATGCATTAGGCATATAAATCCTATTAGCCTGAGTCAAATAATTATCCAAAAATAAAAAGAAAATGAAATTTGAATTGCAGTAGATTTAGGTCATTTGAAGCATGTTTCTACATGATCTAGTCTCTTTAGGGAGTGAGTTTAAGGACTTAGTCTATTTCTAAATAAATAATAGTCTAGCTATTTTGCTTAAGTATAAAGACTTGTCTACATGTATTTAAAATTGTAGGAGGAGTTAGTTCGTGGCCACCCCCAGGCGGTTGTAAGTTCAAGATGTCGGGTGGTTTATCCTCTCTTGTGGAGGCAAACCAAATACCCATTTTTTTTCCTTAGATTTAGGTTGTGCTTTCGGCCCTCGCCAAAGCTCCCTAGATTTAGGTTCTGAGGTTATTTTTTCTCATTGCAAGCCATAAGAATAATTCTTCACCTCTTAGGCATTTCCTTAATCTTGTGTTAAAGAATCATAAGTCCTAAATTTCTAATAAAAAATGCAACTCAAATAAATTAAATCAATTTCAAAAATGTAAAGCCCAACTATAGGATAATTTAAGATGCTCGCTAGGTTTTCTAGCATCGTGAGTATCTCCTACTTATCTTTATTTTGGCTTTGATAATAACTCCCCCTCTTTAATCAATCCCATTTGATCTTCAAAAATGAACTAATCGATTGATAGTCCTTTCTTATTGAATTCATTGAAGACAATGATTATTTACCTTAATTGAGAGTTTTCCAAAGGAATCCCCATTCCTTAGGATGTAATTAACTATGGGAGCTTGCTCCTATAGGGAACTTAATGAACCTGATTTAAAATAAACCCTGCTTTACTTTTCCATGTAAAGTAGGGGAAGAATCTCTGGCATATATGCAGACCCATCATCCTTAGGAGTCCTTATTGAAGTGATTAGGTCCATTAAAGGTTAGTGATTCCTGTCTTTTGAGATAGTATACTATTTCTTGATGACGTACCCGATCGCTTGAATAAGTGCATCTACGGATCTATGTGGCATCTTAACAAGATGAATTTTTATATTCTTGCCCACTTTCACCATAGATTTGAAGGTGACTCTATAGAATTTATTCTCTACAGGGGTCTTAGGAAAATTTGCCTACTCTATAGCTTAAACCAAATTCCTCACTTCCCCCCTTCAATTCAAACTTGATTGATTTTCTCCAAACTCAAACTAATTCCAAATGATTGAAGCTTATGATTGAAATTCCAAGTTCAAAAATCCTTCCTAAGTCACTTTGATCCCATCTTATGGACTTAGCCTAAATCAAACCCAAATAAATTCAAGTTCAATAAATTTCCTCCTAACCCATTTATATTCACATTTTTTATTCACAAATATAAATGAAATATAAATTCAAATACCCAAAAATCAATTGAAAACTCAAATTCAAATTCAACCAAAACTCAACCTAAACCTTTCAAGTCAAAATCTTGAACTTAGCTAAATCAAACTCAAATCAAGTCAAACCCTTGATTTTTCTTCATGATTCAATCAACCCTTCAATCATGAATCCAAATATAAATTCAAACTTCAATCATCAATCCAAAAATAAATTCAAAACTCAAACTCAAATTCAATCAAAATTCAACCTAAGCCTTTCAAGTCAAATTCTTGAACTTAGCCAAATCAATTTCGAATCAAGCCGAAACCTTGATTTTTCTTCATGATTCAATCAATCCTTCAATCATGATTTCAAATATAAATACAAACTTCAATCATCAAATCGAAACTCAATTCAAAAATCAGACCCAAGTCAAACTCATGTTCACCCTTTGAACTTGAAATTGTCAAATGAATCAAAACCTATTTGACTTCAAACCACTTGCAAATGAATTTATATTTCGATCATAAGTACATATGTGAGTTCAATCAAACTCAAATCAAGCTTTGACCAAGCCATTTGACCCACTTAGGCTCACTTGACCCAAAGTGACCTAAATTACCCCCTTTTGAGTCAAATTCTAATCCTACCTAAATTGGATTGAACTAAGACCAACTAAGGCTCACATTGTGAGCAACAATCATCATGAGATGATCAACCACTCAAATTGGGTCAAACCAAGTCATTTAGCCAAAATGAAGCCTAAACTAGCCAAAATCCACCATAGGCCAAATTTATTAAAACCATTGATCAAAACTCATTCATGATCAATGTTTAAACTTGACCAAGTCATTATTTGAGCCTAACCTAGCCCAATTGATCACTTGACTCAAGTTGACCCAATTTGACCTAAAAAAGTCAAAATGTGTCAAACTTGATCTAAGCCAAATTGATTGAAACCAATGGATCAAGTTCAATCCAA
The DNA here is from genome assembly GCA_021442155.1 of Cymbidium sinense. Lineage (NCBI taxonomy): Eukaryota > Viridiplantae > Streptophyta > Magnoliopsida > Asparagales > Orchidaceae > Cymbidium > Cymbidium sinense. The sequence continues at coordinate 128,112,274 of CM038220.1, read as the reverse complement.
ATCACTTGTTCAACTTGACCAAATCCTCAATTGCCAACTAGACCCGACCTAGCCCAATTGACCTTGAACCCAACTTGACCTAAAAGGTCAAATTGAGCCAAAATCAAATTAAACCAAAATTGATTGGAAATAAAGATACCAATCCATTTCAAATGATCAACCAAACATAAATCAACCCATGGCCTAACCCAAATAGGTCAAATAGGTCAAATTGGTTAACTTGATCCATTTGACGTAAGTGAAATCAAATGAACCAAATCCAAATATAAATCAAATTAATCCAAACTAATGATACCAAAATATTTCAAATGGTCATATGAACTTGACCCAACCCTTGGTTTGACCCAATTTGACCAATTGGTCAACTTGACCCATTTTGACCTAAATGGGTCAATATGAGCCAAATCATATCAAACCAACTCCAAATTCATTGAAACTTGACCCTACCCATTTTTCAATCATACAAAACATATTCAAATTAAAACCCAAGCTAAATGACCATTTTACCCTAGGTCATAAGGTAACCTAAAATCAAAATCACTTTGAATTTGATCAATTCTTTTTCATGGACACTTGGCATCCTCTTAGTGGACCAAATGGTCACTGATGAGGATGGTGCACATGACCCATTGGGTTTGGGTCAGCCAAACCCAACCCAAGGTCAAAATCAATCACCTCACTTGACATGAGCACATGGGAACCCTCCACTCATTTCAAGCACATGGGAGCTTCACTACACCACTCTACACCCAAAATCGAATGCCATGACACTCTAAATGGCCTAACAAACCCATTGAATAGGGTGAATTGGATAGAAATGGCAAAAGAGCTTGCGACCATTCGATTCACCTAGGGGGAGATATACTCCCCCTAATTCCACTTGAATTCAACACTCACACACTCGATTGAGTTTAGGGAACTTAGAGCAAGCATTTTAAAGTCTCCCCAAGCTTCTTAGAGCCATCTCCAATTCTCCATTTTTTGTTTCTCTTAAACCAAAAATAGGGGTGCTCCCTCAAATATCCATCTCATCCAATACAAAAAATCAAGCCAATTCCTCCTTCAAGCACCTTGAGGGGACCTAATTGAACTCACTCCAAGCTTTATCCAAGTTCTCAAGGCAAGGGAGAGAGGACTTTGATCAAGGCCATGAGCATTTGAAGGGTGACTTGGTCCATAGGAAGATCTACTCAATCCCAAGGCTTGAAACTTTCAACAGAGCTTCGTCTCCACTAGCAAAGCTATTTCGATGAATTCGAGTGTCAGTGACAGCCTTCGAAGAGGTATGGATCAAAATCTAGCTTAGAATAGGGAGTGTGTGGTCTTTTGTGAAAGAAATTTTCATCTCAAGTAAAACTATCCATTGGATGTCTTCTCCCTTGCATGATGATGGTGTGGGTTGATTTCGAGCTCAATCTGAGCTCAATCGAGCTCGGATCATGCCATGAAAGATGGACAGTGGCCATCTCTCACAGGCGAGCTCAAGGAAGGATCATGGGTTATCCATCCGTGCATTTTGGATCGATGGCCATGATCATGCCACGTAGGATCTTTGATCTAATCTCTTAAGAGCCGCGGGATTGATCTCAACTGTCCGATCTTTGATTGGACTGATGAGGAGAAAGTGCGTAGCACCGTGCTAATGCAGCACTGGATGTGACAACTTAAGTGATAATTTCTATCACGTCACATGGAAAGCACACGCCCGTCAGCCTCTATGTGGCACTGACGGGATTAGTCATTTAATTAGGCTATTTAATTAATGAATAATCATAGAAACTTCAAAATAACATAACTAATTCTAGAAAAATCATAAAAATACAAAGTAAAATGTACTGTACAGATATTTCTCAAGAGAATAATCTAAAATTGTTTCTAATGGATTTTGAATAGTGTATTTTCTCAATTACTCCCTAATTATCTCACTGATTAATTCCAAATTTCTCATGTGCATTTAAGGGGATGACTTCTGCCTCCCCTAATTTTCTTGGGATTTATTGATGGGCTAATTAGGGAGATCAATTAATGAATCCTTAATCACTCTCTTTATATAATTAAGAGTAATTAAGCATATGAACAGTGGTTTAGTCTTTTTTATTAAGTTAATTAAGCCTTGCTTAAGTAGAGAAGAGGTTTTTGGAATGGGTTTGGGGAATTTTTCCTAAGCCATTCCCTAAACCCATTTCCTTCCTTAATCCAAACTTAATTAAGGGATAATCCCCTAATCACTTGCGTAATTACTTTGATAAAATTTTAAAATATTCCAAAAATTAACCAATTCATCTTGGGTAGGTGCTTAGGTGTTCAATAACCTAAGTAGCTTAAGGAAATCAAAATCCAACACACATGTGTGGGAAGGGTTATGAAAGTACTTAAATTAAACCCTTTAACTTAATTAATCATTAATTATGAGCCAATTGCATTAGGTACCTTTCTTTCCTAGGATGCATTGTTGATTTAAATTCTTTGTAATTTTATGTCATACATTGGCTCATAATTATTTGATTAAATATGTTAAAGTGGTGTAGGTAAAGGGTAATTAATGCACTTAATTCATACCTTAACCCAAACCAAAATATAAAAATCACCTAATGGTTCTAAAATTAAATTAAAATAACATACACATGTGGAAATGGGTTAGGACCAGCAAACCTCTTCACATTTCTTAAATTCAAATCAAACTCAAACAAAACTAAAATCTCTTTAAAACAAATTTGATTTGCTTTAAATAATTCTATTTCATAGGATTGTCTTTAGGAATTAATTAGGGTGAATGAATTTACATGCTTTCATCACTTTATTTCTTCCCTAGCATGCTAAATGTGTATGTCATATAAAAATTCATGCATTTATATTTTTTAAAAATTAAATTAAAAATGAAATATTTTTTTATGTCAAATTGTATGTTTTAGCTAAAGTAAGAATATGAATAATGACTATTAAATCCAAAAAAAATTCAAGACTTATAAATCAAATATCGTAACTAAAAGGTATGCTACTTATAATTATTTATAAGCTTACGTGTGAATATAAAATGTGTTATGTGATTCTCCCTCTCTTTCTTAGCATAGAAGTGTGCAGGATTTGCAAAAGTGCATAATCCATTTGAAAGGGACATAACACCTACTTAAATCCATTCCTATACACTCGTATGTCATGACTTAAGAAGGAATTCCACATCATGCATATAAACTAAATAATCAAACAAAACTCAAACAAACATTAACTTTTGCATCTTTCTTTTTTCATTCATTTCTTTTATACATACATGTGTATTTAAGAAAAGTGGTATATTAGTCTAGACAACCTCGAGGTTGTGAGGCTTCAAGTAGCCCTATGTAGGTCTTGTATCTTACACCCCTGGTGCTAAAAATGGCATCGTACTCACTTATTCCTTTCATACATGTATGTGTGCATATGAAAAATGGATAAGAGAAATTCCTCTTTTTCTACTTAACAAAATCATGCATCATAAAAATATTCAAATTTCTTAAACAAATTCTCTTAGCATTCATCATTAAAGTGTGCTAAATATTTCCATTTGCATGTATAGAGATGCTAAGGATTCATCCATATGCATATTACACATGTTGGGAAAAAAATGAAGTGATATGTGTTTTGTGAAATATTTCACTTTACTTAATCTTAAAATGTCTTTCTTTTTGCATATGTTTATTTAGGGAAAAATCTAAACTTAGGATTAATTAAAACACATAACAAAACATTCACTAAACAGTAATCAAATATGAATCCATCTTAGAAATTACTTAAGGTAGGAAAGAAAGAGAAGTTCTCTTCTCTATTCCTCTCTTTACAACTTAATAATTAATTGTATGATTCATTTAAACCAAATCAAAATATAAAGTAAAATCAACCAAAACAACTAAATCACTTACATGAAACAAAACCTTTAAGTTGAACATTTTCATACTTGGAAAACTTCATCCTTAAAGCTTAGCTAAGCATACCACACAAACCTTAAATAACACACACATTATACTAAGTCACCACTTCTATATTTAGGTTAGGGTGGTGCATGGTTTGATATTTTTTTTTTGTGATATATTATTTTTAGTCTGGATGTTAGAGTGTATGTGCATAGACTGAATGGTAGGACGATCTTAGTCTAACTATTATCTTCTGCAGGGGATTGTGCTTAAGGGGCGCTATAATAAAAATATAACTGCTTTTGCTATGCAGGTGCTTATACCCCTAAGCATAATTCAAAATAGGCCACATGGACTTGGTTACCTATGTGTGGGGTGCTAAGTCCAATTTATATATATACATGCTTGGGATTGTATGGTTTGTTTGGATAATCTCTATTTTGCAAGTGTTAGTTAGATTTCTTTTTTCCCATTTTCATGTACTTTTATAATTAGGATTTTAGAATGATTGTTATGGGGGATTAAGATGAGCATTGGTCATAAGACTATGTCTTATGTACCATGTTTGGAGCAGCTACATTCCAACCAACCAAAAGAAGAAAGAAGAAAGAAGAAAGGAGAAAGAAAAACAAGAAGAAAGAAGAAATGAAGAATGAAGACCCCCATAACAATGAATTCCTTCTTGATTATAATTTATTCATTTGTAATCCGGATTGTATAAGGGTAGAGCTCGGCTATCCAAAAGTTTTTTGGGTTTGTGCGGTGGAGCCCGATCACAAATGACATTTTATTTTTTGGGCTAGCTTTATAAATTGATTGATGTTTGTTTAGCTTGTGCATTAAGATGACATCTTTTCTTAGTTTATTCCTTGGTTTGAAATATGGCATGGATGACGATTGGGCTCTTAGGAAAATAAATTTTCTATCCAACATAAATAATTCAAACTAAAAATTAAACAACTTATAACCTCATTTAAAGCTTAGGCTATAAATCAAGATAAAAGAATTAGCAAACCCTTAGCTGGATGTTGTACTTTCTTTCTCACATCATGCATAAAAAGTATATTATTTCACTCTTGATTGTAGGGCTTCCACCTTTGCTAGAGAACTTGGCTTGACCTATGAGAGCCATGGTGGAAACACACCTCCTTATCTTTCTAATTTTGGCCCATAATCTAATTTCTCATGCATTATGCATATGAATCCTAAAGCTTGTGTCAAATTGATTGTCCAAAATAAAAATAAAATGTAATAAAATTTGCATTAGATTTAAGTCATTAAAGCATGCCCTACATGGTATAGTCTCTTAGAAAATGTGTTTAAGGACTTAGTCTCTTTCTAAATAAATAATAGCTTAGATATCTTGCAAAAGTATTTGACTTGCCTACATATTTTAAAATAGTAGGAGGAGTTAGTTGGTGGCCACCCCCAGGCGGTTGTAAGTCCAACAGTTGGGTGGTTTATCCTCTCTTATGGAGGTAAACTAAATACCATTTTTACCATAGATTTAAGTCGTGCTTTTTGGCCCTCGCCAAAGCTCCCTAGATTTAGGTTCAGAGGTTGCTAATTTCCTTTGTGGGCTATGAGCATAAATCCTCACCTCTTAGGCATTTTCATAACCTTGTACTATGAAATTGTAAGCCATACATTTCTAAAAAAATTTAGCTCAAATAAATTAATTCAATTTCAAAAATGTAAAGCCCAACCATATGGTAGTTTTGGATGCTTACTAGGCTTCCTAGTATCTTAAGCATCTCCTACTTATTTTCATTTGGCTTCGATAAGGACTCTCTCCTCTTAATCGATCCCACTTGACTTTCTAAAAATAAACCAATCGATTGATAGTCCTACCTTTTCAAAATCTTTGGAGACAATGATCATTTATCTTAATTAAGAGTATTATTTAAGAATCATGTTTCTTATGATGTAATTAAGTATGAGGACTTGCCCCTGTAGGGAAATTAACGAACCCGATTTAAAATAAACCCTACTTTATTTTTTCATGTAAAGTAGGGGAAGAATCTCTGGTACATTCCGAAGACCCATAGTCCTTAGGAGTCCTTATTGAGATGATTAGGTCCACTGTAGAGTGGTGACTTCTATTTTTTGAGATAGTACACCTCTCCTCAATGTCATACCCGATCACCCTAATAAGTACATCTACGGATCTACGTGACATCCCAACAAGGTGTATTTTATATATTTCTATTTTCATTTATCCTCTTTTTCAAAAGGGGAATAGATGAAGGCGGAGATATATAAAATTTTTACCACAATGATCTTACTATTCGACAGAAATAATTATGTTTAAATAATTAATCAAGTTACTGTTCATTTCTTAATTATGATTAATTAGATTAAGAGAGTGATTAGGACTTAATCAAGTGATTTCCCTAATTAAGCAATCAATAAAATCCCGAAAACTAGAGGAGGTAGAGGTCATCTTCCTAAACATCCACAAAAAATTTGAGATTAATTGAGTGCTTAATTAAGGTGTAATTAAACTAATTATATTTTTGATAAAACCTAACTAAGCAAAAATTACTACTCAAAATTAATTAATAATAATTTTACTAGATTTTACTCTGACATATCTTCAAAATGAGCATAAGTTTATATTTTTTTGGATTTTCTATAATTAGTTATGATTTTAGGAAGTTTTAGAATTAAAAACTAATTAATTAACCCTAATTAAAGCCTTAATCCCATCGGGCCACGTGGCTACTGACGCGGCTCGCTTTCCACGTGGTGCAACGGGATTGACTATTTAAGTAGTCACATCCGCACACTAACTCAGCTGGCAATGGATGTGCTTTCTCATGGACCATCCAATTAAAGATCGGATGGCCACAATTCAATACGCAGTTTAGAAAAGGAATCAAGGGCTCTACCATGAGATTTGATCAAAGTCGTTCATCCTAATCATACGGGATGGATGACTCATGATCTATCTCGTTCACGAGCGATGAAAGACGGATGATATTTATCTTCCTTTGATCGATCCGAGCTCACCCAAGCTCAGATTATCTCAAAATTCTTCCCATACCTTTGGAGAAGGGAGACGCACACATCCAACAGTCAATTTTCCATGAAATTCAAATTTACTTCACAAAGGACCAAATCTCTTTTTCATATAAGGCTCGATTTGAGAAATTATCTCACCGAAGCTAATGTCCAGCGGTGCAACACCAGAGGTAGCTTTGCCTAGTTGAGGTGAGGTCCTGTTGAAGAGCTTTGAGCTTGAGTTGGTGTGGGAAGCTCGGTTGACCAATTCATGCATGTAAAGGCTTTAGCTCCGATCGAACTCAATCCTCCTATGGTTTGGAAGCTTGGGAATTTCTTTGGTTGGCTTTGATAGGGTATGGTGATGGTGTGGCTAAGAGGAATTGAAGTTTGATTAGAAATGAGGGAGTATTGCTTGGGATTGGGATGACCTATTTCAACTTTGCTCGGGATTGGGAAATGTCGAATGGATAGGGCCTGAGGATCTTTGAAAACACTCTGAGGGGCTTTGGAATTCACTTAGGAGAACTCATGATGCAATTGTATGCCAAATCATGTTTGAATTGAGGGGGGTATACCCCTCAATTTCCCATCATGGACAGACGACAGCGTGCGCGCATTTTGCACTGGCTTGTCACCATCCAACCATCGGACTTGTCTCCATCAAGTTAGGGAGGCACGCCTGGGATGAGAGGAATGATGGGAGGCTGCCATGCACCCAATGTGCAAGGATGCCAAGGCTTGGATCCAATGGGTGCTCAGTTTGGGTTGGAGGTGAGTTAACTCACCTCCCAAGGGTCTTTGGCCGACTTAGGGTGAGTTAGGTTAGCTAGGTGGGTCAGGAGAAGGTTCCATGAAGTGTTAGTGAGCTTCCATGGGGATGGGCAAGTTGACTTTAGTTTGGATCCAATGGTTTTAAAGTTTAAATCCTATGGTTTGATGGCTAATATTTTTGGTGGGGCACACTTGGCTTTTAGGCTGATTTGAAAATGAATTAGGACATGTTTGGGTCGAGTTTGACTAAATCCTAGGGTCCAATAAGTTGGTTTGGAGGGATTTGGCTTAGATTGGTCAAATCGGTTTCATTAGGGTTAGGTTGGGTTGGGTTGACCAATTGGTCAACTTGGGTCAAATCAAGACTTGGGTTAGGTTCATATGATGATTTAGGATATTTTGGTTCAATTAATTTAGATTGGCTTGGTCTAGGTTAGGATTTGATTCATTTGGATTCAAAGGGTCAAATTGGTCAAGTTGACCAATTTGACCAATTTGACCAAATTAGGTTGGGTTAAGTGTTGAGTTAAGTTCAATTGGTTGATTAAAAATGATTATAGGCTTTAGTTTGGTTTAATTTGGAATTAATTTGAATTTTGGTCAATTTGGGCTAGGGTGGGTCAAGTTGACAAATTGGTCAACTTGGGATCAATCATAGTTTTGGTCAAGTTCAATATGTGATTTGGAATGAACTTGAGCCATTAGTTGCAATTAATTTGGATTGAATCATGATTTGACCCATTTTTAGCTTTTTAGGCCAATTTGGGTCAACTTAGGTCAAGTGGCCAATTAGGCTTGGTTTGACTCAATTGATGGCTTGGTCATGTTCAATCATTTATTATGAATGGGTTTGAATCAATGGTTTCAATCAATTTGCCTTATGATGTATTTTGGCAAGTTTGGGTTTCATCTGAGCAAAATATTGACTTGGTCAAAGGCCAGGTTTGACTTGGTTTGACCCAATTCAAGGTGGTTGATCACCCCATGATGATTGTTGGTCATGATTAAGATTTAGATAGGTTTAGTTCAATCTAATTTGGGTTGGATTAGAAATTAGCTTAAAAAGGTCCTTCATGTCACTTTAGGTCAAGTGAGCCTAAATGAGTCAATTAGCTTGATCAAGGTTTGATTCAAGTTTTGTTGAACCCACATATGAGCTTAGGATTGAAATATAAATCTAATTGCAATTGGTTTGGAGCCAAATGAGTTTTGGTTCATATGACAACTTCAAGTAAAAAGGGTCAATTTTGGCTTGATTTGGGTTGACTTGGATTTGGTTTGATATTGGTGGTTTATGTTTATATTTAGATTAATGATTGAAGGAATGATTGAATTATGAAGAAATCCATGAGTTTTGAGTTGATTTGGGTTTCATTTAGCAAAGTTCAAAAGTTTGGGTAAAAGGGTTAAAATTGGGAATTTGTTTTGATTGGAGTTTGGTTTTGGTCATTTGAATTCATACTTCATTTATATTTGTGAATATAAATGAGGATATAAATGGGTTATCAGAAAATCACTTGAGTTTGGAGTAATTTGGAAGAAAATTTAATTAAACTTAGGGATGTAGGTCAAAAGGGCTAACTTGAGTTTTGATTTGGTTTGATTTATTTTGATTTGAATTGAATGGTTTGAATTTGGATTTAATGTATATTTGTAAATATAGATAAATGAATGATTAATTTATAAGGAAATCAACCAAGTTTGAGTTGGTTTGAAGGAGCTTTGGCTAAGCACACGAAGGTGGTTCATATGGCTTAGGGAGAGGTTTTGGAATTTAGACTTAATCATGGATTTGAATTATTTGAAGTTTGTATTTAATTTATGATTTGAACTTTGATTTGAGATTGAATTTATTAATTGAGAAAATAAATTGGATTGGGGTTGATTTGGATTTGTTTAAGGCTAAGTCCATAAAGATAAAATCAAAGAGCTTAGGAAGGGATTTAGAGTTTGAATTTAGTGATGGATTTCAGTCATTAGATAGTTGGATTTAATTTTAGAATTTGAATTTGAATTTGAGGTTTGGTTTGAAATAAGGAAGCAAGGATTAGGTTTGGGGCTATAGGGTTGGCAAGTCCTTTTAAATCCCTAAGGCACAATCTATTCTTATGGCTAACTCTTCCAAGTCTCTAAGGTTAGGTTAAGTGTTTACATAATCACTAGAAGTATCCTAAGACTAAGAAACTCTTAGTGTCTATAAGAGTCCTAGATCTATGATGAGGAAGTTGAGAGTTCACTCCAAAAGTGAGGCCAACAATGGCTTGATGGCTTTATGTATTATAGATAGATCTATTTCAAAGAGAAATGACAACTTAGATGTATCATATGATATAACTCATTATTTAATAATTTGAATGCATCTACATTTTCAATGAATTTTAATTAGTAATGTATATATTTTTCTAGCATTAAAGGATTATGCTGGCAATGAAATACAAATTGAGGGTATAGTTAGAGAGGGAGAATCATATTGTGGAAGAAGTAATATATTTGTTTTAAATCTATGGGGAGCCAAGTTGATGGGTAAAGTATAAATTTGGAAGTGCTAGAGTTCTTATAGGCTAAGTGGCATCATTTATGTTAGATGGAAAATTCTTAAAGTAAGCTCATCATTACATTCTTCATTGTTGTGATAACATTTTATTATATTAAGAACTTTTCAAGGATATGGAGAAGATAAAAAGATGAAGACACATACATATAACACATTTATATATTGAGGACTATGTGAATGATATATTTTATGAATAATTTTGAAAAAAAGTATAAGTTTGCAATCATTAAATATTGTACTAATTAAATAACATGACACATTTTTATGTTGGTTTTGTGTAGTGGTGATCTATTGATATAAGGCCAATGTATGGATGCTCAAATGTATAAAATATATTATATTTATAGATTAACTTTTATATTATAGCTTATAATAAAAGCAAGAAGAATTAAAATTACGATTTTGTTAAAATTATGGAGATTTGATAATTCAATATTATATTTGAATGAATAAAACTATAGTGAAAAATTATTCTATTTTATTTTTAGTTATGCTATTTAAGTATCATTAGGCTAATTCCACTACGATTGGTATGAAGTAATATCAATTAAGATACACTTTAGTAAAGCTTTCATGTTTAATCAATCGTCGAAATTTTTTTTAAAATTACTCCTTTGTTTTCTCCTCTCATGTTGAGTTCATTATTTAGACTCAAATTTCTAAAAGTATACAACAACAACAACAACAACAACAACAACAACAAGCCTTAATCCCACTAGGTGGGGTTGGCTACATGAATCCTTCGTCTCCATTGTGTCCTTTTATGTGTCAAATTCTCATTTAATTCAAGTATACTAAGATCATTTTTATACATCTTAACCAAGTCTTTTAGGTCTACCTCTACCTTTCTTAACATAAGGCAAATCTAATGCATCTACTCTCCTAATCGAAGTCATCTGACGGACGCTTTATGTGGCCAAACCATCTAAGGCGACTCTCCCTAATCTTATCTACCACTGGAGCTATTCCAACTTTTTCCCAAACATACTCATTTTGCATTCTATCTCTAAGGGTAAAGCCACTCATCCACATGAGCATCCTCATCTATGTAACACTTAACTTAGTCTTATGTTTCTCTTTTATTGGCCAACATTCTGCACCATAAGTCATTGCAGGTCTTACCACCATCTTATAAAATTTTCCCTTAAGTTTAAGTGGAACTTTTCTATCACATAATAGGCGATGCATTCCTCCACTTCAACCATCCAACTTGAATTCTACTAATAACATCTCCATCTATTTCACCATCATTTTGAGCAGTAGAGCCTAAATATCTGAATCAGGTCTTATTAATGACTTGATCACCTAAAGTCACAATACTACCACTAAAACTTCTACAACTAAAATTATACTCCATATATTCAGTTTTAGATCTACTTAAACGAAAACCTTTAGACTCTAAAGTTGACCTCCATAATTCAAGTTTCTGTTGGACTCCTCTCTAGTCTTATCAACAAGAAGAATGTCAGAGCATACACCAAGGTACATCTTCTTGTAAATGCCTCGTAAGAACATCCATAATTAAAGTAAAATGATAAGGGCTTAATGTTGATCCTTGATGTAATCCAACTGAAATAGAAAAATATTTTGTCAATCCTCCTTGTGTTTGGACACAAGTAACAGCTCAAGTATACATATCCTTAATGACTTGAATAGAACCAATATTAACTTCTTTCTATTCTAGAACTCTCCAAAGAACATCTCTTGAGACTTTATCATAAGCTTTCTCTAAATTAATAAATATCATATGTAGATCCTTCTTGTTTTCTCTATGCTTCTCCATCAAACCTCTTATTCTAAAAGTATAAATTGAATATTATTATGAGTGTTATGCCAAGAGATATATTTCTAATTGTGTGCAATTCAATAATAAAAAGAAGCTACTCCAATTCAATATTCTATTAAGTTTAAGGGTGCATTTAGGGCAGTAGTGCAAAAATAAGTAATGTCGTTGGAAAACTACATTCTGACCATATTTTGGAGAATCTACAGTGGAAAAGGTTATATTTTTCAATCTGACCTAACAGAGTGTAATGCATGGCTACCAAAAAGCTTTGATCTATTTTTTTAAAGTAAAAAATTGTAATAGCACAACATCTTTTTAGACAATATCTTCTTCTACAACAGCTTCACCATTGCATATTCTTGTAGCTTCAGCTACCCCAACCAAATCCTAAGTATACGTGAAAAACTAATAAATATTTATTTATTTTTAGTTGATGTTGACATCATGGAGTCATAATATATTATAAATTATCAATAATATTAGTTATTAACAAAATTTATGTAAATTTGGCATAAATTAAACCATTAATAATATTTTTTAAAATATATAAAAAAGATAGTGGCATCTTCTTAAAGCACTCAAAAACATAAATTCTAATGAAAATTTTAGTAAGATAAAGTAATGCATCAAGTGAATCCCCTTTACTCCACTATATGATGATTCCTAGAAGAGGATGAGTTTATTAGCATCCAACAAACCTAAAAATACATCATTCTAGGGGACTAATCAATGTGCCCCACTTAAAATCATGGGATATGGTTCATTGGCATATTAATTGTTTAAATTATATATAATGCCAGTTATATATTTCTTAAAATAATTAGATATTCTTAAAATAAATATGTTCTTATATGATGGATATGAGCTCCATTTAGAGACAACAGGAGATGATATAAATTTATTTAATATAATTTATAATTAGTCATAAATAAATAAATAATATTTAATTTACTTTATGTTTAGCCATCCCAAGATCATTTATAAGTGATGAATGGTTCTCGTGATCATCTGACGACGTTAGACAAACATGAATAATATTAGCTTGTATTATTTAAAATTGTTATTAAAATTATTTAATTCCATTTTAGTTATATCCAGTTTAAACTGCTATAAATTAAAAAAATTTTAGCAGTTAATGATTTAGATCACTATAAGTAATCTTTCAAGACAGCTTTACAATGTTTAAAACCACTATAAAGCTTATCATATACAGTATTGTGGTAGCTTTAACAACAATAATCTTGCAGTTAGCCACATTTTAAAATGCTACTATATAATTAAGAATGTGTGTTATTTGGATAAAATCAAAAAAAAAAAAAAAATCAGATTGATCTTATTTAGTAAATTTGATTTTGTTATTAAACTATTAGTTTGATTATTAGTTGTAATTTAATTTTAATTACTGTTTAATTATAAAATCAAATTTTACTTTCATAAAATTCGTTATTGTTCTTAATATATGTTCTTTAAGCTAAACATAACTATGTTCATTATTAAAAATTATTTTGAATATTTTTATATATGATCATTATCATCAAATATATTTTATTTCGAAATAAAATAAAAATAAAAATTAATAAACAAAAAATAAAAGTGATCCCAACAACGGCCCCTAAGAGATTATTTGGGATCAATTTTATTTTATATTTTATATTTTATTTTCATATTATTTTTAAAAACATATTTCTTTATTTAGTGTGTTTTTAAGTTTTTTTAAATTTTTTAAAAAATAAATAACAATATTTTCAAAAATACTCAAAAAAAAATTCTTAGATGTTTTGAGTGCTTTTAAAAATAATAATTATCATCAAATATATTTTATTTTAAATAAAATATATGCAAAATTAAATTATAAAATATAAAATAAAATAAAAAAATAAAAGTAATTTCAAAGGGCCCCTAAGAAAATCAAATATTTAGTAGTTCACTCTAAATTTGGGATGATTTTATATGAGTTGTCTGTCAAATTGTGGGACTCTTGCCCCACATCTGAATAAGATATCATGTCACCACATTCACGTTATCTACTCTCCTTATGCTCAAGGGCAAATCTCTAAACTTTATTTTAATGGGGGGCATTATAATAAAATTGACATACATTATCTTAAACACTATTTATAAATTATACTAATGGCGATATTGCCTCCATGATCAGTACAAGACTGTAATATATATATATATATATATATATAATTTCTCTCTCTACTTCTAACTCTTTATCTTATTTGCAAAAAAATTTATCGTATGTTATAAATTAATTGATTGTCGCGTTCATGAAGTATCTCTTTATGAAGTTAATCAAAGGAAAAGAAGCTTTCGTGAAGCACTTGGACAATTAGATGCTCCATCCGAATAAACATTCTTAGCTTTTGCTTTCTTTAAAAAAAGGGGCCATCACTGCTTTCGTAGGGAAAAGAAAGTATATAACTTATGATGCATTTGAGACTGCTTTCGTAGGAAAAAGAAAGTATATAACTTATGATATATTTGAGATTACTTTCTCGCTTTTTTATTTTTCAGAAAATAATTCTAACTGTGTTTTACTACTAGTTTATTGATTATTTTTTAAAAAATTTTGTGATGAAAAATTATATATGAGAATCAAAATTATTAGAATATTGAGGCTGTCAGAAAATTACTGTTTAACTTTTGAAAAATATATTTATTACACTCATAATAATTTTTCAAAAAACTACTATAAATCCAGCAATTTAATAACCAATTTTACAAAAGCTATAATTATCATAACAAGACCCTTATTTATAATTTTTAATCGGATTTATAAATATATCACTTAATATCTGAGTCTTATTTATATTCTAACTAATCTAGATTTTTTAATATTAGTAATTATGCACTAATTAAAATATAAAAGATTTAATTAAATATAATTAAATATTTTAATATCTAAAATAAATTAATTATTAATTAACATAAAGTGAATGAATACACCTATTTTTTATGTGAAACAAGTCATGATGTTTTGAATTATGTAATGGATTATTTAAACTAAGGATTTATAGCTTAATATGAATTATTTATATTCCTATATTTATGCATGATTTAGTCTTATATTATTCTCTGCACGAATAATAACGTGACGTTTCTTTAGTTGAATGCTTTTTTTTTTTTGAAGAATTAATTAAAAACGATTATTTTCTTACATTATAAAATAGGCTTGAAATCAAAGGCTTGTGCTCATAAATCAGACATACAGATTAAACTAATATTGAAAACTTTAATGGTATTTAAATATGATAAAAGTATAAAACGATCACTTTCGTGTAAATAAAGCCGAAATATTTTCAAAAAAAATTTTGTTCAATATATTACGTGTAGAGTCGACATAGCTTTACCTGATGTCAATGCAACACGTTTAAAGATAAAATATGGCCTTTTTTATTTAACGAACTTGATGACCTTTAACGACACCGTTTACATTAACGCGTCTGTCCTGGTCATCCGTAAAACAGTGGAGGGAGAAAATATTACGTGCGTCATTCCAGATTCTTCATCACAGAATAGTTTTGTGATTTTTTTTTTTGTGCAGAAATTTTTCTCAGCTGAGCTCCTACTCTCTTACGGCGTGCGTCTGATCTTCCCTCAAAGATTTGCTAAATCTTGGACATTGAAAATTGAGGTATTATAGGCCACTGCGTGAGGTATTTCTTCCTGCATTCTTGAACTTTAATGAATTTAGGGTTTTCTTTGTTGTTCTCACCGTCGAATAGGAGAACATTTGGAACATTTGAGTTCTTTAAAGGAAATGAGACTATTTTGCTAGTTTTTGGAGATATTTTGGTGTACTCTCATTGGTATATCTATTATTTTCAAAATTTTCAAGTAATATTCATTTGTTTAGTATATCTCATTGTATGATGTTTGGTGCTATTTCATGAAGGATTTGATGAAATAGCACGCCTGTTTAGATATAATATGTTCAGTAGATGACATTATAATTTATTTGTAGGTTGCTTGATGGTTGTTTGCTTCAATTTTGTATTTGCACTCTTTGTACTCTCAGGAGAGTATAACCCATTTTATCATTTTTTTCAGATTTTTGACCTTGTTTGGATATAATATATTCAGTACATGACTTTACAAGAGTTAGTTTTTTATGGTTATGTGTGATTTTGTACTCTCTTGAGAGTACAACCCATTTTCTCATTTTATTTTCAGCTATTAAACCTGTTTGGAGTTAATATATTTATTAAATGCCTTTAGAAGCAGTTTGGAGGCTGATTGGTTGGTTTTCAGGATTGTTTTGCATGTGTACTCTCTGTACTCTCATGAAAGTACACCCCATTTTCTCATTTTTTTAGCTATTTAACCCTGTTTGGAGTTAATATGTTTATTAGATGCCTTTAGAAGTTTGGAGGCTGATTGGTTAGTTTTTAGGGTTATTTTGTATATATACTCTCTGTGCTCTCATGAGAGTACATGTCATTTTCTCTTTTTTTCCCTATTTTTTTTATCCTGTTTGGACTTATTATGTTTAGAAGATGCCTTTACAAGCAGTTTAGAGGCTGATTGGTTGCTTTTTGAGGTTATTTTGTATGTGTACATTTTGTACTCTTAGGAGAGTATATCCCATTTTCTCATTTCTTTTCAGGTTTTTATCCTGTTTGGAGTTAATATGTTTAATAAATGCTATTACAAGCAATTTGGAGACTGATTAGTTGGTTTTTAGGACTATTTTCTATGTGTACTCTCTGTACTCTCATGAGAGTACATCCTATTTTCTCAAATGTTTTCAGCTTTTTTACCCTGTTTGGACTTATTATGTTTAGAAGATGCCTTTACAAGCAATTTGGAGGCTGATTGGTTAATTTTTGAGGCTATTTTGCATGTGTACTCTTTGTACTATCAGGAGAGTACACTCCATTTTCTCATTTTTTTCAAGTTTTTTATCCTGTTTGGAGTTAATATGTTTAGTAGATGCTATTACAAGCAGTTTGGAGGCTGATTGGTTGATTTTTAGGATTATTTTTGTATGTATACTATCTGTACTCCCTTGAGAGTATAACCCATTTTCTTAATTTTTTTTCAACTTTTTTATCCTGTTTGGACATAATATATTAACTAGATGCCTTTCTAAGCAGTTTGGAGGCTGATTGGTTGGGTTTTAAGGCTATTTTGTATCTGTACTCTCTATACTCTCATGAGAGTACACCCCATTTTCTCAATTTTTTTCAACTTTTTTACCCTATTTGGAGATAGTATGTTTAGTAGATGCCATTACAAGTAGTGTGGAGGATGATTGGTTTCTTTTCAGGGCTATTTTGCATATGTACTCACTATACTCTCATGAGAGTACACTCCATTTTCTCATTTTTTTTCAACTATTTAATCCTGTTTGGAGTTAATATGTTTATTAGATGCCTTTAGAAGTAGTTTGAAGGTTGATTAGTTAGTTTTTAGGGCTATTTTGTATCTGTACTATCTATACTCCCATAAGAGTACATGTCATTTTCTCATTTTTTTAGCTTTTTTACCCTATTGAGATATAATATATTTAGTAGATGCCATTACAAGCAGTTTAGAGGTTGATTGGTTATTTTTTTGAGCTGTTTTGCATATGTACTCTCCATACTCTTAGGAGAGTACATCCCATTTTCTCATATTTTTTCAAGCTTTTTACCCTGTTTGGAGTTAATATGTTTAGTATATGTCATTACAAGCAGTTTAGAGGCTGATTGGTTAGTTTTTAGGGCTGTTTTGCATGTGTATGCTCTGTACTCTCTTAAGAGTACAACCCATTTTCTCAATTTTTTTTTTTTAGTTTTTTACCTTGTTTGGACATAATATATTCACTAGATGCCTCTACAAGCAGTTTGGAGATTGATTGATTAGGTTTTGAGGCTGTTTTGCATCTGTACTCTCATGAGAGTACACCCCATTTTCTCAATTTTTTTAGCTTTTTTATCCTGTTTAGAGATAATATGTTTAGTAGATGCCATTACAAGCAGTGTGGAGGATGATTGATTAGTTTTCAAGGCTATTTTGTATGTGTACTCTCTGTACTCTCACAAGAGTACACCCCATTTTCTCATTTTTTCAACTATTTAACTCTGTTTGGAGTTAATATATTTATTAGATGCCTTTAGAAGCAGTTTAGAGGTTGATTGGTTGATTTTTAAGGCTATTTTGCATGTGTACTCTATATACTCTCATGAGAGTACAACCCATTTTCTCAAATATTTTTAGCCTTTTATCCTGTTTGACTTATTATGTTTAGAATATGCCTTTATAAGTAGTTTGGAGGCTGATTAGTTAGTTTTTGAGGCTATTTTGCATGTGTACTATTTGTACTCTCAAGAGAGTACATCCTATTTTTTCATATTTTTAGCCTTTTTATCCTGTTTGGAGATAATATGTTTAGTATATGCCATTATAAATAATTTAGAGGCTGATTGGTTGGTTTATGAGATAGTTTTGCATATTTACTCTTTATACTCTCATGAGAGTACACTCCATTTTCTCATATTTTTTTAGATTTTTTACACTATTTGGAGATAATATATTTAGTAGATATCATTACAAGAAGTTTGGAGGTTGATTGGTTAATTTATGAGGTAATTTTGTATCTGTACTCTCTGTACTCTCATGAGAGTACACCCCATTTTCTTAATTTTTTTCAGTTTTTTTAGCTTGTTTGGAGATAATATATTTAGTAGATGTCTCTAGAAGCAATTTGGAGACTGACTGGTTAGTTTTTGAGGCATTTTTGTATATGTACTCTCTGTACTCTCATGAGAGTATAGGCCATTTTTTCAATTTTTTTCAGATTTTTTACCCTGTTTAGACTTATTATGCTTATAAGATGCCTTTACAAGTAGTTTAGAGGCTAATTGGTTAGTTTTTGAGGCTATTTTGTATGTATACTCTGTACTCTTAAAAGAGTACACCCTATTTTCTCATATTTCAGCATTTTTATCCTATTTAGAGATAATATGTTTAGTAGATGCCATTACAAGAAGTTTGGAGGCTGATTGGTTGGTTTATGAGACAGTTTTGCATCTATACTCTTTGTACTCTCATAAAAGTATACCCCATTTTCTCATTTTTTTTCTAGTTTTTTACCCTGCTTGGAGATAATATATTTAGTATGCCTAAGCAGGTTTGGTGGCGTTTGTTTTTCTATACTCTCATAAGGGTACAATCCATTTTCTTAATTTTTTTAGGTTTTTTAACATGTTTGGAGATAATATGTTTAATAGATACCATTACAAGCTATTTGGAGGCTGATTGGTTGCTTTTTAGTTTAATTTTATATGTGTTCTCTTTGTACTCTCACGAGAGTACATCATATTTCTTTAGTTCTTTAAACTATGGGGCTTGTCATATGTGTATTATATCTCATTGGAAGATGTTTGAAAATGTTTCATGAATAATTTGGTGGTTTTAGTGACTGTTTTGCTTGTGTACTCTCTAGGCCTCCATTATGCTGATAATGTTCTCATTAATTGACTTTTCATTTTGAAGTATAAAATATCTGGGAAAAGGATAACTTCCAGATGCAGGCCTACCACCATTAGAGTGGTGTTCGATAATATTTCACCATGCTTTACTGATGAAGTTCTTGACATTTTAAGGAGGCTTCATTTGCATCAATTTATTAGGTTGCATGAAATTTAGCAAAACTCAAGTCCCATCACTTCAATCATGTCTTGCTGGGATATAGAGAAGCAATCATTCTCTTTTGGTGGACAATGCATTCCTTTCACCCCCCAATAAAGTTGCATTAATTGTAGAGATGCCAAATAGAGGGGAGAAGGTCATATGGCAGAAATCCCCACTGTTGAAACTTAGCTCAATAGATTTTAAGAATAAACTTGAGAATTTGGATCGCTCGTTGACTGCAGCATAATTTGTGCAGTTGTACATACATTTTTTGTTTTCAAATATTTTTTTATATATCACAACTATAGAGTCGTCAATTGATAGCCTATGCCAATGACATAGAGAAATTTGCTGAGTACAATTAGACAGAGGTCATTTAGGCATTTCTAGTTTCATAATTTGATGGTATTACATCAAATATTCTGACATAGAAGGCACCGGGTACATGAGTGGCTTTATCACTCTTCCAATGGTACATTCTATAACTTTAGATTTGTATTATGTGATTCATTGAAGTTAAGTTATATAAATATTCATTACAAATCTGGGCGGCAGAGCACATAGGCATCATAAGGCCTCCATTTCCTTCTGCAAAGCCACGTATGTTACAAAGGCCAAAAATAAAGAATGCAAATGATTCCTTCAGTGGTTTGGAAGGACACTAGGTGACGTAAAATAAATTCACTTTATTTATCTTAGAATGTATTTATTCATATTATAAATCATCATATTTTCTTATCGTAACAGTTTCATTTGAGGACATATCAGAGGAGGAGACCTGGCTCCTTGAAACATTGCCCCTATCCAACAGACAACCCATGTCGAGCCAGATAGCAGCCCATTCCAAGTTTAAGGAGTGGAGCCCTTACTGAATCTCCATACGTCTCTCCTTGATATTCTCCCCCTTCCAATGTATCTAACCTACCCTCTACTAGTACCCATTTAGAAAGCTTTGCGGTAGAGAGGATACTTGCAGGTTTCAGGTCCCTGAAGGAGAGAGTATCATTTTTTGAAGCATCAATAACTAAGATAATTGATGGAATTGATTTGCAGGTAGCTGCTATTGAGGCGGTGGTTGCTGGGCAGAAGGGTCTTAGCATGAGGGAAGCTCTTATGGAGGCTACCATAGGGGAATCTCTTAAGGAGGTTATCACAGGGGCAACACTTATGGAGGCTACCACAGGGGAAGCTCTTGTGGAGGCTACCATAGGGGAGGCTCCTATGGAGGCTACCATAGGGGAACCTCCTGTGAAATATTCTACTTGAGAAGCCCCTGTGGAGGCTACCACAAGGGAAGCTCCTGTGGAAGCTTCCACTGAACATGAAGAGGATTCTCAGCCTTTACTCGGTAGCATCGAGCATGGTGTGAAGGCTCGACAGCTGAGGAAGAGGAAAGCTGTATCCTCCCCCTTCACACAAACTTACAAGAAGTCACCGCAGAATAACTTCTATGGTAGCCTCCACACAAGATGAGCAGACAACAGAAGAGGTATTACTTTGCTTTCCTTTTAATTTAACCTAATAGAAGCTAATTTCACTAATTTTTTATGTAGGTTAGAAAAGATGTTCCAATATCAGTGGATGAACCACCGACTATTATCATGGTGGTTGAGGAGCATCGAGCAAAGGTATGCATCATCTTAGCCATTTAAGCCTTAATTCACAATAAATCTAGCCTTCATCACTAATTTTCTTCATCACTAATTTCATTGCAGCCAACTGAGGCATATCATATTGTTGACTTCTTATCAAGAGATGTCCTGCCCAAGCCAATGTTTCAGCTCATTGATACCTCGTACTCTCGATTCAAGGACAAGCAAGTCATTTTTCATTAAACTTATTATGTATACATAAACTCACCTATTCATTTAGTAATGCTCACATTCTCATACTTCTCACATGCAGGAGTGATAACATATTTACAACTGGGAATATCATCATTGCACGAGGCCAGATTGATGAGTTAATGACAAATCAGTATATGTTAGATGTACACGTCGATGCCTTCACCTTTTTGCTGGCCGAGAAGTACTCACTATGTCCTGGGCTATATGTCTCCTATCTATATGTTTCATTCCTGCACTGGGTGAGTTACTGCACAGGATTTTGGGTAATACGATCCATTCCTAGTTTAGATAGTTAGAAGCCACTATATATAAATTTTCTCTTGACTTCTTGCAGAGTTATGCTAAATATGGCCTACTGAAGGAAAGCAAAATGTTCATTCAACATGTTACTGCAGATAGTATTTCAAGGGCTGATTTACTCATACTTTCAGTTATAAATAATCAGCATTGGACACTCCTGGTGGGACATATTAAGAAAGGGGCTTAGTATTTTTATGATTCATTGCCAAACCCAACTCATAAGGCCATTCTTCCTGATATTGTAAGATTTGTTCTCATTTTTGATTTGCCTAAAGTGCATATTTTGTGCCTAATTATTGACTTTATTTTTTTACTCCTTAGATCAAATTACTTGTTGAAGATGCTGGCCAGCCTTTCTAGAGCGATCCCATAGAATTGCCAATCGAAGTCATGAGTGGGCTACCAGTCCAACAAAATAGTGTCGACTGTGGGATGTTTGTATGCAAATATATGGAGGCAATGATCAGCAAACCTCCAGTGGACTGGGCTGACCACTAAGATTGGCCAAAGAAGATGAATTGCTTCATGGCTGAGTTCGCTTATACTATTTTTTAGGTATGAAAATATTGATTTGAAAAATGTTGAATTGAAGAAGTTTTATGTGTTGAAAATGTATCTGTGTAGTGTGTTTATGGATGTACAGCTTATTTTGTTATTTTTTTCAGCTTTCTTGGCCTGTTTGGAAAGAATATGTTAAATATATTCCATTAGTAGCTGTTTGGAGCCTATTTGGTAAGTTTTTTTGAGCTATTTTGCAGGTGTACTCTTTGTACTCTTATGAGAGTATAAGTTATTTTCTCATTTTCTTTTTTCTTTGGAGAGAATATGTTTAATATGTACCATTACAAGTTGAGTTTGATTGATTCTGATCTTTGGCATGTGTACTATTTATACTCTCATGAGAGTACATCCTATTTTCTCATCTTTTTCTAATTTTTTTGGCCTGTTTGGAGAAAATATGTTTAATATATACCATTAGAAGGTGTTTGGAGCGTGATTGTTAGCTTTTTTTAGCTGCTTTGTATGTGTACTCTCTATACTCTCATGAAAGTACAAACTATTTTCTCATTTTTTTTCTAACTTTTTTGACATGTTTAGAGAGAATATGTTTAATAGATTCCATTGGAAGCTGTTTGGAGCCTAATTGTTAGCTTTTTGAGCTATTTTGCAGGTGCACTCTTTGTACTCTCATGAGAATACAACTTATTTTCTCAATTTTTCTAGTTTTTTAGGCATGTTTGGAGAGAATATGTTTAATATGTACCATTACAAGCAGTTTGGAGCCTGATTGATTGATTTTTTGAGCTGTTTGACATGTGTACTCTCTGTACTCTCATGAGAGTATAGCCTATTTTCTCATCTTTTTTTTAGATTTTTTGACCTATTTGGAGAAAATATGTTTAATATATACCATTAGAAGGTGTTTGGAGCCTGATTGTTAGCTTTTTTGAGATTTTTTGTATATGTATTCTCTGTACTCTCATGAGAGTACAGACTATTTTCTCTTTTTTTTTCCTAACTTTTTTGGTCTATTTGGAGAGGATATGTTTAATAGATTCCATTGGAAGCTGTTTGGAGCTTATTGTTAGCTTTTTTAAGTTGTTTTGTAGGTGTACTTTTTGTACTCTCTTGAGAGTACAACTTATTTTCTCATTTTCTTCTAATTTTTTAAGCCTGTTTGGAGAGAATATGTTTAACATGTACCATTACAAGCAGCTTGGAGCCTGATTGGATGATTGTTTAAGCTGTTTGACATGTGTACTCTCTATACTCTAATGAGAGTACAACCTATTTTTTATCTTTTTTTTAGATTTTTTGGCCTGTTTGGAGAAAATATGTTTAATATATACCATTAGAAGGTGTTTGGAGCCTGATTATTAGCTTTTTTGAGCTATTTGTGTACTCACTCTCATGAGAGTACACTATTTTCTCATTATTTTTTTCCACTTTTTTTGTTTGGAGAGAATATGTTTAATAGATTCCATTGGAAGCTGTTTGGAGCCTGATTATTAGCTTTTTTGAGATATTTTGCACGTGTACTCTTTGTACTCTCATGAGAGTACAGCTTATTTTCTCATTTTCTTCCAATTTTTTGGACCTGTTTGGAGAGAATATGTTTAATATGTACCATTACAAGCAGGTTGGAGCCTAATTGACTGATTTTTTGAGCTGTTTGGCATGTGCACTCTTTATACTCTCATGAGAGTATAGCTTATTTTCTCATCTTTTTCCAGATTTTTTGGCCTTTTTGGAGAAAATATGTTTAATATATACCATTAGAAGGTGTTTGGAGCCTGATTGTTAGTTTTTTTAAGCTGTTTTGCAAGTGTACCTCTCATGAGAGTACAGCCTATTTTCTTTTTTTTTCTAGGTTTTTTGGCCTATTTGGAGAGAATATATTTAATAGATTCCATTGGAAGCTGTTTGGAGCGTGATTGTTAGCTTTTTTTAAGCTATTTTGCAGGTGTACTCTTTGTACTCTCATGAGAGTATAGCTTATTTTCTCATTTTCTTCCAATTTTTTGGGCTTGTTTGGAGAGAATATATTTAATATGTGCCATTACAAGCAATTTGGAGCTTGATGGATTGATTTTTTGAGCTATTTGAGATGTGTACTCTATCTATTCTTATGAGAGTACAGCCTATTTTCTCATCTTTTTCCAGATTTTTTAGCTTGTTTGGAGAAAATATATTTAATATATACCATTAGAAGGTGTTGAGGATTGATTTTTTTTTGATTATTTTACGTGTACTCTCATGAGAGTACAACTATTATATATATATATATATATATATATATATATATATATCTATTTTTTTTTCCATGTATAGATATTTTATGTTCGACATGCCATTACAAGCAAACAAGCATCGCAGTGGATTTAGGGGATCATTCGAACCGTTTATTTTCTATTTTATTTGACACTGATTCTAATTTGAAATAAAATAAATTTGTCATACTAAAAATGTATTTGAAGTTTCAATAAATATTAAATAAATTATCTGTATGAAATAATGATATCTATCAATGATCGAAGGTAAAATAGTTATTTTTATAAATATTTACATAACCTTAAAAATTTTTGGCTTTATAAAATACGTGCGTGATAAGAGCAGCACCGTTTACTCAAAATAGTTTGGATCCAAACTTACAATCATTCTAATCATGCTTTATAAAGATCATGCATGTTAAGAGCAATTTCATTTGCTCCTACTAATTTGGATCAGAACTGAAAATCATGCTTTATTTTATTTTGTTTTAAGTTTTTTTTAAAAGAAAAATAGTATAAGAGCACTACCATTTATCAAAACTCAATGTCATAATCCAATATATTCTAATAATTTATTAAATATTATTTGTTCTTTTGTTCAGAGAGCTAAAATATAGTTGAAAGTTCTACAAAAATTCAAAAAATTCTCTTCAACCTAATTGGCTTCTGGTAATTTTTTTGTTTGCACTGATCAGATATACACATGAGAGTACACTTGCTTTTTGGTGATTTTTGTTAGCATTTCTACCAATTCTTTCATTCAAATGGTGGAGTTCCGGAGCAGCTTTATATGTGTACTCTCTGTACTCTCTAGAGAGTACACCCCATTTTCCCCTTTTCTGTCAGATGTTATACCCTGTTTGCAGATAAAATATTTAGTATATGCAAATGCAAGCTATTTAGAGGTTGTTTTGCTGGTTTTAGGGGCTGTTTAGCATGTGTACTCTCTATACTCTCTAGAGAGTACACCCCATTGTCCCCTTTTCTATCAGATATTATGCCCTATTTATAGATAACATATTTAGCAGATGCAAATGCATGCTGTTTGGAGTTTATTTTGCTGGTTTTAAGGGTTGTTTAGTACGTGTACTCTCTGTACTCTCCTGAGAGTACACTCCATTTTTCCCTTTTATGTCAAATGTTATACCCTATTTGTAGAAAAAATATATAGAAGATGCAAATACCAAGTTGTTTGGAGATTGTTTTGCCTGTTTGGAGATAAAATGTTTAGTAAATTTTGGTTATAGAATGCAGACTCCATTGATGGGAATTTTTAGTGGTTTACACTACAAAATATCACCACCACATTAAAAATAAAACCAGCAGATGTCGAAGTACAAAGATTAGTCACCAATTACAACATTCTATCTACTAACTGACACATCTTCAGTCAAATTGATATTAAAGTATGTACAGTCAAAGAACACATGACAACTAAATGATATCACACATTAAAATATTTCCCTGTAATGATATCCATCATCAACTTAGTGTACCCTTCAGCTGACTAATTGATTGTTGAGCTTGAATTAAATTTCTAGAATAGAACATCATATTAGTTAATGATATGTAAGAGCATGAATGACGAGTTTTCCATGCATACCTCTGAAAAGCACTCTGGCATAACAGAAAAAGGTGTTGCAATGGGTGACCCTACATGGTCTCCACCCCTCTCAGGTTATTCTTTGGTCTCTGTAACAATAAAAATATAATGGTTTAAAGTTTAAAAGCAATGTTTAAAGACTATAACTTCAGAGGCAAATAGAAAATTACTCTTAGCTTTCTTTTTTCTCTCCAAATATCCCTTCAGCCTTGCATTTGAAACACCCTTTGGCCGCTGCTTAACTGAATCCTTTAAAACATCATTTTCTTTATCTGTTGTGGTTGACTTCTACTTAGCCTTTCTATCAGTTGGAGGTGAATTCCCACATAATATAGAGTCAACATTATCAGATAGTTTTTTAAGGATCCCAGCATATACTCCTCAGTTATCTTGTTATCTTGTGCCCTGGTGCTTATTTGATATGCATATCGACTGATGTGATTCCATAAAATAATGCCAGTTTCATTTCCATCATTATCTTGCACATCT
Organism: Cymbidium sinense; assembly: GCA_021442155.1. NCBI lineage: Eukaryota > Viridiplantae > Streptophyta > Magnoliopsida > Asparagales > Orchidaceae > Cymbidium > Cymbidium sinense. The sequence continues at coordinate 128,085,637 of CM038220.1, read as the reverse complement.
TTTAAGTTCATGTAAGCACTGTCAAAGTAGATATCCCTCTTAACTCTTATTGATCATCACATGAGAAGACACTTATCTGGAATGCGCACAATTTCTTCTTGACTAAGAACTCGGATGTAGTGGGCACAAAGCAATCCCATCATTTTAAATTTTTTATAACTACAAGTTACATTTAGGCATGTCTTCTCAAAATAGACAGTCCATATTTTGGAAGCATTTTTATTCTCTAACTTTCTCACCAAATACTCCAAGATTGTCATCTGACACATTTACTGCTAATCCTCCAACTCCATGCAAAAATTATTCCTCAAATATTGTATAAAAGCTTACTTGCTTAAAACATAATGGCTTATTTCAAAATTGGACTGCTCTTAACAACAGGAACAATTGCTGACTGGCTGCACTTAAAATCTTCATCATGTTCATTCCAACTCCATGTGTCCATGACCTTCTCCAATCCCAAGAAATAATATATGGTTGAACTTGTTGGTTTAGAGATTCTATGGCATACATTATTCATGGACTCACTACATTGCATTGACAAGATACCCATACAAAATAAGTCTTTGTAGAATGCGGTAGACCACTTGCATCTAATTTTATAAAGCTTAGACAGCCAAGCATGATCATGCAAATTGCTTTCATCTAGCATGGTAGACCAAGCTTGCTCAAACTCTTCCTATGAGTCACACTTGCTCATGCATGTATAGAATAGACTTTGTACAGTCTTATTACTATTAAAGCAATGTACCTTCAAAGGAGCTTTCTTCGAAATATGTCATTGGCACAACCTATGATGAGTATGCAGTAATGCAATTTTGATACCTCTCACTATTGCTTGATCTTGATAAGTGAATATTATTATAGGATGTCCGTCACTCATTAACGAGAGAAATATTTTGAATAGCCATGTGAATGACTCAATTATCTTTTCTGATAGAAAGGCTACTCCAAATAAGATATTTTGCCAGTGATGATTCACTCCAACAAAAGGGGCACAAACAAGATTATATTTATTGAGTCGATAACTTATATAAAAAATTATGACATCTCCAAAATAATCATATTCTATCCTTGACATGTCATTGCTCCAAGAAAAACTAACCAAGCTATCTGACTCATCACCTTAGACATCCCATGCAAACATCCCATCCTTCACTTGTCTTTTCTTGAATAGTTGTATTAATGCATTATTATCACCATTTGAAATTCTTGATCTTCTCTCTTTTTGGATGAAATTAAAAGCATCTCTTTTTGTGAAGCCAATATTCTCCATGCCGCCAACTTCTTCACTTAGATAGCTAAACGCATTAGTTGCTCTAATTTTAGCCTCTGTCATTTTCTTTAACACAACCGCCTTCTCATCCCTGATGCCTCTGTATGATCTGAGAAGATGTAGGTCACCTGGATTTGCCAATGAATGATTATTACTTTCTATATATTTTTTAACCTTCCAATTCCCATCTAAATCAATAGAAAATCTAATCATGGTGACAACCACTCATCTATTTTGAATTTGGTGGCTTTAGATTGATAGGTTTCTTCTAACCTATTTTTGCACATAAAAAATCCTTTGATTTCAATTTCTTGGAGTTTGGCCATAACTAGTATGTTCCTTCCTAATACTGAACCCAGTTTGATGTGCATAATCACAATGCAATGCATACACCTCATTTTCATTATGAACAGTGGTGCCAAGGAGTGTCCCCACAATTGGGTCATTAGACATAACGGCTTCATCATTGCACTGATCATTTATCTTATTCACCTACACAGACACGAATATGTCACATGCAAAATATCCCCAAAAATAAGGAAATTCTTCATGAAACACCTCCAAATATCTTATAATGGGATATACTAAACATATGACAAACCCTATAATTATAAAAAATGACAAAATGAGGTGTGCCCTCATGGGATATACTAAATATACCAAACCATAGAAAATTCTTCATGAAACACCTCCAAATATCTTACAATGGGATATACTAAATATATGACACCCCACAATTAAAACTTTTAGAAAAATGAGGTGTTCTCTCATGAGAGTACACAGAGTACACATACAAAATAGCTCTAAAAATCATGAAATTCTTCATAAAATAACTCCAAATAGATTACAATGAGATATACCAAACATATGACAAGCCCCATAATTAAAAAAATTAAAAAAATGGGGTATACCCTCATGAGAGTACATAGAATACACATGCAAAATAGCTCCAAAAATTATAAAATTTTTCATGAAATATCTCCAAACAGATTGCAATGAGATATAGTAAATATATAACACGCCTCACAATTGAAAATTTTAGAAAAATGGGGTGTACCCTCATGAGAGTACATAGAGTACACATACAAAATAACTTCAAAAACCAATAAATTTTTCATGAAACATCTCCAAATAGATTACAATGGAATATAGTAAACATATGACACACCCCACAATTGAAAATTTTAGAAAAATGGGGTGTACCCTCATGAGAGTATATAGAGTACATATGCAAAATAGCTCCAAAAACTAAAAAATTCTTCATGAAAGACCTCCAAACATCTTACGATGGGATATACTAAATATATGACATGTCCCACAATTGAAAATTTTAGAAAAATAAGGTGTGACCTCATGAGAGTACACATGCAAAATAGCTCTAAAAACTACAAAATTCTTCATGAAACAACTCCAAATATATTATAATGGGATATACCAAATATATGACAAGTCCCACAGTTGCAAAAAATAAAAAAATGGGGTGGATCCTCATGAGAGTACACATGCAAAAGAGCTCCAAAAATCAACAAATTCTTTATGAAATATCTCCAAATAGATTACAATGTGATATAGTAAACATATGACATGCCCCATAATTAAAAATTTAAAAAAAATGGGGTGTACCCTCATGAGAGTACATATAGTACACATGCAAAATAGCTCCAAAAACTAGAAAATTCTTCATGAAACACTTCCAAACATCTTATAGTTGGATATACTGAACATATGACATGCCCCACAATTAAAAATTTTAGATAAATGAGGTATACTCTCATGAGAGTACACAGAGTACACATACAAAATAGCTCCAAAAACTAAGAAATTCTTCATGAAATAACTCCAAACAGATTATAATGAGATATACCAAACATATGATAAGCCCCACAATTATAAAAATTAAAAAAATTGAGTATACCCTCATGAGAGTACACATAGTACACATGCAAAATAGATCCAAAAACTAGCAAATTTTTCATAAAACATCTTCAAATATATTACAATGGGATATAATAAACATATGACAAGCCCCATAATTAAAAATTTTAGAAAAATGGGGTGTACCCTCATGAGAGTACATAGAGTACACATGCAAAATAACTTCAAAAATCAGGATATTTTTCATGAAACACCTCCAAACATCTTACAATGGGATATTCTAAATATATGACATGCCCTACAATTGAACATTTTAAAAAAAATAGGGTGTACCCTCATGAGAGTACATAGAGCACACATGCAAAATAGCTCCAAAAATAAGAAAATTCTTCATGAAATAACTCCAAACATATTATAATGAGATATACCAAATATATGATAAGCCCCACAATTATAAAAAATAAAAAAATGGGATATACCCTCATGAGAGTACACAGAGTACGCATGCAAAAGAGCTCCAAAAACTAGCAAATTCTTCATGAAATATCTCAAAACAGATTACAATAGGATATAATAAATATATGACACACCCCATAATTAAAAATTTTAGAAAAATGGGATGTACCCTCATGAGAGTACATAGAGTAAACATGCAAAATAGCTCTAAAAATCAGGAAATTTTTCATAAAATACCTCCAAACATCTTACAATGGGATATACTAAACATATGACATGCCTCACAATTAAAATTTTAGAAAAAAAAGTGTACTCTCATGAGAGTACATAGAGTACACATGCAAAATAGCTCCAAAAACTAAAAAATTCTTCATGAAACATCTCTAAACATATTACAATGGGATATACCAAACATATGACAAGCCCCACAATTAAAAAAAATTGGAAAAAATGAGGTGTACCCTAATGAGAGTATACATACAAAATAGCCCCAAAAACTAACAAATTTTTCATGAAACACCTCAAAATATCTTACAATGGGATATCTTAAACATATGACAAGCCCATAGTTGAAAAAATTGAAAAATTGGGATGTACCCTCATGAGAGTACAGAGAGTACACATACAAAATAGCTCCTAAAACTAGCAAATTCTTCATGGAACCTCTCCACACATCTTCCAATAGGTTATGGTAAACAAATTGCAACCCCCACAGTTAAAAATTCTAAAATAAATGAGGTGTACTATCACGAGAGTACAAAGAGTACACATGCAAAACAACTCAAAAAATTAATAAATTCTGCATGAAACATCTCAAAACATCTTATATTAGGTTATGGTAAACATATGACAAGCCCAGGGTTGAAAAAATTGAAAAAATTGAAAAAATAAGATGTACTCTCATGAGAGTACAGAGTACACATGCAAAACACTCTTAAAAACCAACCAATCAGCCTCCAAACTGCTTGTAATGACATCTACTAAATATTTTATCTCCAATCAGGGTAAACACGCTGAAAAAAATAAAAAAATAAGGTGTACTCTCATGAGAGTATAGAGAGTACACATGTAAAATAGCCCTAAAAACTAACCAATTAGCCTCCAAACTGCTTGTTATGGCATCTACTAAACATATTATCTCCAAAGAGGATAAAAAAGCTAAAAAAAAGAGAAAATGGGTTGTACTCTCATGAGAGTACAAAGAGTACACATGCAAAATAGCTTCTAAAATAAGCAAAATCCTCTTACAAAGAACTCTAAATAGTGTAGGAAATATACATATATTAAAAGAATTTTAAAGAATATCACTAATAAACCATAAAAAACTGTACATATAAAACGGTTCAGAAAATCTACCAATGCATTTTTATTTAATACATCATCCATTAAATTGGTCACAATATCATCAAGGCCTAAACTTTCAAATTCATTCTCCATCTTCACGGTTCTTCCCATAAAATGAAATGAGATTTTTTGTTTCTCTCTCTAAGCTCAGTTTCTCTGAAAAAATATATTATGCCCTAAATCTATTTATATATTGCTTTTAAATTTCTCTCGTCGTTTCTGTTGCTGTTTTAATGGGACGGGCCAGGGCTGGGCTGAGTTAATGTAAACGGCATCGTAAATGCATCGTCAAGTTATGTGTTAAGTAAAAAGGGCCATATTTTAATATTGGACATTTGTTTCATAGCAATTGGCATACGAACGTAAAGCTACGTCCGGACTCCGCATGTAATATTTTCTCGTAGTGGGGGCACTGGGCCCGTGTCTCTATCGGCCCAGCCTAGCCTAATGTTTTATTTTTTAAAACATATAATTAATATAATAACCATTTTAGCTGTCTGTAGGATTTAATAATACTTCAACCTTACAATTCATCTTGCAAGCACATTTGTGTGCTCTCTGCTGGCTCCGCCTCTCCTGAGTGTTCCCCTGTGCACTTCTACTAATCATCGACTTAAGTTCTCAGTGTGAGCTCTCTCTCTCTCTCTCTCTCTCTTTCTCTTCTCTTGTCTCTTCCCCCATAAAATTGGATATAAGCATTTAAAAATCAAAATCTTCTATTTGAATAATGTAGTACTAATCTTAAATTATGTGAACAAATAAAAAAAATATTTTTTTAAAGATAAAGAATTAAATGAGATGATAAATATTAAAGATAATATTTATAATCATTTCCAAAAGGAATAAATAAGCTCAATTTATCAAATGGAACCACAAAAGAAAATAGAGATAAAAAATGCAACAACAATATAGTGAAAAAAATTTATTATCTTAATGTTGATAAGTGGCATTGAAAGCCATTTATCAATGAGCCTCATAGATTATACTCAACCTTATGACTCTTTCTTGACACTAGGACCTATACTTATCACATCATGACCCATAAATGGCATTGAAAGCCATTAAGATCACCCTAAGACTTATATGTAGTATTGAGGTAGACTTAACCAGCTTTGTGATTTATTCATCACTATTTTTCGTAAGCTTGACTCACTATGTTTTAAGACTATTATATGTAGGCTTCATGAGAGCCTCATGATGATATGAGGCTACATTGAATCAAAACTAGCTTGATAGGGTGAGAATAGATCATAGTAGTGATGGATGAAATTTCTCATAAGACAAACAAGTTATGGAAACAATTATCATTTGAATACTTTATAGAGGGACAATTATACTGCCTCAAAATATTCAGGATAGCTTACTTTATGGACTCAAAGGATGAAGATATATATAACTAGATTTATGTTAGAAATTTCTTTTATCTAACATGTGATATTATGTCAAGTTTAATTATTATGGGGATTTGATTTTTCATGGGCATAAGCTCATATGATTAATTACATATTATATAATGAATCTAAAATAAATCTTGATTAAGGATATTCATTTATGTTCACATGGGGTTTTGTATAAAAAGGTTTCCTAAAGCATCTTTGCTTTTATAATGGTAGAATGGCTTAATGACATATATGATAAATATAATCAAGTCTAATAAGAAAGAAATAAGCCTGAGAGATAAAATCAATCAAGATAAGCATAAGAAAATATAAAGTTATAATTAGAGAAGACTTAATTTTATGGGTTTTAGAGTCCATGATGAATGAGTACTACCCAATAATGATTAAAAAAACATAAAGATAATTCTAGCTTCAAACCTAAATGTAAGGCAAGAACTTCACTTATCGTTAGGGTATTAACCTAAGTTTATTGTTTGTCACTTTAATAAAACTCTCAACTTGAAATCTCACAAAGAGTTAAGATAGCCTAATGCATAGTCATATAACCCTACCTAAAAAGGACATCCATCTAGACACACCTAGTTACATTAAATTATGAAGTCAAGACTTTATGTCAATGCAATAAATAGCTTGTTTAAAAATAAAAAGAAGAATCATATAAATTCAATATTAAATTAAAGATGACTTGACTATGAATGAACATGATATAAGACTTATGTAGATTTTCATTTTGTGGTATAGCCCTTAGTGAGATATATATATATATAAAATTGAAATCTTTGCCTAAAACTGCATATTTAATTTTATAGACATCAATTTCTTATAACTATATATTAAGTAATTTAAGTGTTAATATAAAAATTTTAACATCCTATAAGCCTAATAAGTTTAAATCTAGGTCAATCATATTATAATTGGACAAATCTAACACAAAGCCGATAGTCTTAATGCAGAATCATATAAATAGTTATATTAATTCATCATAAAAAATATGCATCTAGAAGTGTAGTTGTGTTTTATAATTTAGTTTATTAGCTCAGGAAGGTTTAACTTAAATCATTATTAAGTTGATCAATTTCGCTAACATATTTTATGATTTAAGGGTTTTAAAAAAAAACTAATATTGATGATCATAGTCCACCCTGCAATGAACCATGTCATCACAAAGGTTCTTGATATGAAATCTAAAGACTTGAATGTTTTAAGAAATATAAATATGGGATGACTCATCTCTAACTCTTAGATCCTAGATATAAAGGGTATGATTTCATTGCATGTAATGAAATGAAATAAGAGAGGAAAAATTAGGAGGGATTTATTTAAAATAATAGTAAATATATTAAATAAAGTATGAAAAAAGTAATAATGTTGATGTAAATTGATATATAGTGGCTAACTATCCCAAGAGTTATGTTTGTTCCTTGAATCCTCCTCTTAATTTTCTTTTACTAAATTTCATTTGTAATTAGAGGCTGAGAATCCTAATAAAAAATTCTCTTTGATGGGTGATAAGTGCACCCTTTGCTTCAACTCAAAGTGAGAGGCACACTGCCCCAAAGTATAACCTTCTAGGTTATAATATCCCAATTAATTTTAAAGCATTAAATAGATCACTTATAGCATAATCGTCTAATCCATATCTTTTTAAAATGATGAGCACTTTGAGATTAAATATCTCTCTTTAAGTAAAATCTTAAAAAGATAGATTTATAATTAGAGTGTCAATATAAGCTTTTAAAGGTATATTTTATGAATCTAGCATTAAGAGTTATTAGACTCTAAATCTATTTAACCATGATGGTAGTTGATCTAACATGTTAACAGGTGTTTTATTAGCAACCATAAATTACATCATTCAAATAAATCTAATTATAGATCCAAAGCCAAAGAAAAGAAATAAAGTTTTTAAACAAACCTATTGTCTACCATATTTGAAAGGAGTATATGGCTTATTCTTCTAATAATATGAGAATGTGCATATAAAGAGAGCATAGATAAATTTACTAACTAAATTGCTCGATTAGCATTATAATGATATTTGGATCAAGATTGTCATTAAACTGACTAAGTAATATTAAAATATTGCCCAAGTTATTTTGGAAATCATAATATCTTTTAGTGTAAGTAAAATAAGTACATTTCATGAGATATTAATAATGCAATGTTATATGCACTTATTGTAGAAATTTAGTCTCGTCATGACTAATAAATCAACTATGATCATGTTAATAAAAGCTCACCTTAATAAAAAGGTGTAAAAATTTTAGTATGTCGTCTAGATTTTTACATAAATATAAAATGAGTGAATTTACTTAAGAAGATATATATATATATATATATATATATATATATATATATATATATTCTAATTTTCTAACTAATATGATTCAAGTTATCTATGAATCATTAAGGAAGATAAGACTTAAGCAACTATTAAATAAATATTAGCATAAATAATATGTAAGTTTTAAGAGAGAGAATGTTTAAGTGTAATTATGCTATATAAATACATCTTAATTAGAATAAAAATATAAGTAAATCAATATAATATATATGATAAAATAGAATCTTAATGTTCATCTAAAGTGAAAATGTACTTAAAATAAGCAGATGACCATAAGGTGCAAGCCATAGTCTCATTTTTCTTCTAATCTTTGATTCCTCAATCTTCTAGATTTAAATGTACTTTTAAATTTGGGAGGGAATTAGTAAAACCTATGCATGCATCCTAACTCATTTATAAGAGTTCTTTATATAATATAAACATGAATATAAGCAAAAGTAATAAATACAATAGATAAATATTCATTGATCATATATAATTTAATTAAAAAAGGCCATGACAAAGCAATTTGACAAGTAGTTTATAATGCCATTGAGGGCATCATACTAATAACATATATAAAAATTATATTTTTAACCTAACATGAATGTATTCCAACATTACAAGTAGCTAAACAAGAAAATACAACATATAATAATGGTATAACAATCCTTAACCACTCATTATCCTAGATTAAAAACATTTAATGTTATGCTTATCATAGTAAGCTATTATGACCACATGTTAGTCTTAGATCTAAGAAACACTACCTACTTAATTAGTTAATGTGCTTTTTGAAAATGGATGCAAATGCAAATATATCTAATTTAATATAAAAAATAAAATGATTAAGCTCATTAATCGTCTAACTTATATATGCTCAAGTGTTTGACTTTGGCTCAAATAGTTGAGGAACGAATACCTAATATTTAGAAACCAATTAAATTATTAGAATAGGAGATCAAGAATATTTGAGCAAGTAAAACTATTTAGATAATAGATATTAGATAACTAGTTAATTAGTTTAATGAAAAAATGTCATTATTTTATTTTAATTATAAGCATATGAAAAAAAAAAGTGTTATGCTTTAGTAGAACATGCGCTCAAGTAAATGTGATATGCTTTAGTATCTCGCTAGAAGAGAGTTAGTCAAGTTGAATTGACTAAACTTAAATATGATATCTTTCTAGATAAATGTATGGTGTGTTTAAGAAGAGAATACGCCTAATTAAATCTAAGTAGAATATTAGAGTTGATATAATAATAAAGATTTCGATGTGATTCAAACCTTGAAGGCATAGTGCTTGTTTTCTAGTTAGATGATGATATGAGGTTATCAAATTTATTGTTTAATCTATGATTAGGATGATTGTGATTACCTATATCTTTAGGCAAAATACTATAGAAGGATCTAGTGTTGATTAGAAGTATAACCTTTAAGGATGACTACTTTAGGATGCTATGAGTGCAAGCTATGCATGTGTCAATACTTTTGTAATCAATTTGGCAATATGAACAAATTGATCAATATGTTATGTCTAAATGAGTTATATGAATTTTGACCAATGCATAAAGTTAATACAAGATCTTAACTTGATTTCTAGTACTATGCAACAATATTGTAAATGAAATAACCAAGAAAACTTGATGAGACTATAAGTCAACTTATGCTACCCATTAAGTCAACCAAGGTTGATAAGACACTCTAGCTAGTATGTGTTATTATTTAGATTGAAAAAAAATTGCTCATTTGTTTTGCCTACCCAAGTTTGTATGGTGAGACTTTATTATGATATATGCAAGATTTGAGCCTGAGATCTTCACAATATATTTCAAAGCTCTACCCACAAAAAAATCACTCATTTTATTAATCATGATATAATGAATTAAATATAAATAATTTTTTAATTTTATTTATATTTTTGATAATTTTATGATTTTTTGGATTAGAAATAAAATTAGTAGTTAAATTTAAGAAAATTATCTTATGAGACCAATCACCCTAAAAAGTGCCATTAATGACTTAAATTCATTATATTTCATGAACAAAAACTCTCATTAATAACTACTTTTACATGCTCAATATAAAATAATAAAATTAATTAAAATAAAATTTAATATTAATAAATAGCATTAAATTTATTTAAACCTAGAATTAACTTTTCTAGTTTTTAAAAATAAGTTTAACCAGTAACAATAATTATACCTTTTTTCTTAATTAATAAAGTAATTAATTAAGAAAAATAAAACCATTAATTAAAGAATTTAAAATCTCATCCTCCTCCACCCAAATAGAGAAAATTAAGAACTCAGTTAATCTTGATTGTTGTAATACACATGCACAAAAAAATTTAAAAATTTTCTAAAATATACTAACTATTTTAATGATGAGAATAAAATTTTTTAAAATATATAATTTATTAAATTTAATATGATAATTTTAAGAGATTGAAAACAAGATTTTTAATTTTTAAATATTAGGATTACGTCAAAATAGTGGTTGGATGTGCTTATCCTTAAATCAAACTCCAAATTACTTTATAATAATTAAGGGCAGCTAAAACAATTGAGTTTCTTGACCTAATGATGTCAAACAGAAGACAAAAGCCTTTATTAACACGCAAACACACTAAAAAAAATCATTATAATTATAAAATTAACTTATAATTAAAATATTATTTAAGTTAATTATAGGAAGTAATTTACATGAAAATTATTATTTATAAAATTTAAAAGTAATTCACTATTTTTAGTACTTAACATAGAGAATGTAATAATTATTAAAAAAATTGACATGCAAGAAATCACGTGAAGTTTTAGACAGTAGATGTTAACATGCTTGATTTTTTGTGACTGATGCTATATATTGCATGCATATTAGTCTATTTAAGTGGCTAATATACTTGGAAGCATAAATGTCAAAACAGCTAACCCAAAGCAGATCATCACAAAATAAAAATATTGATTCTGGATCATCATCCTCAAAGAGCCCATATGTATTTTCCCCTAAACTTCTGAATGCTATCTCTTCCCTTAAAATGCATAAAGCTATCTCTTTCTAAAAGAGAAATTGATCAAAAGAAGATGGGCAATCAAATGATGGAAAGCTTAAAGCAAATCATGTGCCTTGTGCCTTAACCATGAAGAGATGGTTAGGGTTTGATTAACTTGATCAAATGAATGCGTAGATTTTCTCTCCTTCTATTGTTATGAATGTTTTAGCATGTAATGAAGTTAAATTTTCCAAAGTCTAAGATTTTATCATAGTATAGATAAGATTCGAACTCAAATCTTAGCAATAATTTTTAACGTCTTTATCAATCAAACTAATTGACGCTCCCAGAATGAACACCTTTATTTACCCACCGCCCTTAGCTCGGTTGGTGAGGGTAACGGCAGGTACTCCCAACCCGCCGATTCCTCGGAGTGCACTACCTTCCGGTGAAAGAAAGCGCGTGCACGTGGGCTCGGGGTTCAGCGCCGAGGATTAGTGTCAGTCGCATAGTGGGTGAGATTAGGGGTGGACACCCCGTTACCAAAAAAAAAAAACACCTTTATTCAATCTGGAGCAACTTAAAGAGTAGATTGATTTGACTATCATCTTCTTTCTCAAGCCCAATAGTTTCCTAATGATTGATATAAACAATCATCCATAACAATAATCATCATCAATACTGTACAGATAAAGTGCCATTCATTAAGAGTAAATAAAAATGTTTCTTACAAAAAAAGTAGATATATCTTCAAATCAAGAGTGTGATAAAACTGATACATTAAGCTCTCTTGTCGTCCTTACTGAGATGATGAAACCTGTGCATAGCATCAAGAGCAATCAGCCTTCTTCTTCTTCCTCATCTGAGTGACTGCTCTGGATGGTATGTCCGCCATTAATGTAACTCTTTCTGAAGTTCAAATAGAGCCTTATCGAAAGCATCCGCCAATTGATGGAGACCAGTAATCAGCTCCATCGTCGCTTCCAACGTGTGATGTACAAGATACTGGAACAAGACACAGTCCCCTGCTCCTTAGATCCTTCTTGGTCTCATCATCGCCGTCCTGATAAGCGTAATTACGGAAGCAAATAATATGTTATTTTAATTTTAATCAATTAGGGTTAGAGCAAAGAATATATATATATATATATATATATATATATATATATATATATATATATATAGAGAGAGAGAGAGAGAGAGAGAGAGAGAGAGAGAGATCTTATTTTTTAAATGAAATAAGTTATCTCTAAGACTATATTTGGAAGCTTAGAATTTGAGTGGAAGGAAAGTGTAAAAAAAAAGTTCAAGATATCCTGATACAAATTGTATCAGAATAGCTTTAAAAATAATTGAATTTTCTCTGAAATTGCACTAATCTTAAAACATATCCAATAATTTTCAAACTCATTTTAATATAATTTATATCAAAACATCATAAAATAATTTCTCTCATAAAAAAAACAATTGAAAAACTCAAATTAACGGCTATTAAGCTTTAAGTTGCTTGCATTTAATTCATCTCATTGCCTCAACTTTGCTCCAGTCCAAACAAAGCCTAAATTGAATATGTTATGTCCGAATAAAATATCCAATTTTTATATAAAATTTTACATTTTTAATGATTTGTCATATTTTTGGATGAAATACCTTATTTCTTGCCTATATATATATATATATATATAAATCAATATCATAAGAACTAATTAGACATTATTTTAAATGAAATTACTCAATATTTAATATATAACTATTCTAAATGACAATGTTGTATTAATATTACCTGCTCAACTGGACTTCTCTTCTTCAAGCAATTATCATTCAACAACTGTCACGGTACCATACAGAAGATATTAGTGTCAAATAAAGCATAACAAAGCTACCCACCGCTCTCTTAGGGCGAGTGTGAACTCGGATGCGTTCGATTCTCTCCATGGTGGCGTCTGTAAACATCAAGTGGGAACGTCACGAGTGGGTGATGAATGTACATGGCCTTTAGTGAATATAACGTCACTGAATGGGTGGGATGTTGTTGGTCCCAAAAAAAAAAGCAGAACAAAGCTTTTAACTTTATTTTCAGATAAGAGCCCTAAAGGCTGTAAAGTTCTCCTTCACTGTCCTTTTTATAAAGAAAGCAGAAGCAGATCTTGAAAGGGTTCTATCATTTATGGTTAAACTTTGTCCTCTTCTTTCCAAGGAACACAACACGACTCTTGTTTCAGAAACAGTATTAGCGAAGAGTACCTGACCAGGGTCTTCTGGAAATATACAACTCCTTTCTCCTTGTGCCTGAAAATTCCATCAAGTCACCATTAATTGAAAATGTGTTGTGATAGCTTTTATATTAAAAAAAAAATTATGAGAGGAACTGAGGAGGGTAGGGTTATCTCCATTCACTACTGCTTTGAGCTTTGTGGTTATAATTCTCATAATAATGATAGAGGATTATCGGGGGAAAATAAATTTGTTTAGGGCGATTCAAATTGTAAAAAAAGAAAAAAAAAAAAAAACCTTATTGTATTCAAAGAAAATTAAATTTTCAAAGTGAGTAATTGTCCACTTTGAGATGAACTTGAGTCCCTAAGATTTATACTAAAAAAAATGCAGATCTCTCTTACTAAATGAGGAGAGATAATAAGTATATATATATATATATACACACATACATATACATACATACATATACATACATACATACATACATACATACAAAAATGCATATAGATACATACATACACACATACATACATATATGTAGCGAGAGAGAGAGAGAGAGAGAGAGAGAGAGAGAGAGTTGCACTCATGTAAAATCTCTTCAATATTTCAATATTTATGCACAAAATTGATTTATAATCATATTTTTTATTAAATAAATAAATAAAAGTCACATTTAGCTAAAAATGTCCTTAAAATCTTTCGCTATATTTTAATATTTTAACGGCACACATTGGAAAAAAGGTGACTATATTTCTCCAAAATATATGGGTGAAAGAGCTTAGGTGTAGCCAAGGGATATTTTTTTAGTCCCACTTTGTAAGAAAAAGATGAAAAAAAACATTTTAAAAAGTATTAGTTATTTTTTTGGTTATATATATATATATATATATAAAGATTAAGAAAATAGCTATAACAATTATTTTTTAAAAACGCATTTCTTTTTAAAAAAATATGACTATATCTCTACATTAATCACAACTATCAAATAAAGTGTAACAAGAATCGTTTTTTGTAGGGACAATAACTTTTATTGTAAGCTACTTCGTAACGTTATGCAAGATATCAAATAAAAAAGCTGTTTGCTTAAAAAAAATTGCTGTAAATAATATATATATATATATATATATATAACTATAAAATTTGTATTTAATATTTCTGAAAATATATGCCTTGCATTTCCTTTAGTTCCAATGCTCCTTCTATACTCATCCGTTTTCAATTTTTCTCTAAGTTGTCTTTTATTTTCTGATTTAGTGAGTGTAAGAGCTGTAGTTTTGTGTTGAAGATATAGGCTTAAGGATAGCTTACATGCAGTCTCGTTTTCTTTGATACAGTATTCAAGTACGGCGAGCTTAAAGCCTGCAAAGTAAACAAGAAGTGATTGAAATGCATAGTAAGAAGCATATTTTACTCCCAGTAACGTATAACAACAAAAAAAATATGAAACAAATAGATTCCACATGAAGCAACAGCACTATATATATTTTGTTTATCCCACAACTGGCTCTGAGCACTAATGCTTCATTTCTTCTCTTTTTGATGTTCCATCTCATCATCCACTCAAAAGAAAAAGATAGATATGAAGGGAATGACAGAAGATAGAAAGACATATAAAGAGAGAAGTATTGAACCTCAATTTGACTCTGAAGGAATCTGATATAGCTAATGGCTTCTAGCAACACCGAAGCTGTGTCAGTCTGAAAAAGAAAGCCAAAACCCATGCCAAGTTTTCATTTTAATTGTAACATCAATTTCGAAATATGCACATAAGTATAAAAATAGTAAAGCACTGAATGTTTTATTCACCAATATAGGAGTTGGCCTGCCGTAACTCCTTACATGTTAAAAGGCACTGCTGTGAGAAAATATTGGTACATACAGTGCAAATAGTTTCATACCTTTCCAAATGGGGAAACCATTTGGTGAAGCGCTGTTATTCTATCTCCAAGCTTCTCCTTTCTTACCTGTAAAAACTGAATAAATGATTAACTTAAAGAAAATTTAAGAAAATACGCCAATAATGTTTTTCAAGTGATTGAAGCATTTTTAAAATTTTAAACAAAAAGCCGTCTCATAGAATCATATTCCAAAAAAAATAAAATAAAATTATGAATGTTGGAGGAGGGGAATTGAATGTATATGTATGAAGAGATGAAAACCTTGAAAGTAATGGACTGTGATGATGAAGAGGCTTGAACCCTTGCCTTCTTCGAAATTGCACCTGTTTCTATGCTATTGCACTAGCATAAATTAAGAAGAAGATAACAAGATCAAAACAAGAAACATGTGGAGGCCTGTCTTCAAAAAGTGTTTTTACTAAGAAAAAAATTAGTAAAAAGTAACAAAACACTTTTATTGTTTTTTTTCAAAACTAAATACTGCTTCTCTCTTTATCTCCTGTTAAATGAAAACCACAAGCCAATTACCTCAGATGAGTGATCTGGAGGAAGATGCCTTCTTTCAGCCTTGTTATTTGAGAAATCTAACATATTGCAGCTCAAGCTTGACGTGACGCAAGATCTAGGAGAAGAGACAGGTAGAATCTGACTCCAAGAAGCTGTACTTCCTGCAGCTGGTTGGATTTCTTCACTGGTACTTCCATGGTTGTATAAGCTCTCTGAGTTCTCTTGCTTAACATCAATAGCATAAGGTCCTTGTGATTGGTGCATCAGTTGCTCTTCCCAATTCAATGCTTTCTTAAAAGGAGTACCAAGGCTGTACCTTTCCTCTTCACCTACTAATCCTCCACTGAACAATGATATTAATTAAATATTAACAAATATGAGATAGAAGAAGTGCATAAAATAGTAGACAAGGCCGGGAGAGTAAGATCTATATGAACAAAAAAGAAACCTTTTTTACCGTAAAATATCCAAAAAAACTGAAAAAATATTAAAGTTAATCTTTTGCTTTTCAAGGAAGGTGTGATTTCTTATCAAATAATGTTTCTTTGAATTTGTTAACATGGATAGTTCCAAGAGAGTTTGGTGAAGTTGATCGAGTTGATATATTTTTGTAGAGTGTGCTTCAAGGAAAAACAAAATCTACAAAGCCAAGTTCAATTTATAGAAAATATGAGAGAGAGAGAGAGAGAGAGAGAGAGGAAATAATTACAGCAACAGTTGGCTCCATGATTGTGGAAGTTCTTGGCTTTCATACAAAGAGTTCAAGGAAAGAGAATTAGAGGGCTGAAGATGCTGTTGGAGAGCTGAGGAAGAAGAAAGAGGATGAAGGTGGAGAAGAGGAGAGGTTTCTTCACTAGTAGGCCTCAGATGGCTCATGTTCCACCACGGGGGGCTTCCTCCTACCATCTGCTGCTGCAATAGAGTTCCTTGGAAAACGCCTGATCTATTCATTCCGGAAAACCCTAAAGAGCTTCCTTAAGCTCTTCCTCTCCAAATCTTTTTCTCTCTTCTTTTTCTCTTTCTTTTCCCCGCCCAACCTTTTCTACCTCCCTGGGGTCAATCTTTGGAAGCTTTACTTTCTTTGTTTCTGTGGTTGTGGTTTAAGAGAAGAGAAAGGAGTGACACTGTTTCAAGGAAGCTGTTATTTGATTGAGTTATGGCCCGTGTGGTCCTTTGTTTTGTTTTGTATGCTTTACCCTCTCCTTTCTTTAAAATTTTCTACTTCTCTCTTCTTTTTCACCTCTTTTTTTTTTTTTTTTTTTTTTACAACTTTGCTTTTCTTTTCTTTTTTCCACTGGCTTTTGCAAAAGTAGGGAAAGAAAGGTGGTGGCAGTGCTTTCCGAACAAAAGAAGTGTTTTATGGAGGTGCTTAAGAACTACTTGACTGCAAATAATTATTGGTTCGAAGTAATTACCATCTGCTGCTAGGGTTAATTAACATGTTTTTCTTATTACCCTTGTCTACATTGGCTAAAGAGAGATGAGCAGTTAATCCTTAAGAAGTAATGAAACTATTAATACCAAGTGTTCTTAATGGATGAGAATATGAAGTATGAAGCAAAATTTTTGCTACTTAAATCTAAATTGCAAATTATAAGTTGAGTCGTTCTTATGTGATTTATTTCAATATTGTGGCTCTTTATCATTTTCTATTTGTAAGTATGAGTTTACCAAAAAGACTAGTATTTATTTAAGTGTGATTAAATGTTAAATATTAGTTATACTTTGAATTTTAAAATATAAATAACATTAGTATTTGATATCAATATTAGTTATACTTACAAGAAAGTTTCACCAATATTAGTATTTGATATCAATTTTTTAAATAATTTCAATATTCATTTATATTATTCTTCTTTGAAATTTAGTCTAATTTTTTGCTAAGTGATTGTGCGTACATTTTTGTTCTTCCAAGATATTTTTCATAATAAAATTTGACATCTTGATTTTTTTTTTTTGAAAAAAGTTTATTGTTGAAATGGCCTAATATTAAAATTATGATATTTTTTTATCTTCGTTAGATTTTGGTGATCAAATTAGTAGTAAAAAAATTTAATTTTTTAAAATAAATGTAGCAAACATCTCCATTCATTTGAAAATGTTTTTTTTTTTCTTGTAAGAATTCTATTGCGTAGTAGGCTAAGAGATTTATAAATAACAACTTCATAAAATTTATCATTTTGCTAATTGTAGATTTTAAGAATTTCTTGCGCCTTATATATTATCAAATTTAATTGAATTTTTTTGTGAATGCTTCTTTTAATATATTTGTCCTTTATAATATTTTAAATTTTTAATGAATGTTTTGTTATAATAAAATTTGTAGTAGTTATTAGTTAGTAGTTCTTGCACTACATTACAATCATAGAAAAAAAATTGAAGTTCAATATTCTTAATACTATTGGAAAGAATATATATATATATATATGTGTGTGTGTGTGTGTGTGTGTGTGTGTGTGTGTGTGTGTGTGTGTGTGTGTGTGTGTGTGTGTATTCATAGTTTTTAGTATACTTATTATATTTTTTAATCTCTTTTTTAATTTATACTTTAATCTGGTGTGGATGTGCATTTTTTAGGTATCTTCGAAGATGAAGCATGATTCTCAACTTGATATTAATGCTGAGTGCTAATATCAGTGATGTTAGGCATTTGTATTGGTGTTGACACCATAAGAATCATTCAAGATGAGCTTCAATTGGAGCATAAGTTATATTATATCTTCAGAGGCTTGAAGTAGAGGTGAATGATTTAAAGGATCAATATCCTAAAGGACCTTTTATTTGTAACTTCTTAAATGACATTTGTTTATTATATCATTAGACTAATGCATATGTCAAAAAAGTATCTCCTAATTAAGTATTTGATTAATCCTTTTTAGATAACTAAATAGTTAAGAGCCTATGAATATATTATAGATGAAATTAATTTTGCATGAGGCTTGGAAGAAAACTCCTCACTTGTTTATCCATTAGATATATATTTTTATATATTAATATATAAGCTTGATTAATATTTATAATCATGTTGTTATAAGTCATGATGATAATTGATAAACTCTTAAAGTTTGTGCAAGAGTGCTCAATATTTTGGAGAATATGTCTCTTAATAAAAGACTAAGCATTTTAAATGTCTTAGAGACATATTTAATATCTTTTAATCTTGCTAGAAATTTAGTATAGCATAATTGAATTTGTGAGCTAAGATTAAGAAGATAATATCCATAAATCAAAATATTGTAGCTTTAGCTATAATGTATAATTTGATATTGATGTTGTCATACACTTACTATTATTTTGGGGGGATTCTAATTCATTTTGTATCCCTTATATCTTTAAATAAACAGTGATTGTGTACTATATAAGGCTTTTATCTTTTAAGATTTCTTGAGAAATAAAAAAGTGCATACCGTTTAAGAATTTTAGTTGAGAAAAATTATACATTTTAAGGCTTATTTATTTTAAGATTTTAAAATTAGAATGAACATGTACATTCTAGCTTATCTCTTCTATGATTTTTCGATGAAAAATAATTTGTATTTTTTGAAGCTTATACCTTTTGTGATTTTTATAAAAGTTTGGTAGAGTAATATAAAAATTGGCAATATAAGCTTATTGCTCATCTATGTTGTAGAGTTGATCCTCTTAAGTCAGGGCTATGTGGCCTTCACTAGATGGATTATATTCTTCTTGATTAAAGGATTAGTTAGTTATTAACAAAGTTGTTGTAAAGCATCAGATAATGTGATTTTTCAAATAGATT
Source organism: Cymbidium sinense (assembly GCA_021442155.1). Taxonomy (NCBI): domain Eukaryota; kingdom Viridiplantae; phylum Streptophyta; class Magnoliopsida; order Asparagales; family Orchidaceae; genus Cymbidium; species Cymbidium sinense. Next base: position 128,065,587 of record CM038220.1, on the reverse strand, counting down.
GTGGCAAAATATTGCATGCTAGAATATTTATAACAATGAAAATAAACTTCATTATCTTAGTTTTATACAAAAAATTAAGCACACATAAATAAAAGTAATTTAAAAGAGACGCATAATTGTTTTACATAAAAAAACTAGATATTTAAAAAATCATGGTGATTGATCCAAGTAAAATAGTTCACTTTGTAAGTGGAGCTACAAAAATCCCTTCTTCATCTCTTATTTGGACAAAATGAGATTATAAATTGTAAAATGTCTATTGGATTATAGACACGATAAAAAGAGTTAAGAAGTAAAAAAAAATGTGATAATGATGATCAAGAGATGTGATTAGACAATGCCTGATAACCAGATTATAATTCAGGTATTGATGGCCAATCGATGACAGTTAGACAATAACGATTATGCAATGATGGCAGGGTTAATGGAGAATAGGTCTCCTCATAAAAGACTAATTAAGCATTTTAGATGTCTTAGAGACACATTTAGTATATTTTTACCTTGCTAGAAATTTAGCATCATAATTAAATTTTTGAGCTAAGAGTAATAATATAATATCTACTAATTAAATATTGTAGTCTTAGCCTTAATCTATTATTTGATAATGATGTTGTCATACACTATCTATTTTGTGGGGTTTCTAGTTTATTTTGTATCCTTTATATCTTTAGAAAGATAGAGATTATGTATCATAGAAAGCTTATATCTTCCGAGCTTTTTAGATAATAAACAATCATATACCTTTTAAGACTTTTAGTTGAGAAAATATTTATACATTTTAAGGGTTATGTATTTTAAGATTTTTAAAATATCTGTTTAATATCATACTAGCAATGGTGATCATTTATGTTGATCGTTGAACAGGTCTTTGGATCTTCTCATATCTCTTTGCTCTCTATAGTTTAAGGTTTCTTTGGGCTCCGAAAATTTGCCACCGACCTCTCAATATTGAAGAGAGTTTGAATTTATGTGTCGGTGTAATTTTCAGAAGGCATATGAAATAGTAGATAAGACATTACACAGAGATTTCGCCCTCATTTTGTAAGGACTTTAGATCTGGTTCCAGGTTTCCTATATGTGCAAGCACCTATAGTTAATTACCCCTCTCAATGATGAGAGAGAACTTTCGATTAAGGCTAGTCATTAGATCGCTAAATGGGTAGTGTATAGTAGCAACATGTGGAGTTTAAAATTTAATATTATGAAATTTATCATTTTAACTTAAAGCAGATGGTTAGGGGAATGATGATGTGCCCGATCTAGATCCCATGGTTCCGTCATCCTAGGCTATCATGGTCCCTAGTCTACTTAGTTAGAGGAGGTAGTCGACCCAACCTAACCGAAGGATTCTTATCAGCAACACATGGGTTGTGTCGTCCAAGAAATCCTTGTAGACCTGGGGCGATGTTTGTCTAAGGAGATAAGTTTAAGTCCATCTTAGTTGACAGATGACTTTTGGCCCTATCAGGTGTATCCTATGATTCACAACACAAAGGGTAGAGCTATTAGGGAGCATCAGATAGTTGTGATTTGGTTCTGGTGGCAACCACTCGATCAGATGACTCTAGTCGTAACTGCATCATATGTGGAGCCTACTGACCAAGCCATGTAGTCTGAGACTATGGGCCACATCCTTACTAACATGAGATTGATTGAGAGTGAACATAGAAGAATAATTGATTTGACATTGGCTCATTTGTGAGCTAGATTTTTCTTAATTTGTCACTTCCAACAAACAATTGCGGAATGTGGATTGAATTTTTAGCTTTAAATTTTTAGATTGAATTTCATTTAGACATTTTTAGATTGATACTTAATTTGAGTTAATTTAATTTAAAATTAGAATCAGGTTTTGATGGAGTATCCTCTCCGATTGAAATCACCATTCAACACAACCACCATCGGGGTATATTGATTATTTTTGATCATTTAATTATTATTTTAGATCCTACTGACTCTATTATTTTAATAATAAATGATTAGATCTACTATCATATGATAGAATTAGCTTTTGATGTTTCAATAAGCTAAAATTCTTATAATAATTAAATTTTTAAATTTTGTTAACCCGTACCCGATTCTAAGACTAAACCCGGTAGCAACCCGCGCAACATCCTCAGATATTAAATTTAAGCATTCAGCATAGTGTCGGGGCCTTTAAGAATGCTTGTATAATTTTAAGGTATTTAATTTGAGTTTTAATCTTACTTCATAATATATGCAAGAGTTTAATTGAAGCCTTAATTAATGTCTTATGCTCACTTGTACGATGTGTTACGACGAATACAGTGGCTTGTGTGGAGCAAAATTAGATTTATATTTGCATTAATACTTAATTTTGATTAATTCAATTTGAGCTTGCAAGCACATTTTGATGGTAAGTATCCCCTCGGGTTGAAAGATTCATTCAACACATTCATCATCGGGGTATATAAGTTTATTTTATCATTTAATTTATTATTTCAAATCCTATCGACTATATTAGTTTAATAATAGAGGATCAAATCTATTGTTATATGATAGAATTAGCTTCTTAGGTATTTTAATAAGCTGAAATTTTTATAATTATTAAATTTTTAGGTTTTGTTAACTCGGATCTAGTCCTAAGACCAAATCGGGAAGCAACCCACACAGCATCCTCAGACACCAAGTTTAAGCATTCAGCATAGTATCAGGGCCCATGTGGGTGTTTAGTAATTTAGATAATGTTATGTTTAAATCATGGGATTAATTTCATATTTTCATTTAATTCTAATTTAGCCTGCGCGGCCTTTTCAGACATTAAAATTTGCAGTTCAAATCTCTATGTTCGAGCACATGCAGATATTTATGACTTAGACAATTTCATCTAATTAATGAAATCATTGATTTTAAAAAATCATAATTAGAATAAAAGTTCTAATCTTTGGATTGAAAGAAGCTCCATAATTCATGGAGAATTTAATTTAGTGTCTCGCCTTCTATCTACTTGTACAAAGAATTACAGATCCGGTGGTGATGATGGCGTTTCACATTTTCAATTCAAAATATTGCAACTTTACTTATATTTAATTTATTCATTGTATTCTTCATGTATCAATGATTATTTAGCTTATGATCATTAACAATCTTTTAAAAATTTATCAACTCATCATATTCAACTTTTGCTCACGCACAGAAAGTTTATTATGCATACTTTAAACAAGCTTATTTGAATTCAAGCTTCTTTAGAATACAAGCTAATTATTCATTAAGGAGTCTTGTTTATACTTGCTAATAGACCATTTAGTTATAGTGAAAACCTGTTATGAATTTCATCTGGATCCTATTAGTTTTGAAGATAGACACTTAGATATATCACAAATCTCATTATGTTTCAAATTCAATTTTAAATGTAAGACCCAAATGGTTCTTTTAAAGGCTATATTCATGAATGATTATGAGTTGCCTAACTGAATTTGTGCTTATAAGAAAGCTACCAAATTTCTTACACACTTTATTCTCAATTTAGAATTGGACATTTAGACTTACCATCAATCATTTGTCATTTAATATTCTATTGGGATCTTTACTTCATTTGATATTAAATATGATTTGTTCACATAAACAGGACTTCAAATCCAATATGAATTTATCCTCAACTCTAGATCAAGTTTCATATCTATGTGCTTAAAATATTTTGTAAGTGCTCTTCCTCTTCTTTTCTTTGGCTTGGCATTTAAATGTATTTTTTTATCTAATTTCAGTTTAGATGATTTCCATTTAAATTTATCTAAGTCTCAAATTTCAGTCTAAATTTTGACAGTATTTTGGCAGTATTTTGGCATCATCCCCGCGTAGGGGGTGTGTTATTTATTTTTGGGATGTGAGACACCATGCAGATCTTAGGGAGTACTTATTGAAGTGATCGGATACAACATTAAGGAATGATACACTATCTCAAAAGATAGAAATCACCATCCTATAATAGACCTAATCACCTAATAAGGACTCCTAAGGCATGATGGGTCTTCGAATATATCAGAGATCTTTTGCCTACTTTATATGGAATAGTAAAGTATGGTTTACTTTAAGCTGGGTTCATTAAGTTCCTTATGGAGGCAAGCCCCCATAGTTAATTACATCCGAAGGATGAAATCCCTTAGGAATACTCTTGATTAAAGCAGGAATTAAAGTCTCAAAAGATTTCAAGGCTAAGACTATCAAAGGATTGGCTATTTTAGAAAATCAAATGGGATAGATCAAGGAGAAGACTTATTTATAGAATCTAGAGAGATAAAGTAAGAAATGCTCATGATACTAGGAAGTCTAGTGAGCATTCCAATCTACCCTATAATTAGGCTTTATATATTTAAAATTGAAGAGATTTATTTTTTTGAGTTGAAATTTTATTAGATTTCTAGGGCATTTAATCCATCAATACAACATTGTGGAAATACTTAAGAGGTGAGGATTTATGCTTGTAGCCCCAAAGAGAAACAACAACCTTAGATCCTAAATCTATGGAGCTTTGGCGAGGGCCAAAGCACGACTTAAATCTAAGGCAAAAGTCAGTATATAGTTTACCTCAACAAGAGAGTAAATCACTCGACTGCTGGACTTATTATCACTTAGAGTGGCAACCAACTAACACTTCCTACGCTTTAAATCTATGTAGGCAAGTCTTATGCTCTACAAGATGGCTATGTTGTTATTTATTTAGAAATGAGATTAAGTCCTTAAACTCACTCCCTAAGAGACTAGAGCATGAGTGGTATGAATTCATGACTTAACCTAATGCAAATTTTATCAAATTTATTTGATTCTTTTGGACTCTTTATTTTGACACAGGTTATGGGATTTTGTATGCCTAAATGCATGAGAACTTGATTATGGGCCAAATCAAGAGAGAAAGGGGTGTTCTTTCATCAAAGGCTCTCACAGGTTAAGCCTTTATTCTCTGGTACAGATGGAAGCCCCCTCTTAACAAGAGTGAAAGAATATGACATACATGATGTCATACATATAATCATCCAGCTAAAGGGTTGCTAAATATTTTATTATTTTGATTTAATTCCTAGGCTTTTATGTGAGGTTATAAATTATTTAAAAATTTTAATTATGAGTTATTAATTGGGGTAGAAAAATTAATTTCATCCTAAGAGCCTTTCGCATCCAGGCCACACATTCAAACATCAAACATGAAGAAAGTAGAAAAATCATGCAATTCTAGTGCGCAATCTAAACATAACATCTAATAATTTTATAGACTACCGTAAAAGAATAAAAGGCCAATGTGGTCGGGTTCCACCATACACCTCGAAAAGAGAAAAAGAGATGGGTAGCCGAGCTCTACCCTTATACAACCTGCATTACAAAAATAATACATGCTATGGGGGTCTTCTTTTCTTCATTTCTTCCTTCTCTTCCTTTTGATTTGATTTGCTCCAAAGGCATCATAAGACACCCTAGTGAATAAGCCTTCTGGCCACTCCTCATCCTAATCCCCTATAACATTAATCCTAATTTCTAATACAAAATTATATTAAAAATAGAAAAAATAAATCTAGCTACACCTGTAAAATAAATGTTAGCTAAACACACCATACAACCCAAGTAGTTATATGAATAATTTGAACTTAGCACCCCACACATGGGTAACCAATCCCACCTGTCCTAACATGGGTTACGCTTAGGGGCTAACCAACCTGCACAACAAAAGTATTTTTATTTTTATTACATCGGCCCCTTAAGCATAACCCACTGCAAAAAATATAATTAGGCTAATAATGGCCTAACATCCAGTCTACGAGGCATACACCCTAACATCCAATCTAAAATATTACATCATAAAATAAAACACACCATCATACATACAATCAATACATCAACCTAGCATAATTCTAGGGTCGGTGACCTAGTATTCTAGTGTATGAAAAGGAGGCTTGCGTAACAAGACTTTACTAGGCTTCTTTAGTTTAAGTTTCAATTTAAAGTTTGAATTTGTTTAAATTTTATCTTTGGGTGATTTCAATTTAAATAATTTAATAATTTATTTTTTGTTTTTATTTCACTTTTATTTGGTTAAAGTGATGTTTAAGTTTTTAAGAATGAAGAGTAGAATGAATTCCATTTGTAGATGGAACTCACCTTGTTCTACATCTTAACTCCTAAAGAGTCTAACTAAGGTCCTTAAGTATCTTAATTAGCCCATTTGAATTTGTGTAATTGATTTGATTTGATTTAGATTTTAGAATTTGAGTTTGTTTAATCTTCATGTATTTGATTGATTAATTTTGGATTAAATGTGCTAATTTAATTAAATTTTGATAATTCAATATCCTTAATATCTAATGAAGTTTAAGTTTATATAAATCCATGTGTTTTTGATTGATTAATTTTTAATTAGATGTTCTGATTCAATTAAATCTTGATAATTCAATATCCTTTTAAATTAATATATAATTCTTTTTCCCTAATTATAATTAAGTGATTTAATTTTATATTTATTTGATTTGATTATGGTTCATTTATTTGTAGTTTGATTGGATTAGATTAATTAAGATTTTATTTTGATTATAATTGAGCTTAACTCTTTATAATTAGAATTTTATTTTTAATCTCATCCATTTATCATGTTTATTAAAGTTTGATTTGTATTTTGATTTCATACATTGGATGGTTAATTAGTTTTTCTTATTTAAGTAGATTGAATGAGATTTGATTTGATTACATATTAAATTGATGAGAGTCTTTTTTTATTTGATTTAATTTGATTTGATTAGCTTTATTGATTTATGGGTTTGCTTAGGTTCAATATGATCATTAGTTTAATTAAGAAGTGTGTTCACGTTTATTATTAAATTAAATAAGGATTTGTTTAATTTTTAATTTGGTTTCATATTTGTTTAGGTTGAGGATGTAATTAATGACTTAATGATTTAGGTTTAATTTAGGATTTAATTAGCATTTAATTGCATTTTAATTATGTTCAAATTTATGTTTGATTAAGCTTAAGTTTAATATGATTAATTTGATTAACTTAATTAGCTTACTTAAGAGGTGTGATCAATTATTAAATTAAATAAAGATTTGTTTAATTTTTAATTTGATTTTATATTTATTTAGGTTAAAGATGTAATTAATGACTTAATGATTTAAGTTTAAATTAGGATTTGATTGACATTTAATTGCATTTTATGTTTGATCAAGCTTAAATTTAATATGATCAATTTGATTAACTTAATTAGTTTATTTAAGAGGTGTGATCAATTATTAAATTAAATAAAGATTTGTTTAATTTTTAATTTGATTTTATATTTTTTAGGTTAATGATGTAATTAATGACTTAATGATTTAAGTTTAAATTAGGATTTGATTGGCATTTAATTTCATTTTATGTTTAATCAAGCTTAAGTTTAATATGTTTAATTTGATTAACTTAATTAGTTTATTTAAGAGGTGTGATAAAATTAGTTAGTAGATTAATTAAGTGTTTGATTTTTTTTAATTTTAATGTGATTTATAAAGTTAATTTGGTTCATTAAGATGATGGATTAATTCATTAAGTTTGCATTAATTAAAAGTTTAATTAATTAAGTTTGATTAAGGATAATTAAATTTTTAAATCATTAGATTAATTAAAGGTTTGTTTGATTAGAGATTAATGACTTAATTACCCATATATGACTTATGTGATTTTATAGTTTTAATTAAGCATTTACTTAAATTTTATTGATTAAAGGGTTATCATTGTTATTGTCATTTGATTAGATTAAGTGATTTAATTATTTATTTTTATTTCAATTAAACTTGATTATTCATAATCATAGTTAGTTTGATTTTCTTCATTTTTACTTATTTATTATGTTCATTAGATTTCATTCATGTTTGATTTAGTTATTAGGTTCATGTATTAATGGTTAATTAATCATCTCATTCCAAATGGATTGATTTTAAATCTGATTTTATCATATCTTAATTAAGTTTACTTTTACTTTATTTAGATTAATTTGATTAATATTAGATGATTATGTTGAATTGGTTTATTAATCAATTTAATTTTTAGTTTATTTAATGATTAATTAATATTTAATTTATTTTAATTTGTTAAGTAGTTTCATATGATTAAGATTCAATGCTTGGTGTAGGTTTGACAAGATTAGTTTGGTTTTATATCAAAGTTTTATTGATTTATTCAATTATGAGTTTGATTTAAAGATCTTATCATTTAACTAAATTTTATTAACTCAATTAGGTTTGGTTAATTTTAATTTCATTTGAGTGATATGTGATACTTTTCTGATTAAAGTTTGATTACCAAACATCTGGGTATTATATCATTGCTGGTTTTGATTTGATACTTAAATTATTATTATTTTTAGGTTATATTTTAATTAATTCCTTAATTGATTAAAGTTTAATTCTAAGTGTTTGTTTAGGGTTAATTAGGCTTCAGAAAATCACATTATTTTCTTAAGGGTCCTAGATGTTAACTGAAGTGATTTAAGTTATTTTGAAGATTTTTCTGTAATTTTATGGATTTTTATTTGGTTTGTTCGATTAAAATGGATAATCTGAACTTCAAAATTTAATTTCTCCTAATCCAGAAGTCCTTTTCACTTGAGATTTTATGGTAGGTGTGTTTTAACTCTTATTTCAATCTCTAAAAATTTTAAATCAATCAGACTTGTATTTTTAGAGTAAATAATGAAGTTTGATTTCACTAAAACTTAAATTAAGCTCAAACCATTCATTGGAATTTGGAGATTTTTGGTTTGTTAGATTCCTCTCGAAAAGATGGATCCAACGAGCCCTTATTTATAATTTTTGCTAAGTATTTTATTTTTTTTATGAATTTTTAAAGTTTCAGGACACTTAAATAAATTTTAAAATAAGAAAATAGGTGATTTTCTCACTTAATTAGCATGTGCGGCAACGTCCATGTGGAGCATGAGGGTTCTTTGCGATCGTGCACAGCATGTGCCACCCGTCGGAAACCGGATGAACGGCGTGATGCGGATCTTGGGCGTCCAATGTGAATCGGGATCTAGATTTGATTCGTGGATCCTGGGGTGAGAGCTATGTGGAACGGCGCGTGAGTCGACCGTCCGATCACAGATTAGACGGATCCGATCCGTGGTCCAAATGGCTGAGATCACACAAATCATTGCCTGAGACGGGATCCGAATCACATGATCTATGCAATCCGAGCCATTTGATCTCCTTGAATGGGAGATTGGATGGTTACTACTTCACGGGATCCAGTGAACAGTAAAATCGGACAAATTATGCAATTTTTTACTAAATCAGAATGAAATCTCATCCAAATGAGCTCGTTTTCATGATGATTTTCACCGAAAAATTTTCCAATTTGTATTAGGAATAAATATAATGAAAAATGCAGGGCTTCTCTAAGAAAATTCCTAAAATTCATGTAATAATTGACATAAATAGAAGTTCTTAAGGTCGGCTAAAGTTTGGTGAAATTACCTCATCGGGGATGGTTTTCGGCAGCGGTGAAGATCCGAGTGAGCTCCTAGGTGCAAGAGGAAGCTTTATAATGAGAGTAGCCTTCTCCTTCACTTCAGAATATTATATTCTTCAATTGCCACCACTTCCTCACCAAAATTAACCCGATTTTGATGTTCTTGGCTCAAGAGAAGTGGGGAAGTGATGGCTGGTTGCTTTGGGAGTTCTAAGAGGGTCTCTCTTGCCAAAATCATATCTCTTTACTATCTATATTCTCCCTCTTTTAATGGTGGCCAAACTTTGAATAAATGTGATGGGGAGGTGGTTGTGATGGATGATGGCTTGATTGAGGACTTTGGATTTAGCTCTCAAAGTCTTCATTTGCTATCATAGGATCAGCTCCATTGAATGCAAGTGTTGGGGAGGAGTTGAATGCATATGATGGGACAAATTAAATGAGGGTGGAATCCTATGTGGGGGAGGATCCATGAGGGATTTAATTAAGTTAGGTTAATTTTGGGCTGATCTGAAATGGGTTTGTGCCAGGTCTGATCAGCCCCCAATGTTAGTTTCAAGGGATTTGGCTCAATTTGGGTCATATGGGTCATATGGGTCACATTGGGTCGTATTAGGTTAGGTTGACCAATTGGTTAAATTGGGTCAAACCAAAGCTTAGGTTAGGTTCAAATGATGATTTGAAGAGTTTTATTATGATCAATTTGATTTAATTTAGCTTAAAATTGATTTTAGCTCATTTGGAATCAAATAGGTCAAATGGGTCAAGTTGACCAATTTGACCCAAACTAGCCAAATTGGCTTGGGTTATGGGTTGATTCATGTTCAATGGACTAATTAAAGATGAATGTGTTCTTTGGTTTGAATCAATTTGGATTTAATTTTGATTTAGGCCAAATTGATCCTTTAGGCTAATTTGGGCTAAATGGCTCAATTGGGCTTGATTGATTAGATTGGGTTCAATTATGATTTTGGTCAAGTTCAATAACCAATTTGGAATGAACTTGAGCCATTGGTTGCAATCAATTTGGGTTAGATCATGATTTGACCCAATTTGATCCTTTAGGCCAATTTGGGTCAACTTGGATTGAATGACCAATTGGGCTTGGTTTGGCTAAATTAGTAGGCAAGTCATACTCAAATAATGATTTTGGGTTGATTCAAATTATTGGTTTCAATCAATTTGATGTAGGATGAGTTTTGGCTAGTTTTGGTTCATTTGGGCTAAGGGTTGACTTGGTCAAATGACTAAGTTGATTTGGTTTGACCTAATTGATTACAATTGATCATCCTAGGGTGATCAACAATCACGGTGGGAGGTTTTGGTGGGCTTGGTTCAATCTAATTTGGGTTGGATTAGAAGTTAGCTCAAATGGATTCTTTAGGTCAAGTGGACCTAAGTCAATCAATTGGTTTGGTTTTGGTTTGATTTGAGTTTAGTTGAACTTATATATGAGCCCTAGATTGAAATATAAATTCAATAACAATAAATTTGGAGTCTAAGGGATTTTGTCTCATTTGAAATTTTTAAATCAAAAGGGCTAGGTTGGGTTTAACTTGGGTTGACTTTGATTTGATTTGATGATTGTAGGTTTCATTTATATTTGGGTAGATAATTGAATGAATGATTAATTCAAGAAAAAATCCATTTGTTTTGACTTGATATGGATAAAATTTGGCTAATTTAAAAGAATTGGCTTAAAGGGCTTAGATTAGGTTTGGATATAGTTTTGATCATTTGAATTTGGATTTCATTTATATTTTTGAATATAAATGAAGGAATAATTGATTTATAAAGATATCAATTGAATTTGATTTTGAGTTTCAATCATTTAGAGTTAAATTTAGAATTAGATTTGAAATTTGAATTTGAGTTTGAGATTTGGTTTGAGATTTGAATCTATGTTCAATTTGAGAAGGTGTATATGGATTGGGTTTAGGCTATAGGATAGGTAATTTCCTTAAGTCCTAATGCATGGTCTAATCCTATGATTAACTCTTCTAAGTCTCTAGGCTTAGGTTAAGTATTCACCTAATCACTAGAAGTGTCTTATGATTAAAGAACTCTTAGTGTCTAGAAGAGTCTTAAGTCTAAGAGGAGGAGGTTGAGAGGTCACTCCAAAAGTGAAGTCAACAAAGGGCTACATCGAAACTATTTTGGCTTACCCAATATTCCCTAATGAGAGTAGCGAGCGGTGTCTTGCAACACCACAGCCGACTTTCAATCCCGTTACGCCCTAATGAGCATAACGAGGCATTCAATTACGTGCATGAAAGTAAATATATATGCAAATATTTTTCTCCTCCATTTTTTTTAAGTCCTAGGTTTAGTCAAAATTTTGGCAGCATTTCGGCATAGGGGGAGCGACAGTTAACAATTTTGGCTTACTCGGTTTGCTTTAATGAGCGTAGCGAGCGATGTCTTATGACACCATAGCCGATTTTCAGCTCTTCACGCTCTAATGAGTGTGATAAGGCCTTCAAACTTGCATAAAGGTAAAGTATATGCGATATATATATATATATATATATATATAATTTCCACATTCACAACCAGCAGTAATTGTTGCATTTTAGAAAACTAGTTGTGGTAGTGTGAAAGTTTACGCCTTAGCCTTGTTATAAAATCCAGCACACACACACAGGTATTTAAAGAGTGAATAAGAAAACTTCAAAAAATTTTATGTGGAAAAACCTCGAAAAGAGGAAAAAAACCACGGGGCCTAGCCCGGCAAAAATCTTCCACTAAGTATCTATTTCAGAGTACAAAATTTTTCCTGATAACGGGATTACAGAATTGTATATGAGAAGGAAATAATGACTATGTAGTCACGTTCAGGTGGTAACAGTTGCTAGTGGTAGCAAATTATGGTGAACAGTGAGGGACATCGACTGACGATGAAGGTTGTCATGATGGAGACCCGGTGTGATGGCGAGGATTAGCGGCGTTTGATCGTCAGTGGTGGCACGATTGTGCTTGGAGGATCTTCAAGCTTTAGAGCTCTCTCCTCTCTCTTGCTTAGGGTCCCCTCATATGAGGAATGAGGGGCTATTTATAGATTGGAGGAGTGGCATCTCTGTAAATACATGCAAAATCTGAACCACTCCACTTCATTTGGCAGCTCAAAACGATTCCTTTGATTATTTGATGTATTTTAAGTATTTGAATGCTCAAATGAAGTCAGAATTGTGAGATCTTGGGCTTGTTAGATCCGACTCGTCGAGATGCTCGATTTGACTATACACTCCATGTTTGAGGACTATTTAGGTATTTAACTAATATCCCAAAGTTTCCAATGACATTTTAAGTGCTTGATCTTGACCAGTTTCAACTTCGGATTAGTTTACTTTCAACACCAAGATTCGTGCTTCAACTAGTAGAGTTTTTAGTGTCATATCAATTGCCCCCTATTTTTGGATGATATTATCTCAATCATCCAAAAATATATATGTCATATACTTGAAAATAGCAAATTCTTCAATGAAATTTGTGAGTCCATTAACCATACATTTTGAGAGAACAGATCTTCATGGGAGCATAAGGTTATGATCACAAGGTGCAGTCGCGATGTGATACGATAAAGAAGATTTCGGTTACGGACCCATTTGGGAACTTACGGGGCGTCCATGGATCATGGACGCATCTACGGCGGTGCTATCGGTGCTCGTGAGTCTACGGTCGGGTCACGGGTCGTGCTGGTCTACGGTCAATGTCGGCGGCGCAGCACCCGCTGGGCCACGCTCGGTGTGTTGGCGTGTCACGCACGGCCGCGGGCGCGTCCGAGGAGAAAATGGCAGTTTTCAATAATTTTTGGTGATTTTTGGCGGTTTTTGACATTTTTTGATGATTTTGCCCCTATAGGGGTCTATGAAAACCCCCATGGCCAACGGGGAAGGCACACTTTTTCACTGCTCTAATATTTCTCTTCTTCTTGGGTGAGGGTCGTTTGGAGGCGATCAAGGCCCGTAGTTCATACGGCGAGGCTCCGATTTTCCCTCGAAAGATGCGTTGATTGCCCTTGTCAGACCAACCAGGTTTGGAGGCAATCAAGGCTTGTAGTTCATACGGCGAGGCTCTAGTTTTCCCTCGAAAGAGGCGTTGACTGCCCTTATCGGACCGACCGGGTTTGGAGGCGATCAAGACCCGTAGTTCATACGGCGAGGCTCGCTTTTCTCTCAAAGAGGCGATCGCCTTGTCGACCGAGAGTGGCATCAAGGCCCGTAGTTTATATGGTGAGGCTCCGGTTTTCCCTCAAAAGAGGTTTTGACTGCCCTTGTCGAACCGACCGGGTTTGGAGGCGATCAAGACTCGTAGTTCATACGACGAGGCTCCTGTTTTCCCTCGAAAGAGGCATTGACTGCCCTTGTCAGACCGATTGGGTTTGGAGGTGATCAAGACCCATAGTTCATATAGCGAGGCTCCGATTTTTCCTAGAAAGAGGCGTTAACTACCCTTGTCAGATCGACCGAGTTTGGAGGCAATCAAGGCTCATAGTTCCTACTTTTTCTTGTAGGAAATTGGATTTCTTCAAACTTTAATGGATGGTTCAGCAATTGATAATCGCCAAGGTGGTGGAGAAGCGTTAGCTAGGAACCATCGTTCAAACAACTCAGAAAGTTTGGCAGGTAATTTCTGAGCATCATTAGAGGAGAGTATATTCTCTCTCTTTCTCTTTTTTTTCATATGTATGTGTAACTTTTTTGTCAGATCGTAAGCAAAAAATTTTATCCCAAGCTATTTGTGAGTGAGAGAGTCAAAAAAGGATACACCCACGTATTGGGATAAGTAAGCTACTTCACAAAATTTTCAGATTTTTATTATTTCTTCCTCTTTATTTATCATATATTTTCACAAGGTGATGACCAGAAGAAAACCCATAACGTGACGACTACAGACGATATATCATCCACTATCACATCAGATAGTTTAATGGTGTTCTGCATAAAATTTCACTTCCCTAATGAGTTGGTGATTATTGTTGCTAAAAAGTCTGATCGAGCCCGTTCACCTCCACCAGGGTACTTTACTGTTTTTGATATGATTCTTCATGGGGGACTGCGATTTCCTTTGGCTCCCGAGTTGATTGAGATCTTCAAAATATGTGGTATAGCTTTGTCACAATTTTCATTTCGAGCTTTAGTGGTCATCATTGGTTTGACTATCTTCTTTAGAGAGCGTGGTGTTACTTTGAACATCAAATACTTGTGCCAAATGTGTAGATTCACATGTGATACTCAGGGACGTGTTTCTTATTGAACTATAAAGAATTGGATAGAATTTTCAGCGTGAGATCCCTCTAAAAATTAATTTACTGGATTCTTTTTTATGAAAAAATGAGTGGGGTCTTCTTGAGAGATGGGGAAGATTGAATGACCTTTCAGATCCATTGCTAATTGAAGAGAATGAGATCTTGACAACTCTTAATATTCCTGATGTAGAAAGCTTAGAGTTACGTCACATTAGCAAATATATAGTTGAAGATAGAATGTTCAAGGTTGGCCTTTCCATCCAGGCAGGGAGATCTCATTCTTTTCCACTAAAGAGGTCAAGTAAATGTGATGAAAGGTCTCCTCATATTCATAAGGTTCTTTCAAGAAGCCCGTTACTAAATCAGGGTGGTGGCAATGTTTCTTCCCTAAAGAAAAAGAAGACATTTGCTGAAGTGACTACATCAGATATATATGAAGAAGATGTTCGCCCCTAGTTGGCCTATGAGAGTTTAGCTGTTTCAACTCATGATGGAGGAGTTTGTTTCTCAAAGCCGCACATTCCTGAAGAGGTGTTAAATCACATATGCACTGGGCAACAACGAGCAGATGAATTGGCACGTTGTCTTCCCTTCTTTCTTCTTTTCTTCTTTTCTTCTTTTCCTCCTTTTCTTTTGTGTAATATTTGTAATGGTTTTTTTTCTTTATAAGTAACTCAAACATTAGGGCTGATGGCTCATTTGGGTGTCTCTTTAGATGAGTGGAATACTGAATTTGTGAAGGTAAAATATCTACAAGGCGAGTATGAGAGAAAGATGAGTGTTAAGGCCAAAGAAGTGGCGACTTTGGAGGATCAGCAACTGGTGAACTGAGCTAGCGAACATGTCGACTTCTCTTTCTCTCCAATGTCAGGAGGTGGAGCACACTCATGATGAGCTGATTGAGGTGAGGATAGAGACTCGCTAGAAAGAGAAAAGACTCAAGGCACTTGTAGCGGAGAAGAGAGCTCTCGAACTGGAGAAGAAAGCATTACAAGATCATCTTTCTGAGAAGGAGCATATAATATCAGAAGCAGAAGCAAATGAAATCTCCTTGAAGGCAGTGGAAGACTTTAAGAACTCCTTGGCTTATTGTGGTACAATCGAAGACCATGTCCAGGAAGCTCATAATCATATTCTTGATGTTGAAGTGAAGGATTTGGAGCACCAATGTTTAGAGGAGGGCTTCATCCGAGGGTTCCTAAAAGGAATCCGCAAGACCAGAGCTAGTATTGAGGATCTATCTCTCAACCAACTATCTAAAGACTCTTCGTCAGATTCAGGAGATGAATGAGTTGAGAGTGAGTCCAAGGGAGCATCTCCTAGTGGTGAGGAGGACATTGATATCACCAACTGATATGATATAGTGTCACTTGAGGATGCATTTTTTTTAATCTATGTATTATTATTAATGTGTATCAGAATATTGATTCTTTGTTATATCATCATGTTAATTTTGTCAATGAAAAATATTTTTTTAGATGATACACTCTTATTTTATTTTTACCTATCTGGGACAATTGGTTGGAATATTATTCGACGATGCTAACCTGTACGGATGATGTTGAATTGAATCCACTGATGATTTTTGACCAATCCGAGGTTGTTTGTCAAAGTGTTACTTGATGACGTTAACCTGTATCGAAGAGGTCACGGGATGTCCACCAAGGATCTTTTGACCTATCCTAGGTATCAGCCAAAGTGTTGCTTGATGACGTTAACCTGTATGGAAGAGGTCGCGGGATGTCCACTAAGGACCTTTTGACCTATCCTAGGTATCAGCCAAAGTGTTACTTGACTTCTTACATGTATGGAAGAGGTCCGATCAAGTCCCCTTAGAATTGATTATGCACCAATTGAGATACAATGTGAGTTGTATATTTCTTAAGTGGGAGGATTAAATGAAGAAGAAACAAGCTTGTAAGAAAATATAAATTCATTCGATAAGTTCGGATACATAAAGACGATTTTAACACGGATTTGAGTTTCAAGAAGAAATGATGACAATAATAATAAATCTTTATCCCACTAAGTGGGGTCGGCTATATGAAGAGGAAATGAGAAACAAGATAAAATAAAAGTTGCAATAATTATGCAGTAAGAATTACTGATGATATTTTCGGAGATTCTCAGTGTTCCTAGTTTGAGGTAAAGTTTTTTCCTCTGGATCCTTGGGCTTGAATGTTCCTGGCTTTACCATAGCTATAACCACATATGGGCCATCCCAAAGATGTGAGAGTTTGTTGCATTGAGGGCCTTTGCCTGCAGCTTTGAGACTTCATAGGACCAAGTCACCGACAGATATGGGATGAGGTTTTACTCTTCTGTTGAAGTGACAAGCTACCCTTTGGTGATAGGAAGCAGTCCGAAGTAGGGCCATGTCACTAGCTTTGAGGAGTAGGTCCAGGTGCTGTCGAAGCTTTTCTTCATTACCGTCATGATCGAATAATTGAACTCTTGGACTTGGAACCCCGAAATCTACTGGTATAATAGCTTCTGTGCCGAAACACAAGTTATATGGTATCTCACCAGTCTGGGTGCGCGATGTAGTGCAGTAGAAAGCTCATCAACCCAAGAACATTAGAAAGCTCATCAACCCATTCCCCCCCAGCCTTCTCAAGATGTGTTTTTAGTCCTTTGAGTATAGTCCTGTTGGTAGCTTCAGTCTTCCCATTAGTTTGAGGATGTGCTACAGCCGTATGCAGCAGTTGAATGTGAAGATCTTTGCAAAAGGACGTAAAGACTTTTCCAGTAAATTGGGTTCTGTTATCAGTGATGATCTTTGCAGAAAGACCGAATCGACATACTATATTTTTTCAAACAAATTATTTAGCATTTGCCTCTGTGATTTTAGCGAGTGGTTCGACTTCCACTAATTTGGTGAAGTAGTCGACTGCTAAATTGATAAACTTTCGTTGCCCTAATGCTATCGAAAAAGACCCCATGATATCAATCCCCCACTGAGCAAAAGGCCACGGGCTTTGAATGGATGAGAGCTCTGTATGCAGTATGTGAGGGAGGTTAGAGTGCAACTGACAACTTGCACATTTTTTGTGAACTTCAAGGCATCTTGTTTTATCGTAGGCCAATAGAACCCTTGCCTTATAATTTTAAGGGCTAGCGCCTTTCCTCCAAGGTGTTCTCCATATATCCCTGAGTGAACCTCTCTTAATAATCCTCCAAGGTGAGAGGGATTTGAGGTACACCGAGAAAGCTTCGTTTGTATAGTTCACCTCATAATAGTAAAGTTTGAAGCTTGTCTTGGAGATGAGTTGCAAGTTGGGTCTTCGTGAAGGGTTCCTTCTTATAGAAAATACAGATGGGGTCCATCCACCTAATGTTCCTTTATCTCATTAATTGCTTGAATTACCCATGACCCTTGGATACTAGGAAAATGTATTTCTTCAACATGTCTTCTCTTAAATAGATCCCTAATAGCAGATGTAGCAAGCTCAGCAAGAGCGTCAGTTCGAGTATTCTTCTCTCGCAGTATGTAAATGATTTGATGTGTCTTGAAATGGGCAAGAAGAGACTTTACCAAGTGGAGGTATTGTGCCGGCTGAAGATTATGAGTATTAAAGTTTCCCTCAACTTGGGAGATGACAAGCTGAGAGTTAGTCTAGATCACTAAGTCTTGAGCTTCGTAGTCAATGGAGAGTCTCAACCCTGCAATGAGAGCCTCATATTCAGCCATATTATTAGTTGTAAGAAATTTTAAGCGAAGTCCATACACTAAGGTATTCTGCTGGGGGGAAATAAGTAAGATTCTCGCACCAGCACCAGTACTTCCTGAAGCTCCATCAACATAGAGAGTCCATTGAGGAGATGAAAGGCATGTAGTAGATAGCTCCTATGGAGTTGGGACAGTGCATTCCACTATAAAGTCTGCGAGTACTTGAGACTTTATAGCAGGCCATGGTAAAAAATTTATATCAAATTCTCCCAATTCTTCAGACCATTTGATTAACCTCCTAGATATTTCTGGTTTCTATAGAATGCCCCTTAATGGTAAATGAGTGTAAACGTCGATAGTGTGAGCTTGGAAGTATGGACGTAGTTTTTGTCCTGAGAAAACTAAAGCTAGAGCCACCTTATCTACAAGTGGATAATGACTTTCTGTGTCAAGGAGAATTTTGTTAACATAGTAAATTGGCCATTGTGTCCCATTTTCTTCTCGCACTAAAACTGAGCTTATCGCATGGGAAGAGACTGCGAGATATAAGTATAACATCTCTCCTTGAATAGGCTTAGATAGTAGGGGTAGGGATGCTAAATACTCCCTTAGTTGCTCAAAAGTAGACTGACATTCATCAGTCCACTGAAAATTATTATTTTTAGCTCCCTTTAATATTTTAAAGAATGGAAAGTATTTATCCCCAGAATGGGCTAGGAAGCGGATAACGTAGCAATTCGTCCATTCAAACATTGAACTTCCTTGATATTCTTCGGAGGAGTCATATCTTTGAGAGCTTTGATTTTCTCAGGGTTGGCCTCTATCCCACGGTGGGTTACCATAAATCCAAGAAATTTTTCTGACGTAATCCCAAAAGCACACTTGGTCAGGTTAAGTCGCATGTTATAATGTCGAAGAAGGTTAAAGCATATTTCTAAGTCAGAAAAATACTGTGATTCTTCTAAGCTTTTTACTAATATGTCATCCATAAATATCTCCATTGTGCAGCCTAATAGGTCTTTAAATATCTTATTTATAAGGCATTGATAGGTAGCACTAGCATTTTTTAACCCAAGCGGCATAACTTGGTAACAGTATAAATCTTTATATGTTTGAAATTCTGTAGCTTCCTCAACTGTTGGGTCCATTTTTATTTGATTGTAACCAGAGTAAGCATCCAAAAAACTAAGCATTTGATGTCCAGACGTAGCATCAACTAATTGATCAATTCGATGAAGATGAAAACTATCTTTCGGGCAAGCTTTGTTGAGGTCAGTGTAATCAATACACATTCTCCATGTTCCATTTATTTTCTTAACCATGACAACATTTGCTAGCCATGTAGGGTAATATACCTCTCGTATGAATCTCGCTTCTAGAAGCTTGTTAACTTCTTGCTCAATAGCCTGGAGGCGATCAGATGCAAAATTTTGCTTCTTCTGGATGATCTGTTTGAATGTCGGATCAATCTTGAGAGAGTGCATGATCACATTGGGGTCGACCCCCGGCATGTCCGTCGGACTCCAAGCGAAGATGTCTTGATTTATACACAAGAAGTCTATATATTTTTTCTTTTGTTCGTCTGAGAGCAGAGATCTAATTTGCACTATTCATAATGGTTGATCATCTAATAATGCAACAAAGAGCAAGTCTTTGATAGGGGAAGCTTTCCAGGGTATTCCTTCATCTCAAAAATTAAAATCTTCAATACTGAAGGTCACAGAAAGGCGTGGTTAAGCTTGTCTGAGGTAGCATGATTGCACTATCTGTTGATTTCCACAGACCACCCCAACTCCAATGGGGGTTGAAAATTTCATCTTGAGATAAGATACTGAAGTGACTGCACCAAAAATTGATTTGAGGGGCCTTCCAAAGATAGTGTTATATGCTGAATCTGACTTGACCATCATGAATTGGATTAGATGAGTCACTTGTCAAGGAAATTCACCAAGGTCAACAGGAAGGGTTATTGTCCCCTCTCGCACAGTGCGATTATCAAACCCGTATAATGGTCCTGCGGTGGGTTGGAGCTTTTCCCTAACTAGGCTCATGCTAAGAAATGTGGAGTAAAACAAGACATCAACAGAGCTCCCATTGTCAATCAAAATTCTCTTAACATTATAGCATGGATCACCGATCCCTACGCTGATGACAAGTGGATCTTGATGAGGAACATGGACTCCTTCTAAGTCCGAGTCATTAAAGTTGATGGAATGATCAATACGAGACTTCTTTAACTCTGGCTCTTCAGAGGTGGTAATGAAAACTTGATTAGATAGTATTGATCCTCCTGCGATTATTTCAATTTTCCCAATTATTTGATGATTATTTTGTTATTTTTGTGATGACTGTCTTGGTTGCCCCCCAGTTGGAGGTATGTTTGTTTGATTCAATTGATTCTTCACAAATCGATGTAGATATTCTTATTGAATGAGCCTCTCGATTTCTTCTTTGAGTTGTTTGTATGCCTCAGTAGTATGTCCATGACTTCGATGGAAGTGACAATATTGCTCATGATTTCCTAAATTTGGTTTCAGTGGATGTGGCCACTTGATGTTTTCTTCATCTCAAATAGCCATCAGGAGGTTGACACGATATGTGTTCAGCGACGTGTATTCCTTTTTTGGTCGTGGTTCACGTCATTGATATGGGGGCCATGGAGGGAGATCACAGTTGCCTTATTGCTTCTTTTGATGGGACAATCAGTCCGCATTCCCTAGGGCGCTCTTATGTTTTCCTATAGATTATTCAAATTGTTTGTGATGGACATTAATAGCCTCATCGGTATAGATTTGTGCATCCACACGATGAACTAAGTTGGCATATGAGCAGACCATGTCTCGCATTAGTGACAAGTAAAAAGGCTCCGGACGGAGTCCTCCAAGGAAAACTCCTCTTAATAATTCAGGGTCTACTCCAGGTATTTGGCGAGCTTCTAAGGAGAATCTCTGGAAGTATTCTTTAAGTGATTTACCCTCATTCTGACGAATGTTGAAGAGCTGGGAGGAATCTTTAATGATCCTCCTGTTTGCAATGAACTGTTCCACAAAAATCTTGGCAAGTTCGTCAAAGGTACGGATGGATCCCCTTAGAAGGGAGTAGAACCAAGTGCGAGCTTGTCCCTTGAGGGTAACGGGAAAGACCTGACAAAGCAATGTGTCAGGAGCTCATTGGATATGCATGATAGTCCTGTAATGATCAATGTGTTCATGTGGGTCAGTCGCCCTATCATAAGAATCAACTCGGAAGCTTGAAACCCACGAGAATAGGATGTTGAAGAATAGCTTCAGCTAAAAGTGAGGACTCCTCATAGCCGCGGTGAAGGGGAAGATGATTTCTATCTTGAAGGTGAAATTCATCTTACATTAAGCATCATAATTCTGCATGTATAACATGACGAGTGGGCTCAACATGATGACAATGTGTCAAGCTACCAGCAATAATTGGTAGATTAGTAGTTGGTTGAGCTGCACGTGACGGATGAGTAGAACTAGCAGTGTCAAGGAGATCAGCATCACGGTCTCTACGTGGAGGAACTACAGTGTCAAGGAGATTAGCATTTTGACCTCCCACGGTTAACGATCGATCTTAGAGGAGATGTGTTTGATGTCGTAGTGGTTGTTGTGTTCCTCGTAAAAGTCGGATCATCTCATTTTGAGACTCTTCCATACGGCGGACACGATCTTCTAAAGAGATTCTTATCGCGCCTTCACCGGCAGGGTCACACTTATCAGGGGGGAGTGAGGCAGAAGCTTGGCATCCTTAGTTCAAGGATTGGTTTCAAGAACGGAGTTGGCGAGGCTCAGCCACAGTGTTTCCTATTGGCCATAACGAGTGTGTTCACAAAAATTATGATTGAAGGGTATTTTCCCACAGACGGTGCCAAACTGCGTGCTAGAAAACCAACAGGTAGAGTGAAAGTTTACGCCTTTTTATAAAATCCAAGACACACAATGTGTATTTAAAGAGTGAACAAGAAAACTCCATAAATTTTTACGTGAAAAAATCTCAAAAAGAGAGAAAAAATGACGGGGCCTAGCCCTGCAAAAATCTTCCACTAAGTATCTGTTTCAGAGTACAAAATGTTTCCCGATAACGGGATTACAGAATTGTATATGAGAAGGGAACAATGACTATGTAGTCACATTGTGTGGTATGCTAGTGGTAGCAAATGATGGTGAATGGAGGGACATCAAGACGGCGATGAAGGTCATGATGGAGAACCAGAGATTGACAACGGTGAGGATCACGGTGGCCGATGGTATACGGGTGGCGACGGCGTGACCGTCGAGTGGTAGACGACATTGTGCTTGGAGGATCAGCTTTAGAGCTCTCTCCTCTCTTGCTCGCCCTCATATGAGGAATGAGGGGCTATTTATAGATTGGAGGAGTGGCGTCTCTATAAATACATGCAAAATCTGAACCACTCTACTTCATCAGACGGCTCAAAATGATTCCTTTAATCATTTGATGTATTTTAAGTATTTGAATGCTCAAATGAAGTCGGAATTGTGAGATCTTAGACTTGTTAGATCCAGCTCGTCTAGACGCTCGATTTGACTATAAACACTCCATGTTTGAGGGCTATTTATGTATTTATTTGATATCCCAAAGTTTTCAATGATATTTTAAGTGCTTGATCTCGACCAGTTTCAACTTCGGATTAGTTTACTTTCAACATCAGGATTCGTGCTTCGACTAGTAGAATTTTCAGTGTCATATCAGTAATAATAACTTCACTTGAGTTCAGCTAGAAAAATTAGTTGTTGTTTTGGCAACCAAACAAAGGAGCAGAGAAGATCATTAAGCTGTAACGATGAGTAAGAAATAGATTTAGTTGGGCCAATCCGATAACTTGAGAGACGGGAAGAAGGAAGAAATTTTGTGCAGCTTCGGAGATCGAATAGAAATCGAGGAAGCTTACTAAAGTGGTAAGCCGAGAGAGGATTGATGTGCCACTAAATGCTCGATTGTAGGAAAGGAATGACACTGTAGTTTCAAGAGAGGCCGAAGTGTGGAAGTGATGAATCGAGGAGAGGGATAATTAGGACTAGTGAAGGAAGATGAAGTCTTACTCTATTCTATGTGGAGAAGGACAGACGAGAATGAAGGGGATTGATGAAAGAGCGAATGGAGGAATCGAATGGCCTACGGCTTTCGATTTCTTGCCATTTTTTTAGGGAAGGCGAGGCGAGCGGGAGTTGTTTTCTTGCGGTTAGGGGAAGAGTGGAAGGAACGGGTGTGCTTGCGTGCGTGATAGCCGAGAGCTTGTGGTTTGAAATAGTCAAGTGATAGGATCAAACGAAGAGGAGGAGCTCGGATCAGTACCGAGGGGAAGAGGTTGTCTTTGTGGGGATCGAGTTGGGGAGAAGTCGTTAAAGTTAATTAGATGTAAATAGGTTTTTTTAAAAAAATAATTCTCTAACTATTTAATCCATCTTAATATGAACTTTATGTTGACTTTAATATAGGGTTAATATATATGTTGATTCGAGGTTATTTCGATATTCTAAATGCAACGACACAGTTCGTTTCATGGTCGGAGGCCATTTGGTTCAAATTGGCGTTGAATCGATCCAATTTTAGTTCAAAAATGTGCATTGTCACTTTCAACTGCTCGACATTTGTATAAACTTGTCTGAATTGAGTGCGTAGTCCCATTTGATTGATTTTGATGTTTCAAAGCTAACGACACAATCAATTTCATGAACAGATGTCATTTGAATACCATTGTAGTCTCTCGACTCTAATATACATGTCGACACATTGATAGCTCGATAGCTTGAATGGTTGATTGTTAGAGTGTGTAATATTTATATTCCAACCAATTTTGATCTTCTGAACATGATGATGAAGTCCATTTGTCGATTGGAGGTCATTTCGATTAATTTTGATGATGTTTGGTGCATCTCAACTTCGACTTACGAGCTGTTACATCAAAAGCACGTTGAATTTAGATTTTGAGCTCGACTCAACTGATGTATCATGCATAAAGGTTAACACATGCTCCACAACAAATGTGATTCACGAATGGAGTGAGTCACATTTGTTAAAAACTGGTTGACCCTTTGAGCTGGCCATAGATTTTGGATCATCTTTGATTTTAATAGCTTATGGGGCTTTAACATAATTCATCATCAGTGCGATGCCTTGTGTTTAGATGAGCTAAATAACGGGATTGCTCGATTTGTCCTGATTGATTTATCGAATTAAAAGCTTCTTCTACCATCTGCTCTCTACTTTATTGGGTTTGTTGAAGATCTCTTTCTTCTATATTATTGTAGATTTGAGTTTTCTTCAATCCCGACTTCATGCTTGGTCGAGTTTGATGGAGGAATTGGTTTGCTTATTTTGAGATTTGAAATTGCTTCAGTCTTAGCTTTAAGCTTGATAGATTTGATGAAAGATTGACCTAATTTGTCCATATTAATTTGCCAGAAAGTGCATGTATATCTTCAACCCTATGCTTGCTACTTTGACGGACTTATTGAAGGATGCGTACAAATGACTTAGCCTTCTGGCACATATTAGGTCAATGTTGAGTTATCAGTCTAGTAACGTGTGCTTTAACAGACCAAATAACCACATAATTCCTTTAATTCAGTCATCGGCTTCGTATGAACTATGAAATTTCTTCCTCAATCCTGTGCTTTCTGCTTTGATGGACTTGATGAGAAAATTATCTTTGATCCGTGCTTTGTACTTGATCAGACATTTGAGAATAAATTGAAATATTATCCTACAGGAAATATAAAGATTGACTTGAGGTAGCTCTAAATTGATAGTTTCCTCAGATTGCCTTGGTCTATTGATCAAGTAGAAAGATCTCTTGGTTTCTGATTGCTTCTAGTCACTAAGCTAGATTTGGTTTGAGATTGAATAACTATCATCATTGAACTGACGAGCAGGGGCTCTTTCACTACAGCCTTTTCTTATGGCTTATTGAGTGAGGAGAGCGTCAGCAACTCGGCCACATTTGGGCTTGTTGAGTTTGACCTTTAGAATCTACCCGAGTCTTTGACTTAAGCTGTAATGGGTTGGTGATTTGGTCATCGGACTAATAAACGAGGGCTCTTTCATCGCGGCCTTTTCTTGCAGCTTGTTTAGTGAGAAAAATATCAGCAACTCAGCCATTTGTGGGCTTGTTGAGTTCGACCTTTAAAACCCATCTACATCCTAGACTTCAGGATGTGGAGGTTGATGTTTTTCCAACTCAGTTGATTGAAGCTTCCAAAATTAGGAGTTCTTCTGACTTGATCTTTGACATTTGATGAATCTTAGAGAAAAGTTTTTTTCTTGATATTTAGGGTTGTCTTTTCATGCATAGAAATAGATTATTTTTGTTTCTGAATCAAAATATATTTGAGGATCTCACCTTATGGCATGATGTCAACCCATATGAAAATAAAGAAACGTGCCCTATCTTGCATGAAGTATTCTAAAACACATTTGAAATAATTTTAAGATGAAATTAAGCAAATACATCAATATTTGAGTTGATATATTTGCTCTTAAGAGGATTTTAACATGTAACATTGATTTCATTTATGTATAGAAATCTAAAAATGCCCCTTGTATAATAGGAGAATTTTCACGAATTTTTTTTATCTTGAGTAAGTATATTTATTTAGGGATCTTGACATGAAGCACGATATCAACCTAAATAAATATACTAAAATAAATGCTCCTATCTTACAGGGGGATTCTTATTATACCTCAAGAATGTATTTATCATGTATAATACTTTTTCAGGTATCGACCATTAATTGATGGCATTGATCTTTCACCATTCAAGTTAATGAGTTGGTATGCCCCTCATTGATACACCTTTTCGATGACAAAAGGCCCCTCCTAATTAGGCTCAAATTTGCCACCAATTCTTCGATTAAGAAAACTTGGTCTTCTCAGCTCCAAGACCAATTCCCTTTTTTGGAATGTTTGAGATTGCACTATATAATTGAATGCTTTGGACATCCTCGCTCGGTAGACTTCTAAATTTTATTGAGCTTGCAATCTAACATCATCAAGCGCGTCGAGTTCCTCCATTCTCAAATGAGCATTTTGATCTTCAGTTAGGTTGTATTGGATCGCTATTCAAAGTGATGGTAACTCAACTTCAAGCGGAAGAACTGCCTCAGTTCCAAATACCAATGAATAAGGAGTGGATTTTGTAAGAGTACAATCTAGATGTCACATCATTATCTTTTTTTAAGATAGTTTCACTTTGAGACTTTAGCCTCCAAATTTGTTTACCTTTTTACCGAGACCTTTCAACAAAAAATTCTTGGATCTGTTGTCCCAGTGTCACGCCTCGATGCTCACCGTGTGGGGCTTGAATTAGTCGACATCTTGCTGGGGTTGTAGGAGGAGGTCTCTTTGAAGGAGCATCTCTAGCCTCCCTAATGATATGACCTTGATATTTTCTTTTTATCAGTCATTTTTTCTTAGCAACTTTGAGAACCCGATGCACTCTTGCATATACAGTTTTGAGTTTTCTCACTAGAGAAGCTAGAACTTGACGTTGTCAGGTCTAGAAGGACTATTTGATTTGACCAGCAGAGCTGTCCCTTTTTATCCATCTTAGGCTGTCAAACCTATTATGGATTGAAACACTGATTTCTAGTTCTACAACTAGCTGTACAATTTTTTGCTTAAATAATAAATGTTGAGCACATAGTTCAACATTTCTCTTTCTCCACTATCTCTGGGTTAGCTTGCTTCTAGATGAAGAAGCTTCTACATCGCTATTTCTTCTCAAGGCTTTCGCCTCCATATTTATTTTCCTTTTTGTCGGGACCTTTCGGCGGTGAATTTTTGGACATGCGGTTCAAGTGTCACGCCCTCGATGTTCACCGTGCAGGAATTTCTTAGAGCAGTCTTGAGCATTACCCACTAAGAGTAGCCTTTTTGGTGAAGCTTTCTCATTTTCTCTGATAATCGGGCATTGATACTTTTTCTTCATAAGACCCTTCTCCTTAACAACTTTCAGCACCCTGTGCACTCTAGAGGATTGAGTCTCAGGATGCCTCCTCTATGGGATTATAGTTGGTGCCACTGCTTCCAGAATGACTATTTGATATCACCAGTACAACTATTCCTTTTCACCCACTTGAGATTTTCAAACTTATTGTGAATAGGAACACTCGCTTCCGGTATCAAGCATGGTCGCATGGTTAGTGATTCAAGTAGTAACTATTGAGCTCGTAGTTCAACATTTTTTTTCTTTACCTTCTACTCAATTTTTCTCTAGAAGAGGAGCCTGCATCATTATACCTTCTTAGTGCGAAAGGTTCAACTAGCAGAGTGGTCGCATTCACAGGCATGATTGAAACTTTCTGCCAATGACAGTTCTTTTCATGACTAGCACTTCAGAATGACCCAATCCTTCAAATACAGAGGCTTTCTTTCGACGAACCTCAGTAGCAAAAGTGGCCATTTCGGTTGTCCTCCTTCATTGCACAGGTTGGTGTGTACAATATATAGGTGATTTAAGCAGAGGATTATTTGTAGCAGCAATGACTGGGAAGTCTACACTACCAAATTGAATGGTACCTCCAACATCCACAATATTGATAATAACTTTAGCCAAACGGATATGAGCTTTGCGACCTAGCTGCATGATGAACGGTGTTCTTTGAAGGTCCATATTTGCAAATAAAAGATAAGGATTAGTAGTCAATAATTGATGTATCACCCCACACTTTCATAATGCAGATATACAAAATAGTGAATTAATATAGAGAACAAACATATTAGTCATGAAAATATTGTTAATTTAAATTTAATTTCATTAATGATTTATTTTAAATTTCAAATTTTGTTTTACTCTACTCTACTATAGCTCAAATTTGACTAGGCAAAGATGGAAAGAGAAACCTTTCTCCAGCGGAGTCATTAGAAATCTATGGGCTCTGAAAATTCACCACCGACCTCTCAATATTGAAGAGAGTATGATTTGGTATATCGGTGTAATTTTCAGAAGACAGATGGAATAGTAGATAAGACACTACCCAGAGATTTCATCCTCATTTTGTAAGGACTTTAAATCTGGTTCCAGGTTTCCTATAAGTGCAAATACCTATAGCTAATTACCCCTCTCAATGTTGAGAGAGAACTTTCGATTAAGGCTAGTCGTTAGATCGCTAAATGCATAACATATAGTAGTAGCATGTGGAATTTAAAATTTAAGATTATGAAATTCATCATTTTAACTTAAAGCGGATGGTTGGGGGAGTGATGACATGCCCGATCTAGATCCCATGATTCCGTCATCTCGGGTTGTCACAGTCCCTAGTCTACTTAGTCAAAGGAGGTAGTCGACTCAACCTGATCGAAGAATCTTTATCAACAACACATGGGTTACATCAACTAAGAAATCTTTGTAGACCTGGGGTGGTGTTTGTCTAAGGAGATAAATTTAAGTCCACCTTAGCTGACATAGGACTTTTTGCCCTATTAAGTGTACCCTATGATTCACAACTTAAAGGACAGAATCATTGGGGAGCATACGAGCTATAATCATGATCGTAATATAATGGTTCCATTTCGATCAAAGGACACCATAACTCTATGAATCGCATCACAAGCCACATAGTGACACGCCACATCCCATCTTTGAGAGATTGATTAAGAGTAAATATAGTAGAACACTTGATTTGACATTAGCTTTATTGTGAGCTAGAGTTTTCTTAATTTGTCTCATCCGATAAACAATTATGGAATATGGGTTGAATTTTTAGCTTTAAGTTTTTAGATTGAATTTCATTTAGATATTTTTAGGTTGATACTTAATTTGAGTTAATTTGATTTGAAATTAGAATCACGTTTTGATGGAAGTATCCCCTCCAGTTGAAATCACCATTCAACACAGCCATCATCGGGGTAGATTGATTATTTTGATCATTTAATTATTATTTTAGATCCTATCAGCTCTATTATTTTAAAAATAGAGGATCAAATTTAATGTCATATGATAGAATTAGCTTCTCAGATGTTTCAATAAGCTGAAATTCTTATAATAATTGAATTTTTAAGTTTTGTTAACATGTACCCGGTCCTAAGACCAAACCAAGTAGCAACCCGCGCATCATTCTTAGACAATAAATTTAAGTATTCAGTATAGTGTCGGGCTCATGCGAGTATTTTTAAGAATGCTTGCATAGTTTTAAGATATTGAATTCGAGTTTTAATCCTACATCATAATATGTGCAAGAGTTTAATTGAAGCCATAAGTAACGCCTTTCGCTACACGATGTGTTAATCCAAAGGACGTGTGGAGAAAAATTGGATTTATATTTACATTGATACTTAATTTTGATTAATTTAATTTGAGCTTGCAAGAACATTTTGATGGTAAGTATCTCCTCTAGTTGAAATCTTCATTCAACACATTCATCATCGGGATATATGAGTTTACTTGATCATTTAATTTATTATTGCAAATCCTATCAATTATATTAGTTTAATAATAGATGATCAGATCTATTGTTATATGACAGAATTAGCTTCTCAGATATTTTAATAAGCTGAAATTTTTATAATGATTAGATTTTTAGATTTTGTTAACCCAGATCCGATCCTAAGACCAACCCGAGAAGCAACCCACACAACATCCTCATATACTAAGTTTAAGCATTCAACATAGTGTCGGGGCCTATGCGGGTATTTAGTAATTTAGATAATTTTATGTTTAAATCATGAGATCAATTTCATATTTTCATTTAATTCTAATTTAGCCTGCACAGTCTTTTCAGACATTAAAATTTGCACTTAAAATCTCTATATCCGAGCACATATAGATATTTATGACTTTGACAACTTCATCTAATTAATGAAATCATTGATTTTGAAAATCATAATTAGAATAAAATTTCTAATCTTTTGCTTGAAATAAGCTCCATAATTCATAGAGAATTTAATTTAGTGTCGCATTCTGTTTGCTTGTACAAAGAAATGCAGATCGAGTGGTGATGAAGGCGTTTCACATTTTTGATTCAAAATATTGTAACTTTACTTGTATTTAATTTATTCATTGCATTCTTCAAGTATCAATGATTATTTAGCTTGCGATCATTAACAATCTTTTAAATATTTATCAACTCATCATATTCAACTTTTACTCTTGCACAGATAGTTTATTATTCACACTTTAAGCAAGCTTATTTGAATTCAAGCTTCTTTTAAATACAAGCCAATTATTCATTAAGGAGTTGCCTATACTTGCTAATAGGTCATTCAATTATAGTGAAAATTTCTTATGAATTTCATCTGGATTCTGTTTGTTTTGAAGATAGACACTTTGATATATCACAAATCTCATTGTGTTTCAAATTCAATTTTAAATGTAAACCCAAATGGTTCTTTTAAAGGCTACATTCATGAATGATCGTGAGTTACCTAACTGAAGTTGTGCTTATAAAAAAGCTACCAAATTTCTTACACACTTTATTCTCAATTTAGAATTGGACATTTAGACTTACCACCAATCATTTGTCATTTAATATTCAATTGGAATCTTTACTTCATTTGATATTAAATATAATTTGTTCACATAAAAAGGACTTCAAATCTAATATGAATTTATTCTCAACTGGAGATCAAGTTTTATAGCTATGTGCTTAAAATATTTTGTAAGTGCTCTTCCTCTTCGTTTCTTTGGCTTGACATTTAAATGTATTTTTTTATCTAATTTCAGTTTAGATGATTTCTCTTTAAATTTATCAAAGTCTCGAATTTCAGTCTAAATTTCAGCAGTATTCCGACATCATCCCCGCATAAGGAGCTACATGCTTTTGACCTACCCAAGATGCCAATGAAGCGAAGCTTTCCACAGTCAGCTGACCTCCATGCTTGTCAGAGCGAAGAGGAGGAGCTTGGGATCGGGTCGACCGAGGGGAAGAGGGGTCGCGTGTCTCTGTGAGGGATCAAGTCGGGTTAGGGGGGAGGTTGGGTGAGGTTAATTAGATGTAAATAGGTTTTTCTTTGAATTAATTCTCTAAGTATTTAGTCCATCTTAATACACATTTTATGCCAACTTCAACATAGGGTTAATATATATGTTGATTCAAGGTTATTCCGATGTTTCGAACTCAACGGCGCAGTCCGTTTCACGATCGGAGGCCATTTGGTTCAAGTCGACGTCGAATCGAGCAAATTTTAGTTAAAAAATACGCATTGTCGCTTCCAACCGCTTGACATTCTCATAGACTTGTCCGAATTGAGCGTGGATAATCTCATTGGATAGATTTCGATGTTTCGAAGCTAACGGCGTAATCAATTTCATGAACGGAGGTCGTTTGGATATCGTCGCAGCCTTCCGACTTTGATATGTGTGTCGACACATTGACAACTCGATCGCTTGATTGGTTGATCGTTAGATTAGTTTATATTTATATTTTGATCAATTTCGACGTTCTGAACGTAATGACGAAGTCCCTTTGTCGATCGGAGGTCATTTCGACCGATTTGGTGATGTTTATCACACTTGCGTACATCAAAGTCAATTAAGATTTTGAGTCATCGACTGATGTATCATGCATGGAGGTCAACAATTTCCCTAATGCGGAGAATAGAGATCTATTCATCTTTGGAAGCATATTTGATAAATTTATCCAAAATCTCCTAAACACTCTATCAAATTACCCAATTTATTTTCTCAATTGTAGATCATTAGTTTAGCATTTAAATGCCTTAATAACAATTAAATTGAATTAAGAAATCTTATGCTCATTTAATTCTCTTCATGAAGATGCTAATTTTGATAAGATTATTTAATTCATCAAATATTATTATGAAGATTTTAGTTATAATTTATATATTTAGTTTGAGCTCATTTGGATTTGAATCTGCATATTTTTTGATGTTTTGAATTCATTTGATTAAAAAATTAAGTTAATTATAAGCTTACTAAATTATAATGTTGAAAAATCTTAAACATAATTATCTATATATATATATATATATATATATATATATATATATTAAAATTTTTTATTGGAGTCATATTTTTAGTCCCACAGAAGTTTCTGCGAGCATGAATTCATGCATAAATATCACACTCTAAGTTGGATATATTGTTTGAATAAGACAAAAAACCTAACATAGTGGAAGCTCACAACGGAAGCATTCAAATATCCGAGGAGCAATCAAGACAAGGTAGAAATTTCCTGCCACTAAATCACGGGACAATATAAAGTTCTGAGTGCTCCAACAGATAAATATAAACCCAAATTCACTCCTAAATTTGTCAATAAATAGCACCTGATTAGCAATAAATGTAATAGATTTATGATCTAGTGATTGGTTAAAAATATTTTAAGAAAAATTATAACTTTAAATAATATATTTTATATCATAATTTATCAATTTATTAATAGTATTTAAAAAAAATTTTAAACAAATTTATCATATTTTTAAAATTATTTTAAAAAAAATAAAATTTTGGTTGTTCAGTAGCTTATTCTTGTTGGCTATATTTTTCTTGGTGCCTAGAGGGTTTAATTGATAGTTTTTTGATAATGCCTTAAGGATCCTTAATTTAAATTATATATATTTTTATTTTTTAAAAATAATAATTTATAAATTATGACTATAAATCATAATTTTCTTAAAATATTTTAAACCAATCATGAGATCATAAATGCTATAACATTTATTGTTAATTAAGTGCTATTTATTGACGAATTTAGGAGTGAATTTGGGATTTAGATTTTTTCGGTTGGAGCACTCAGAACTTTATTGTCCCGTGATTTAGTGGCAGGAAATTTCTTACATTGTCTTGAATGCTCCTCTCGGATATTTGAATTCTCTGTTATAGGCTTCCACTTTGTTAGATTTTTTGTCTCATATTGTGTTGGCTGATATTTTCACTCTCAATTTAACTTTTGACTGATTTATGTTGATCTTAAGGTGTAAATGAGTCAAATATGAGTGAGCTAAAATTTTATTCGTATTCGACTAATTTATATTAACTCGTGATCGAAATTGGCTCGTAAAAAGTGTGTTCATGTTCAGCTGGGCATTGATTAATTTGTTTGATTTGACTCATATTCAACTTAATTTGCTAATAAAATTAGTCTAAATGAGCCTCGTTCAAATAATATATCTAGCATAGGATGGGAATATTTATGGATTGATTCATGCTAAGAGAAACTTCTCTTTACAATGTGGGATGAAAAATATGACTCAAATAAAAAATTTTAATTGAAATATAAAATGATGAGAGAAAGATTCTAACTTGTAATATTTCAAAATCTCATACTGCTCTCTCTCTCTCTCTATATATATATGCTCATTTTTAAATAAAGCTTAAATTATATGTTCGCGTTCAGCCCCTTTGCTTTACAAAAGACTCAAACACGACTATTTAACGAGTCGAGCACGAGCTATTCGCAAATAATGAGCTTTTTTTATAGCCCTAATCCTGATTGCAGGCAATTTTATGTTTTAGGATACTCATATTTTAGAGAAACTTCTCTTTACAATATGAGATTAAAAATATAACTACAGTAATAATTTTTAATATATATATATATATAATATCATCTTTTAGTCACTTGAATCAAGTTATTGTATAACTTTAATATTTAAAGAGCTATTTAGTTGCTTGTATTACTAGTATAATTAATGCAAATCAAATATAATACAGTATAAAATTTTGATGAATTCATAATTCACGCTTTAGTTCAAATATATTATATTTGAAAATCACATAGATTTAACTATTGCTAGTCATTATTAATCATCATCGCCACCAACTGTTAAAACTCGCCTTACTACTGATTGTCGCCATCCTTAGTACTCGTCGGCCACCATTGTCGATTGCCTCCTAGTCACTCCTCCGATCGAGTTTTAAATTAGTTTCATTTTATTTAGATCAAAATTTAAAAATAATCTTATACATTTATTTTACACATAATAAAATAATTCTAAAATATTTTAAATATACTTGTTGCGTACTAGAGTATTTTATTCCGGTAGATGCGAGATCTTCGTCGTAGCCCAAAAATTATCCAACACATAAGCAGGGGATATGAACACAGGGGTTATCATTGGAAAACCGTTAAGGGAAAAAACCACTTGTCTGGAACTTTCACTATGTGTTGAAAGATCGCTTCTCGTTAGTTGGAAGAAGGTGTTTACAGGAAATAATATTAGGTGTGTAGAAAAATATCTGGTCAACTCCAAGGAGAAGTTTCCCAAAAGAACGGATCTTCCGGGAGCAACCTCTTGATCTTCGGAGAAAGGAGAAGGTCTTTTTTATGGGGCGATCTAGGCGAGCCCCGATCTTGAACTTCGGTGGTAGCTGATGGTGCGTCGGTCGATTGGAGGTTCTCGAGCTCTGATCTTCATCGATTAAATTCCAAGGTGAGAATGAGGCTATTTATAGATTTTGAGTGGCGGCGCCTTGTAAATTGGAAAACTCCAACCACTCCCATCGGCCCGGCGATCCCCTCGATCGGGTGTATTTTGATGAGTGCCATAATGATGTAATTGGGTGATCTTGGATTCGTTGGATTCGCCTGACGAGCCGATCACTATAAATATGTCGATTTTGGTGACCATTAAACGGATCGATCCGCTTTTATCGATACGATCGAGTCGATTCGAGCTCTGGACTACTTGATGTTGCTACGTTCATCTCGAGGCGTGATTATTTAAACTTGCTGAAATCGGTGATTAGATCAAGCATTTGAAAATCGAGATTCGTCGGTCGATTAATTTTTTTAGAGGACGTATCAATACTATATTTTAATTGTACTGAATTTATTTTATATTACATTTTATTTTCAATAAATCAAATGACTCACATTCTCTTGATATGTATTTAGTAAAGTTTATCCAATGACTAAAATAAATTTACTTTAACGATTTTTTTTTTACATAAAAATTTGGCATAATTTCACTTTTGGTGGATACCAAAGTGCTGAAAACCTTTACTTGAAGCAAATATGGGGAGATGTACCGCCAACTACTTTAGGAGAGTTGGTGAATGGAACATGCTTGTTTTTCGGAAGGTAGAATGGCTTTATACCTAAAAAAATAATTAAATATTTTCATGATTATTTGGCACAAAATGACAAGCAAACTAAGTCTTTCTAGTTTCATATTTAAAAGAACTTTCACAAGAGGGCTATGAATAGGGCATAATTTGATTGGGGGTCTTTTAGTAATTTTGGGCAGGACAAATTTTTTTTTTTTTTACAATTTCATTTTGCATATATCTTTCTCATTTTCATTTAATAATAATTTTCATAATTAGATTGACTTGAATATGAGAGCTATAAGAATGCAACTATCTAAATTTTTCTAGAAGAAAAAAAATTATAATACCAGCATTAGGCACTCTTGAGGATTGCTAGTCTTTATATTGCCCCTACCATTAGTTGCATTGGGCACTCTTGAGGATTGCTAGTCTTTATGAAAATGTTTAAGAGGTTGATGATGAGTAGAGGTATTCATTTATACGATGGTGATCTTGTGGAGCCAAGGGCAAGGAAACACATGTGATCATAGAGTCTTATCAAGTTGCTATTGCTCGATCGTCTCTTCCACATGCTAAGGGAGAGTGACAGTTTTCTCTCTCTTAGAAGATGAGAAAAATGATTGGATAAATAGTCAAGAATTATTAGTAATTATAAAAGCCCTCAGTCAGAGCTGGAGCCTTTTTCTCCAATTACAACTGTGGTTCTCACCATCCTAATATTAACACATCATGAGTTTGTACTTTTACTTGTTTCAAAAAAGAATAAAAAAGAAAAGAATGATAGATTCTTGTTAGGGAAGTTAGGATCTCTTCCAACACTTACATTGAAGGACTTCTTCTTCTCCTCTTTTAAATTATTAATTAAAAAAGATTTAGAGTGCTTTGTGGCATCTTCATGTTCTTATTTTTATTCTATTTCTTCTTGTATTATATTTTATGTGATGCATGCTTCTCTATATTTTTCATGGATTAAGATAACAATTTAAGAAAAAATGCCTACATTTATACTTTTTGAGGGTGCTTATTACTTGGATATTGAAATGGATCATATGATGCACCTTACCTTTCTTAGCAAAGACAACACATAGAGTTATAGAATGTTCTATCAATTCTATCATAGTTTGAGTGCTATAGATGCATTCAAGGAAAGTGTTCCTCCTTAGGTAAAATAAATAAGAATATAAATTAAAATATTAACACTAAATAAGATGAGCCAACTTCTCCTTCTTAAAATTAATCAATGTAAAAAGGAAAGAGTCAATAGTTTGATGTATACTATAAAGTCCTAATCTATTTCTGAAAGATTTTTTTTTTTTACTGATAATTCTGTCCATTGAGTTGAGGGAGACTTAGTTCAAGGCTATATTAGAACTGGAGACTTATTACACATATTTTGCTATTGAATCTCTAATTAATACCCTTTATTTGAAAAAAAAATCTATATAACTATATTTTTTAGATAAGGATTTGATTATAAAGAATATATAATCACACTTAGTATATGCTTATAGAGATGAATGCTTAAAGATTGAACAATGTCCAACATCATTAAATATCTTCGAATATAGAAGCTTTGAAGACTATCTCTTGGTCACATGAAGCTAATTTCAAATAAGATTATACTAGAATGATCCAATGAAAAGAGCTAAAAAGCATTAATTTTATTACATAGTCCTTGTTATTTAAGTAGCTCATAGTATATGCAAAGTTTTATGTTATAGAGGCAAATACTTTTTTACAATACACTATACGAAAAGTCTTGATTGCAAGAGCACAAGATGATTATCTATAGTGAATCAATGTATATAGTATTTGATTGATGTAATCAAGTATTCCACACTTAGAGGTACCTGACTTTTCATTATACTTAATATATTACAAATACTAATGCAAAATATTGTAAAATAAAAAAGGCTAATAGACCATTATTTGTTAGCAACCTAACTAAGCTCTTCACAAAAAGAATTTACTATTTTCACATTAGGTCCCATACTATTAGAGACACAAAAGTCATTATAGGTTATTATATAATAAGATTGACCAACTCATATATATCATGACCAATTTTTACGTTTATATCATAACACTTCATTCCTCATGGTAGAGGTAAAAGTATGTAAAGAAAAAGATGAAGAGAAAGAAACATATTGGATTGAGAGGACTCCAGTCTCAATATCTTATAAACTCTTACATTATATAAAAATAATTCATTACAATCTATCATGATTTCTTAAGAAA
This sequence comes from Cymbidium sinense, assembly GCA_021442155.1. Lineage (NCBI taxonomy): Eukaryota > Viridiplantae > Streptophyta > Magnoliopsida > Asparagales > Orchidaceae > Cymbidium > Cymbidium sinense. The sequence continues at coordinate 128,028,002 of CM038220.1, read as the reverse complement.
TTGAATTCATAAAAAAACTAGTTAAATTTTCCAAGCAAAATATTTTTTGCGGTCCTTTCATAGTTCGGTGATTCTATCTAAATTTTGAGAATTTTTAAATTTTTTGTTAATTTTTTTTAAAATTTTTTTGAAAGCATAAGAATTAGATCGAAACTAGTTAGAAATTTTAACCCAATTAACTAAGACATAACTTGGACAGGCTAACCAAAAGTTTATGAGGTTGAATTTTAAACATGAAAACATTTGATTAATGAGGGATATTGCTATTTTATAACTCATTATAATGAAAATTTATTATCTCCTTGCTACAATGGACGTAGGTAGAATTTCCTAACGACAGAATCACCATAAACACTTGTGTTCTTGCATGGATTTGTCTTTTTGTTCTATCTTTCTTCATTTTCTAGCTCTTTTTTATCGAGTAATTTATGCAATGAAACTTTCTCAATCGATTGTTAGTTGACTCGTCGTCTTTGAGCACCACTATTTCCTTAGACAAAAAATCTTGCCAACAACAAGAATTTATCAACAAGCACTAGCTTAATGGTATGCTTTTAAATTCCCAAGATCGATGTCTTAAGCTTGAGTTTGGCGTATTTGCTTAGCTTTAAGCTAGTATTTGAATGGAGTTATGTATCTATTAGTAGCATTGCATCATACCCAAATAATTAAAATTATCTTATATATCATATTAAAATTTGATATTTAAAGAAGTTCATGTAATCAAATTTAATTAAAATTTATTTATAATATTTTAATGATATCTTATACTCTGTATATAATACAATATAAAATTTAATTTCATAATTTATGTAGCCTTTTTAGATTCAATTTGTGCAAATTTAATTCATGTATATAAATATGTTGCGTGGTAGAAAACTAGTTGTGGTAGAGTGAAAGTTTACGCTTTAGCATTGTTGTGAAATCCAGCACACACACACATATATTTAAAGAGTGAACAAGAAAACTCCAGAATTTTTACGTGGAAAAACTCGAAAAGAGAGAAAATCACCTAGCGAAAAGCTTCCACTATATATTTATTTTGAGTACAGTTTTCCGATAACGGATTACATAATTATATAGAGAAGAAAAGGAATCCCAAAATCGTGCAACAACCCATATACCACGCTCGAGTTGCAAGAAGATGATAAACAATGGTGACATCGACGATGAAGGTTGTCATGATGGAGAGATAGACGGACGAGGGCGGTGATCACGGCGTTGTTGACGACCATCGAGTGGTCGATTATGCGGAGGATTTTCAAGCTTTAGAGCTCTTTCCTCTCTCTGTTGCCTCCCTCATACGAAAGAATGATTTATATTTATATGGAGTGGCGTCTCAGAATACATGCAAAATCCAACCACTCTTCCATCTGCGCGCCATTGATCATATGATGTATTTTGTGTATTTGAATGCCCAAATGAAGTCAGAATTATGAGATCTTAGGGTCGTTAGATCCGGCTTGTCGAGACGCTCGATTTGACTATAAACACTCCATGTTTGAGAGTTATTAAGGGATTTAACTGACATCCCAGAGTTTTCAAGGATATTTTAAGTGCTTGATCTCGACCAGTTTCAACTTCAGATCAATTTGCTTTTAGCATCAAGATTCGTGCTTCGACTAGTAGTATTTTAAGTGTCATATCAATATATATAGCATTGGGCCAAAAATGCATAACATATATATCCTTTTAAAATATTATCAAAATTTTCTTAAAGAAGATCATGTCATTAATATTTTATAAAATTTATTTATGTTAAATATATAATACTTCAATGATATTTTATACTTTATATATACATAACATCAAAACCTTTGATACTAGAAAGAAAGATTTGAATGCTTCATAATCAATGATCTCCTCAATTAAATAAGATAATCAAATATGCAATCAAATCATAGAGTTTTTAAACCTTCTTTCAAACTCATAAAATTATGAAGTCATGTGTAGTTTAATGTGAAATGATAATAAGTGAATTATATTATAAATAGTAAAGTTAGGTGGTTTCCTTCTATTCATAAATTTTTAAAAAAGTTTTCTAGAAATATTATTCATATTCATCTTCTTTTATGAAATTCATAAGCATAATATCACTATATATTTTTTACTTTGTGCAATATTTCATTGTTTATATCATGGGTAGTCCATCTTTTATCTATATTTTTTTATATTAAAGCTAAAAGTTCTAACGTTTGGTGCTCATAAGGTATGATTTGATGATCATTTTTATAGATAATTTTTTGTTTAATTTTTCAATCATATTCATATATGATTATATATTTCTTTTTTTTTTAATCAAACTCCCTTTCAAGACTTTTTGATTTACATAAATTTCTAATTTTTTTTCATCAATCATATATATAATTAAGAGTTTGGTTGCAATCTTGTGTTGGTGTTTTGATAACTTTTGATACTTTTTTAAAATAATTCATAAATATGTGTATTTTACAAAATTAATGATAATTTATGGGCTACTAAATATAAAAAAAAGAGAGATTTATAATATAAACATATTATATAATTCTTATATATTTCTATTTATAATATCTTATTTTTAATATTTATATATATGATATTTAAATCTTTAATATCACATCAAAAATATTATTATTTAAACAAAATATTTTTTTCATCTATAAAAAAGTACTATATATATAAATATAAAATCTATAGGATAGATGCATAAATATATAGAAATTCAACGGTTTGTATGTAAATTATGAAGGGAGCTTTATCACGCCTAAATTAAAATAAGATTTATAACATAAAAAAGTAATAATTAAATTATTAAAATATTTCCCAACATTCTCTCGGAAATGGAGAGCCCATTTCTGACCGGATTTTAGGGAAGAAGGGATGATTTTCGGGGGCCGGGCAGATAAAGTCATAATCTAAATAATTATTTAAATATTTATTTCTTGGGTTCGTAGTCTACAAGAAATATGTCGTAACGTCGTGTCATTTCCGAGTGTTACTTTTACTTTTTATTTATTTATATATATACTTTATTTATTTTAACCCCTTAAATTATAAAAATTTGCATAGCAATCTAAAAACAATAAATTTAAAAAGAAAAATTGCACTACTCGCTTGTCTTCTTCAACCCTTATCATATTCTTCTGCCGCCGTTAAAAAAACCGAGCCAGTTACCGTTACGATTTTACACCGACCCATAAAGCCCGGAAGTCATGTAGGGCACTTCTCCGGTGGGGACCGTTGTAAATAAATTGGAAATTTCTACTTTAGCACCTAACTTTGGGCATATGTGAAAGGATTTTGGCCCAATAATTTAAGCATATTATTTTATTATTTTTAAAGTCATAAAGTTAAATTACATATTTTATAATTTATTATTCTTTTTTAAAAATTAAAATAAAATTAAAAATAATTAAGAGTGTTATATATATATATATAACCAAATTCAATTTGATTAAATAATTTTGAGATACTTTTATAAATTAGTTTAATTAAATATGCATTAAATATGTTGTTATTAATTAATTTGTATGGTAAGAATCTTATAAATTATTACTAAGGTTTCAAATTTAGCCCATGTTATGATAAAGTTTCATCTTATAGATATGAGCAAAATATTAAATATATATTTTATTAATATTTAAAATAATAAATACAAAATGATAATAATAATAATAATAATAATAATAATAATAATAATAATAATAATAATAATAATAATATCTTTAAAAACAAGAGATTACATTCGATCACATATGCACAAATACTAATCTAAAAAAAAATAAATTGTTTTAAAATTTATAAAAAATTTCAATTTATTTTAGAAATCTAACTTAAAATATATTGTTTAATGCATCTAAGTATGGTAACATTAGATAAGATGAAGAACATAATGTAAATAATAATAATAATAATAATAATAATATTATTATTATTATTATTATTATTATTTGCATTGAATTACCAAATATATATTATTCTCCTACATACAACATTTTAAGTTCTTTTATTTACATAATCAAACTTTTTTGAGGCACAAAAAAAAAAAAAAAAAACTCTTTGAGTCAATTTAGGAATCCAAGAAGTGCAATCAAATAATTTTTTTTTTAAAATAAGCATTAAAATTTAAGTTTGTTAATATAAATTGTGTCAACTCATTATGTTATGCATACTAAAAATAGAGAATGGTTATTTCTTATGTATCCATGTGAATATGAATATCATGTAGAAATTAAAAGATTTGTAACGAAGTTTGACAATGTAAAAAAAAAGTATTTGATTAAAAAGTTAAAGATAAAATTCCCTATAGAAATGGCTAATAGGGTTAAAATACAAAGTGAGGCTTTCCTATATAAATTTTATGCATCTTTTATGTATCACGAGCAATTGTAGCGTAGGGAGAAGATAAAGTGCTTCAATTGTTGGACATATAGATGCAACTCATAAGATTTAAAATAATATAGTAAATCACTAAAAATTTATACATCAAATAATTTTATTGGTAAGCATATATCAATTGAGAAGTCATGATTTTTTTTTACTTGTGATTGTTGACATCTAAACAAAATTATAAATGACCTAGATAAGCTTTAAGTCTAGCTCGGGCTACTACATGGAAAACTGACCTGCATCGATTCCTTAAAGAGAGGCAACGATTAGAGGAGATATCTAAATAAGTAATAGATCATTTTCATTCAACCATAATTAACAGAATTGACAAATCAACATAGGTAAACATCAGTCAATCTAATGCCAACCTCAGTAAAGTGTCAATTTACTCAATGATTACCCAAAAATGTGTTGAACTATGCTAAATGATGATAAATGAACAATCTTGAATTCAAAAGGTTAATATGATATGTGCTTTCTGTCGCTAAGGCTTTAATGCAATGGGTTACTATTAGGCTTTAATGTGACTCTATAAACAAACAAAATATCTACATTAAAAAATTTACTTTAATGGGTATCTACCAAATTTTAATGGAGATATTAACTCTTTTATAAGTACCCTTGAAGCTTTAATAGTGATCTACAACCTTATAATGGCATATTGATAGAATTTACTCTCACATTTATAAGGAAAGAGTTCTCCCCTCATTTTCTTCAAAAAATAGAAGAGGTAAATCCAATTCAAAGATACTCCATCCAAAAGGCAACTACTTAGTAAGGTTTTATAAAAATCACAGTATATTTAAAAGAAAGTGATATGAGAGATTTACAAGATATTCCCCTCTTCTTCTTCTCTTTTATTTTTTATATTTTTTACACTACAAGAAAATTGGATATTACTAATGAATATTTATAATGAAATTTTTCTATCAGAAATACTATTAGACTTTAACAAAAAAAAAAGTATTCTAGAGTGAAAAATATTGATGTATTTTGTCACAAAATTTTTATCCATAACTACAAATCAATGATAGATTGTGATGATTTTTTCTTATTGACTGGCCTATATTAGTTCAAGTAATTTGTACTAAACTCTCATTCTTTCTCTTTTCTAGGATTCAAATTCTCATAATTATCAAGGCTAGAGGATTTAGATTCTTCGAGTAATAAGATTTTAGCTATGCATTGGTTTAAATGTGACCTTTTTTATAATATTTAAAGTAATATATATACATATATATATATATATATATATATATATATATATATATATATATATATATATATATATATATATATATATATATATATATATATATATTTGAGCCCTTATGGGTGGGTTTGGGGATATTTTTGGGTTGGTAAGCACTAGTGAAGTTAATATAGTAAGCATAGCAATAGACCTAGTTATGAAACTGAAATAGGTTGAGCTGTTAGGCTTTGTAGTGAAGATGCCTTTTTTTTCTTTAATCATCATGACAAAGTAGAAAACCTCATTTAAAGTTTAAGGATTCTATATTTTTACTTCATTTATAATTTCATGCCAAAATCTAATTGTACTTATAACATATTACGAATCAAGGTAAGTGCAATTTGTTCTTTTTAGGAGTGATTCATAAGTGTTTAGAGTGCAAGATGAAGTGGTGAATTTCAAAATGTATGAGGAAGCAGATTTGCAGTAAGTAGAAGAGAGTTATCACCACATTACAATAATAACTATCACTAGGGCTGCAAACAAACTTAGCTGAGATAAGTAAGTGCTTGCTCGAGTTCAAGCTTATTTATCATTATCAAGCTCGAGCTCGAGCTCAATTTGAAGTTTTAGATAGTGTTCAAGCTCGAGCTCGTTTAAAAATAATCTTGTTTGAGCTTAGCTCGAATTTGTTCGCAAACTCAGTTTATATTGAGCTTATCAAGCCTGTTAACATGCAGCTCATTTAATGAGATAATTGAGCCTTAATCAAGCTTATTTGTGAGCAGCTTATTGAGAAATATATATACAAGTCATATCAATTAAAGTTTATTAAGCCTAAAAATAAAATTTTAAATGATACTATTTACAAATAAGCTTTAATTGAGATTTAGTCGAGCCATAATTGAACTCCTTAACGAGCTTGTTCACGAGCTTTAAATGATACTGTTCATGAACATAAATAAACTGAACAACAATTATTCGAGCTTGTTTAGCAATCGAGTATTTACAAAAGTGTTCAACCTCGTTCGATTAGCTAATCAAATGATCATGAATGAGCTCTAATCGAGTCGAGTCATGAGTAGTTTGTTAAATGCTCAGTTCATTTGCCCTATCTATCAATCACCATAATCATCAAATAGAAGCAAACCTAGAGCAAAAAATTCAATAGAGAAAAAAGTGAAAATATGATCAAAATAGTCTTGAAAAATCAAAAGATGGATTGTCGACGCCTAAAGCAGAAATTCCATTACATAATTGGAAAAGTGCTAGTGTCATGACCTTGGCCAATACCTATAGAAGCAAATAGGGTTGCTAGAAACAATAGTGTGGAAGTCAAGAAATTTCTTACATCACAATAAAGCATAATTTTTTTACTTAATAAAGCTAAATAGGGAAAATTGTGTTAGGATGAGGACATTAAACTAGCACGATAGATAGGTAACCCATCTTTTGCCACAATGAGTTTTTTTGAAAAAAAAATTTAGCACCTAGACACTAGTCTTATTTTTTTATAGCAAATTTTGTTCTCTTATGGCTAGATGTGATGACTAATTAGAAGTCTAAGTCATCTCCTTAGCACCAAACTCTAGTGTCCAGGCATTGAGCACATTTTTTTTGCTTGCCTTTATCTCACATTTTAGGTCTATGTTGGTGTCTAGGCATTAGTAATGGTGCCTAGGTTCACATGATATCTTTATGTAGATTTTGGGTGTTATACAAGTGATAAAAAAATGCATGTGATTCCCTCTATAATTTGTTATAATATGGTGTTCTTACATCAACATGAGGTATTGAAAGAGACAATTGGCTTAATGTAGGTAGATCAAGAGTTGGGGGATAGCAAAAAAAATCAGTGCCCATTTAGACTCCTTCTTAAGACTATAAAAGGAGGCCTAATAAAAATTAAATAATTACTTCTTCTAATCTTTTCTCCAATTGATGCTCTTTTTCTTCACAATTACTCAGATCCAAAAGGAGCTACAAAAGAGAAACAAATGAACCTCATTATCCTTCTCAAAATAGTTTGATGGAAGAAAATTCTGCAACTTAAGCGCCACAAAACAACACATTGCTCTATTATTTCAAAACCATATATGGTGGAGCGAGATTTTGCTAACAAAGGGTGCACCATTGAAACCATTATTATTACTTAAGGCTCAGTTATCTTTTCCCAACAACCAAATGCAACCTAGCTCATTCATGTTATTTTGGAGTTTTATGTCAAACAAAAGACCAAGTAGCTGAGCGTGCATTCATCCATATGAATGAATGCCCTTTAATAGAACACAAATCAATACATACTACAGGTGACATCAACAATGATGGTTACTTAAGTTTTTTATTTGAGTGGTCTAACTACAATGAGATTATTTATTTTTTGATGGCACCTTAGGCTCATTAGAATAAAAAGAGAAGAATTTGTTAATTTTCTTATTCTAGAGTGCAGAATCATCTCTAGAATATTGCAAAATTTTTATTATGTTAAACTACTACTTAACAAGTATCTCAACATTATCATAAAGGGGCAGTGCTCAATTATGCAATACAATAGTTGATGTATATTTGATGTGAGCATCTCATCTATCAAAACATCCTCCATATGCCGTTACAAATTTGGTGGGCGACTCAACTACTCATCTTTGATTTATGATATATGTTGACATGTTGGTGTTCCAATAAGTATGATATAAAAGTCAATATTTCCTAATCTACATTTAGTTGATAAAAAATTCATTAGATGGGGCCGAATGCCAGTGTACAGATGCACATGCAATAAGAGTTGTTAGTTGCCCCAACAATGCTTAGACCAAAAGAACCTTGTAGTTGCTTAGTATTATGAGGAGAGCATTTTGTTGGGTGGGAGGAGTGCTTCCGAGACCTAAGTAGCAAAATGAATAGGTTGTATGAATAACAATGTCGCACTTAGGAGTTCATGGACGTGAAACTATGTTACACTAGTGAGAGTAGTCATTAGCACTATGTACACAAATTTTAAAAGAAAAATTCAATCAAATAATCAATTTATCTTGTTAGATAATTAAGCCAGCACACACACAAGTGAACAAGTGTAATTACATGAGATGTCTATTAATCATAATATACTAATACAAAACTGTCTAATTGTAAGCTCATTAGAAGTGATGCATCATGCAATTGAAATTTCACATAAGATTGAAATGAAGTAAAGCAACCAATAAGTGTCATGCAATATGTGTGAGCCACGGGGTAGATAGATTGTGCTAAAAAGCGAGTGAGTAAGTGGTAAGCATATAAATGGACATATCACTCAACAAAGATTAGCATAAGACTATGCAAACAACCAACTGTACTTACAAAGGAAAACATAGAAGTGCCAAATGATGTTCAATATAAATGAAAGCAATGAATAAATAATGTAACTATTTAGGTCAACAACAAGATTAACTCAACTTCACAAGATTATGATCTTTTGTTTCAACAAACTCTAGAGCCATATGAACATACAAGTCTTCACAAGAACATAATGTTGATGTAAAGATATAATGCAAAAAGTGGCATCAATAGAATAATAAGGACAATATTTAATACTTTTCCCCAACATGGTAACATCTAAATCATTAACACAAGGATCACCAAAAAACATCCCAACCGTATAACTAATCAAATAAATATGAAAATAATGCAAATATATCTATGTAGAATGGGACAAAAGTATTTTCAGATGATTTAGCTCCAAATTGGCTTAAATCTACACCTAAGCACCTCCATGCTTATGCTCTACTAAGTTCTATTTCGCATATGCCGAAGAAATAATCTTCTTAATGATATGAAAGCTTACACCATATGTTCTCATACACGTTAGTAAAATGATAACTATGATTTAGCAGATTCAAATTATTATATGACAAAAAATCTCTATTATATATTGTACAATCTCTTCTAAATGATTGTTAAAAATACAAATAAAATAAATAATAATAACTTAGAGAGATTAGTTGAGAGAGATTCTTCCCAAAGAAATCTTTCAAAGTGGTTTTCACTTTGACGAACACTTTCTCTTTCCTATTCTCCAAAGTTTTGACTATATATTGAATAAATAATGAATATAACATAAATAAATGAATTTAATAATGAAATATTTCAAATTGCAAATTAATTTTTTAGACACTGAATCAGATGGGATGACAATTAAAGCTAAATTCATTAAAAATAAAATAGTTTATTAATCAACATTAACATAATTTAATAAATTTAATGAAATATATAAACTTTTACATGGAATCAATTAAAACAAATGATTAAAAATAATACACTTAATAAAGTAGTTTTTTTTTTCATACAATATATAAATTAAGAATAAACTGAAAAATAAAATTTAAATATCATAAATTACAAAAAATGATAATATCTAAAATATATTGTGAATGAATATATCAAAAAATAATAATATCTTATCAAATCATAAGATAAAATCAGATAATATTCATTTCCATCAAATCACTAATGAACAACACATGAATTATATATGCTATTGGAGTCAACAATTTTACCATTGAGTCTACAATTGACTATGAATGCATTATGTCGATTGACAATAATTGAATATTTGCACAATAATTGACTCCTATGCGAAAATTTGACTAAAACTTGACTCAAATTCAAAAAAGATTTATGAATAGATAAACTTCAATCATCTTATTAGTCTCAATAGAGAAAAATTATCACGTGCAGAGTCCAGATGTAGCTCTACATCCAGACTGTATGTAGCTCTATATCCGGACTCCAATAGCATTGTATCACAAGATGTGTACACAACATGTATATATAATCTAGATTGTGTATACATAGTACACAGCCAAGTGACAAATATAGAGCTCATCCCGACTCCGCATGTAATAATTTCTCCTCAATAGGAGCTTAAAGGCTTACTCCATATTAAGAAAATGTGTGCGAAAGTCACTCCATCCTTCAACTCATTTAAGATATTTAATTGCAAAGTAATTTGAAATTTATTTAGAAAAAAAAAAGAATTAATTTGGACAAAGATAAAATACTTGATTGACTAATTATTTTATTTTATTCTATTGTGATACTTTCGATGAATCCATGGTCACATGTTTACATATGACCCATTATTATTCCACATGCCATGAGGAAATAGAAACTAACACCAACTAACGTCCAATAGCTTATTGTTTGTTTTGTTTTCTTTTTTAACTTAACCTTTAACATTTAATGAGTTCTATAATTGGTGACAGATCTATTGGGGTCGCCAAAACAAATGATGCATTCTTCGTTCGTTTCTTGGCTCAACATTATTTACACGTTGAAGTTTTAACAGCTCTATTGCAAGTAGGGGTGTAAACGAGCCGAGATTGAGCGAACAGAACTCTTGTTTGTGTTCGCTGCGTTGAAATGGCTCAATTTCATTTGTTAGTGTTGTCGTTTGAAAATCATTTTTTCATGTTTGGCGTACAATAATCCAAAAATCGGATTGACAAGCAATCTTTTCAGAAAAAAATTTAACCACTAAGCTATACTTGCATTTGTGATAAATAAATGTGTTTGCACATATAATAATAATAATAATAATCATAATAATAATAATAATGATAATAATAATAATAATAATAATAATAATAATAATAATAGTAATAAAATAATAATAATAATAATAATAATAGCAATAAATAAAAATAATAGTAATAAAATAATAATAATAATAATAATAATAATAATATAATATAATATAATTTTTTATTTCGAAGTTAATCGAAAACGTCGAACAAATGATTGTTAAATGTTATGTTTATATATCGAGCTTGAAATGTTTATTCGTGTTCGGCTCGTTTAGTTAATGAACGAGCCGAACATGAGCTATTCACGAACAACAAGCTTTTTGATAGCCTTAATTGCCAGCGACTCAACTAATGAAAAGAAGAGAAAAATATATTTAAATTAAATATTTGACATATCGTTAAGAGATGTTGTTGTAGCTGATCATATAGAGACCAAATTTGAATTATTAGTTTGATAGATAATCAAATTAGTAATTTGCTCCTCCTAAAAAATATTTTTATCATTTATTTTTGTTATAATATAGAAATTTGTCCCTCTTGAGAATTGAGACTAGTTCTTCTCCTATAATGGCGAGGGCCTTGAAAGTTGTCGTCAATATCATAAATTTGAATCTCATCTCCATCTTAATAAAATCCCGCCATCTAGACTCACGTGAGAAAAAAAAAGTAGTTTCTAGTAAGTTGGAATGCTAGGTATTGTACACAACTACTTAGCATGAGTTCCCCAAATTGAATTAAGAGTGTAAATAAGTCGAGTCAAGATCAAACTATTATTAGTTTGAGTTCCCGCTTGAATAATAAACTAAAATTGCCCTCAATTCTACATATTTGAGTTGATTCATGAGCTAGCTCATTTTTATTACTAATTTATATAACACTTAAAATACCACTAGTCGAAGTATGAATCTTGATGTCAAAAGCAAGTTGATTCTAAGTTTAAATTGGTCGAGATCAAGCACTTAAAATATCATTAGAAACTTTGGGATATCAGTTAAATCCCTAAATAGCACTTAAATATGGAGTGTTTATAGTCAAATCGAGCGTCTCGACCAGCCGGATCTAACAAGCCCAAGATCTCATAATTCTAACTTCAATTGAGCATTCAAATACTTAAAATGCATCAAATGATCAAAGGAATCATTTTGAGCCGTCCGATGGAGTGGAGTGGTTCGTGTTTTGCATGTATTTATAGAAATGTCACTCCTCCAATCTATAAATAGCCCCTCATTCTTCACATGAGTGAGGTCAAACTAAAGAGAGGAGAGAGCTCTAAAGCTTGAAAATCCTCCAAGCATAATCGTGTCACCACTCGACGGTCGCCGACCACTCACGCTTTTGTGCGTACCGCTTGTCATTACTGCGGTCATCATCGTCGCAGTCACCACCGACTACCGGCCACCGCCGACTACCGTTCGGTCACCGCCCGACCATCGTCGGCCATCTCGCCGGTCACCATCGTCGTCGGTCCTCCCCGACTACGATTCACATACTGCCGTCGCCGATTCTGTTCGACCACCTCCGTTGGCCGCCAACCACCGCCGTCGGTTGCCTTCGTAAGCCACCATCAACCATTGTCATTATTAACCGCCGTCGTTGCCGGTCGTCGGAGCCTCGCCGTATGAACTACGGGCCTTGTTCGCCTTCGAACCCGGTCGGTCCAACGAGGACAGTTGACGCCTCTTTCGAGGGAAAATCGGAGCCTCGTCGTATGAACTACAGGCCTTGATCGCCTCCGATCCCGGTCGGTCCGATGAGGACGGTTAATGCCTCTTTCGAGGGAAAACCACAGCCTCGCCGTATGTACCACAGGCCTTGATCACCTCCGAACCCGGTCGGTCCGACCAGGATGGTTAACACCTCTTTCGAGGGAAAACCGCAGCCTTGCTGTATGTACCACGGGCCTTGATCGCCTCCGAACCCGGTCGGTTCGACGCGAATGGTTGACACCTCTTTCGAGGGAAAACCGTAACCTCGTCATATGCATGGGCCCGGCCTCGAGCTCTTAAGGAGAAGGAGAACACTCAAGCATATGAGGAGTGTGCCTTCTCCCTTGGCCCCAGAGGGGTATAGGGGCAAAAAGGTAAAAAATCCAAGAAAAATGACTAAAAATTGTGAAAAACTACGAAAAACGGACAAAAAAACCCTTATCGGTATTTCGCGGTGGGCTCAGCCAATGGCCGACACCAGCCTTCGCGCGCCGCTGCCCTTCGCGCCTTCATGCGCACCACGCCCAGCAGCGTCCTCATGCTCCCCATAAATGTTCGGATGGGTCCGATCGAAACCTTGCACCTGGCGATGCATCGCGACCATTACATTGATCATAATCTTGTGCTCCTATGAAGATCTGTTCTCTCAAAATATATGGTTAGTAGACCCGCAAATTTCATTAAAAATTTTGTTATTTTCAAGTATTTAACATATATATTTTTAGATGATTGAGATAATGTCATCCAAAAATAGGAGGACAACTGATATGACACTTAAAATACTACTAGTAGAAGTACGAATCTTGATGTCAAAAGCAAGTTGATTTTAAGTTGAAACTGGTCGAGATCAAGCAGTTTAAATATCATTAGAAACTTTGGGATATCAATTAAATCCCTAAATAGCACTTAAACATGGAGTATTTTTAGTCAAATCGAGCGTCTAGACGAGTCGGATCTAACAAGCCCAAGATCTTATAATTCTAACTTTATTTGAGCATTCAAATACTTAAAACATATCAAATGATCAAAAGAATCATTTTGAGCAGTTCGATGGAGTGGAGTGGTTCGGGTTTTGCATGTATTTATGGAAACACCACTCTTCTATAAATATTCATTCTTCACATGAGGAGACCTAAAAGGAGAGAGAAAGCGAAAATCCTCCAATAATCGTGTCACCACTCACTGTCACCCCGTCGGTACCAATACCGCCGTCGGCCGTTGCCGCCAGCCGCCACCACTTGTCATTACCGCCGGTCATCAACGTCGTCCGGACCGCCACCGACTGCTATCGCCGCGTCGACCGTCGACCATCTCGCCCGGTCACCACCATCGTCATCGGCATCCACTGATTATCGATCACCGATCACTCCATCGCCATCGCCGATTCTGCCCGCTGCCGCCATCGTCGCCACCGCATCAATCTCATTTTGTCCCATCGTCTTGGTTATCCTCGCTGACCCTGCCAAGCCGACCAGCAGCCACCTGTGCATCGCGGATCGACCGTCGCCGATCACCTGCCATTGATCGGTCGCCGTAGACCATCGCCGGCCATCTTCGCCGGTCACCACCACCGGCCGTCATCGTCATCGACCCGTTGTTCACCATCATTATCTACTGCTAACACTCTCCATATATAGTTGTTGTTGTCGATTGGATTCCCATTGTCGCCCTTCTCATACTTCATCCGGATTATCGGAAAATTTTATCTTGTGAAATAGATACATAGTGGAAGATTTTACTAGGCTATAGTTTTTTCCTCTTTTGAGATTTTTTCACGTAAAAATTCTAGAGTTTTATCATTAATTATTCAAACATCTGGGTGTGTGCTGGACTCCGTAACAAAGCTAAGACGTAAGCTTTTACTTTACCGTAACTAATTTTCTAGCACACAACACTAATGAAAGAAAATATGATTTCAAATGAAGCATTTATTGTGAAAAAGTAATTTAAATGATAAGAAATTATGATTGAGATTAAATAATAAAAAAATATGTTTAATAAGAAAGAGAGATAGAAATTTTAAATCTTTTTACTAGGTTTTACTTAATAACTTTAAAATCTAATATATTTTAAGCATATTTCATATTACAAAATTTTAAACAAGTCAACTCACAAACAATTTTACAAGAGAGAAATTTTAAACAATTTCTATATCTAGATAAAAGCAGGGGCGGACCCATGCTTATGTGAGGGTGGGCAATTGCCCACCCTTAATTTTTTTATATTATAATTTTTCTTTTAAAAAAAAATAATTTTACCCTCCTAATAAAAAATTGTCTAATAAAGACAAATTTATTTTTCATTTAATTAGTTTGCTCATCTTAAAAATTAATAAATAATAATAAAAAATTTTGTTTAAAATTTTGATAATTAGTTTATCCATCTTGAAAAAAGTGGCTGATTCCACTCCTCGATAAAAGGTTAGATCCATGGAGTTTATTTATTTTTATGTTTTTTCTATACTAATAAATGCTTATAATCAATTGTATCTTATAGCAGTTAGTGTAAGGCCACAAAATAAGGTGAGAAAATTTTTTAATTATATACCAAATAAAATATAAATTTATTTCAAGTATATATATATACATTAATTAATTGATATTAATAATTAATAATTAATAATCAAATTTAATAATGTAAAAAAAATCCCTAATTACCACTTAATCCTATCATCTGCACTGTAGCAAGAACAAATTATCGCACTTAGGTCGGCATGCATTCGTTAGGAGGCTGGGAAGGGAGTAACGAGCGGTATAAAAATTATTTTCTCACTAATTTTCTTGCATTCCCTTATTGTCGCTCGATTCATCCGTCTCTTGCGCGTGAGACGAGAGGCGAGGGAGAGAGGGGAGTCGACGAGGGGTTTTGCGTCGGCCGTGGGTGTAGGTGGTGCGGCGACATGAATTGAAGTCGAAGGGGACGACTTCGGTGTCAGTTGTCAAGGCTGAGGGGGGCCTTCTCCCCCTTGGCCTGGGCTGCGACTCGAAGGGAATAGGGCTTTGCCCAGTTGGAAATGGGTAGCAGGTTAAAGTAAATAGGTTTAGGTGAGAAATATCATATGATAGAGATCAAGATTTACAAAATATTATGATATTAACTATGCAAGATTAAGGATAAAAGGGTCTCCCAATGAGATAAAATAGTCCTCAAATGATATGAATGGAGAAAAATGGTCTCTTATAGAAGCAAAAGTTCCCTGAGTAACTTTTAAGCTAAGATATGTTAACCAATAACTTTAATAATTAAACATAACATATGTCAAAGTTAACATTTAATATATATAAGTATTACCTTATATTATATCAATTATTTTTCCTGCAAACAAGGTTGCAAGTAAGTTACACTGCTATCATATAAATCAAACCGATCTCGTGTACAATCTATATTTCACTTGTTCAGATTTGCATGCATACTAATGTTCTATTCTTCAATATTTTAGTTCTGTATTAGACTTGCTTATCTTACAATATTATATAACCTATTAGTTGAAAATAACTAATTTTTTAAGAAAGAGAAAAAATAAATTGGAGAAATAAGTTTTACCCATTTTTGAAAATTTTACTGGAAAGCTATGCAAATAAGTTTTGTGGTTAATTCAGTAAATTTTAAAAGTGTTGTTTTAACATTCAATGTTTTAGAAGTTCTATAGTTGGTATTAAAAGTTTCAATTGAATTGCTTCTACATGTTATGAATATTAGTAGATTTTATTATATAAATATTTTTGTGTACTGCTTAGATGAATTTAGGCGAATGAGTAGGTCTTTTATGCTATTCTGTGATAAGTAAAGTTTTCGGAATAAATGTTAATAAATATTCACTCAGCTAAATCTATTCTCTTTGTTACGTACCACTTTGATGAATTATAGGATATCTTAACGAGGCGTGATAGTTAGTCAAATAAAACTCTTAATCACAGTCATATTGACCATGAGAGTCTATTTATACATTGGTTTTATCTCTTGGAGAGTCCGGTAAACAAATCTATGCTAAACTTGATCAAATTATTAAAATGTGAGGTCTGCTATTCTTCAATAATGGTGAATGCTTCATGATTGAGGAACTATATAGTATTATCCTGACCTTACAATAAAGCATATTAGTTTTTGTTACGTGCTAGAAAACTAGTTGCGGTAGAGTGAAAGTACTTTAGCCTTGTCGAAATTCAGACACAGTATTTAAAGAGTGAACAAGAAAACTTAATTTTTTACGTGAAAAATCTCAAAAGATGAAAAAATCACGGCCTAGCCCAAGAAAAAGCTTCCACTATATTTGTTTTGGTACAAGTTTTCCCGATAAATTGATTACATAATCAGATAGTACAATGAATCCCAAAATTAGACAACAACAGATAGTCACGCGTTGTCAAATGCTGGTTGCATGATGAGTGGTGATGACATCGATCGACGGCGAAGGTCGCCATGATGAGACCGACAGAGATTGGCGACGGATCGATGGCGGCGGCGATTGAGCCGAGTGGTGGATTGCTTGGAGAATCTTCAAGCTTTAGAGCTCTCTCTCTCTTGCTTCTCCCCTCATGAGAAATGAGCTATTTATAGATTGGAGGAGTGACGTCAGAATACATGCAAAATCCAACCACCTCTCCATCTGACTTACGATGATGATTCCTTTGATCATATGAAGTATTTTGTGTATTTAAATGATCAAATGAAGTCAGAATTGTAAGATCTTGGGCTTGTTGGATCCGGCTCGTCGAGACGCTCGATTTGACTATAAACACTTAATATTTGAGAGATTTTTAGGAATTTAACTGATGTCCCAAAGTTTCCAATGATATTTTAAGTGCTCTCACCGCTTTCAATTTGGATCACTTGCTTTCAAAGATCAAGATTCGTGCTTCGACTAGTGAAATTTTCAGGGTCATAACAGTTGCCCCCCTATTTCTGGATGATATTATCTCAACCATCCAAAAATATATATGCAGAATATTTGAAAATAGTAGATTCTTCAATGAAATTTGCGATTCTATTATCTAGACATTTTGAGAGAACAGATCTTCATGGGAACACAAGATTATCACCACGCACGCAGAGCCACCTGGATGTGTGTAGTATGTACTGCGCCATACGAGCGTCATGGTTCGAGCCAACGCAGTCGGCTGTCACGCGGGCCGACGGATTGAGCAGGTCGCGAAGCGGGTGGGTCACTTGAACTGACGGCGGAGCGCCTGCGGCGGGCGGCAACGCGCCGAGCGATAGTGCGAAAGCGACGCGCGGCGGCCCGAGGTCGCTATGGCCGCCAAGCAACAGACTGGCGCTGTTCTGGAGCAAACGTCCGTTTGCTTCAACCGCTTTGAGCGCGTTTTGGGCGCTTTTGGCGATTTTGACCTTTTACCCCAGGGTCTATAAAACCCCTAGGGGAGAAGACACCTTCTCTTCTTCTTGAGAGAAGGTCATTGAGGGGCCTGCCCGCAGACATACGTTGTGTCTGCTCGAAAAGGCCAATCAGATTTCGCCGGATCGTCCGCTCAAGGCGATGCCCGTATACGCCGTCGGTTCACGCTTTTTCCTCGAAGAGGCGCAACTCATACATCGAATATCCGAGTTTGAGGCAATCAAGGCCCACTTATATACGCCGCATAGTTTTCCTTCGAAAGAGGCATGAACTGTACTCATCGGACCGTCCAGGTTCGGAGGCGATCATCGGCGACGATAACCGAAGACGGGGGTTGACGGCGATGCCCGACGATGGTGGCCGGCGATAGTGGTCACGCTGACCGCGATGTGGTCACGAGGATAACCATCGAGGGTGGCAACCGGATAAGGTCAGCGTGCGGGCGGACTGCGATGTTGGTGGCGGTATGGCGACCGCGATAAGTGGTCGGCGGTGGTGACCGACCGCGGGCGAGTGGTGGCCAAGAACTAAAGATGGTGACGCGGGAATCGGCGGTGAGCACGGACCGATGGTGGTTGGGCTACCGACGAGGTGGTCTGCAGCGGCCATCGGCAATCTGCAGCGATGGTGGCGACGGCCAGCTGGCCAGGGCCGACGGTAGGTCCGACGGCGTGTGGCAATGAACGGACGGTGAATGGCGGCAGACAGGCCGGTAGTGACGGGGATGACCATCGACGATGGTAGACCGCGATTGCTGCGATGGTCCGCGGACCGATGACGTGGTTGGTGGTCACGGGTGGTCGAACGGAACCGGCGACGGTGAACCGGCAGATCGGTGTCAGAAGCCGGGATGACCGACGGCGGATGCCGATGGTCGGCGCGGGACCCAGCTGAGGGTGTGGCCGACGGGTGGTCGCGAAAACGGCGATGGTAGTCGACGGTAATACTACGCAGTCCGTGGGGATGATCGGCGACGATGATGACCGCAAAATTGCCGCGATGGTCGAATCCGACGCGGCGGCCCACGGGGTGGTCCAGAATTACAACCGATGACAGAATGACGGTACTAACATCGATGCAGATGACCAGCGATGATGGTGGTGACCGCAAAATTGCCGACATGGTTGGTCGCAGCGACCGCAGAATGGTAGCGGGCGGTGACCGCTATAGTTAGCACGACAGTGGTAAGGACAACCGGAGATAGAATGGTGACCGCAGAATGCGATGACCATGATGTGGCGACCGGTGGTACGCCCGATGGTCGACGGCGGTGACCGCATGCTGGTTGGCCGACGGGGTTTTGACCTATCCGAGGTTGTTTGTTTGTCGAGTGTGATTCTGGCGCAACCCGATGTTAACCTATGTGGAAGAGGTTGAATCAAATCCACTGAGGATTTTGACCCATCTGAGGTTGTTTGTCAGAGTGTTACCTGATGACGTTAACCTGTGTGGAAGAGGCCGTGGAAAGTACACCAAGGACCTTTTGACCTATGATAGGTTGTTTATCAGAGTCTTTGCTCGATGACGTTAATCTATGTGGAAGAGGTTGAATTAAATCCACTGAGGATTTTGACCCATCCGAGGTTGTTTGTCAGAGTGTTACCCGATGGCGTTAACCTGTGTGGAAGAGGCCGTGGGAAGTCCACCAATGACCTTTGACCTATCCTAGGTTGTTTGTCAGAGTCTTTGCTCGATAACGTTAACCTATGTGGAAGAGGTTGAATTAAATCTGCTGAGTATTTTGACCCATCCGAGGTTGTTTGTCAGAGTGTTACCCGATAACGTTAACCTGTGTGGAAGAGGCCGTGGGAAGTCCACCAAGGATCTTTTGACCTATCCTAGGTTGTTTGTCAGAGTCTTTGCTCGGTGACGTTAACCTATGTGGAAGAGGTTGAATTGAATTTGTTGAAGACCTATCCGGGTTGTTTGTCGGGTGTTACTCGATGGCGTTAACTATGGAAGAGGTCAATGAATCCGAGAATTTTGACCTATCCAGGTTGTTTGCCGGTGTTACCCGATGACGTTAACCTGTATGGATGAGGTCGAATGGATGAGGTCAAATTGAATCCGCTGAGGATTTTGACCTATCCGAGGTTGTTTGTCAGGGTGTTACCCGATGACGTTAACTGATGGATGAGGTCAATTGAATCCAATCGAGAATTTTGACCTATCCGAGGTTGTTTGTCGGGTGTTACCCGATGACGCTAAAAGAGGTCGTAAGTCCACCAAGGACCTTTTGACCTATCCTAGGTTGTTTGTCAGAGTCTTTGCTCGATGACATTAATCTATATGGAAGAGGTCGAATCAAAACATCCATTTGTGATTGTAGCCAAAGTTGCTTCTTAACCTTGGTCTTGTTTTTACAAGAGTATGATTGAAAAATCATAATTTGTAAAGCTATATCTCTTCTCAATGTTGAAATATCCTCCAACTTTGACTTATTTTTTGGGATGGTAATCGATTAGATGCTTAACATGGGCGATCTTCTGAGATTAAGAGTTGCCCCCTAGTTTTCGATAAAATCTGAAGGAACGAAGTTTGATGAATCTTCATTCTTCGCTCCACCTCGATGGTGGTTTTGATCTTGTTGGAAAACTTGGTCGCCATACAAGATGAAATAATGGAAATCAATTTTTCACAAACGGTGCCAAACTGTTACGTGCTAGAAAACCAGTTGCGGTAGAGTGAAAGTTTACGCCTTAACCTTGTCGTGAAATCCAGCACACACATAGGTATTTAAAGAGTGAACAAGAAAACTCCAAAATTTTTACGTGAAAAACCTCGAAAAGAGGGAAAAAACTATGGGGCCTAGCCCAGTAAAAAGCTTCCACTATATATTTATTTTGGAGTACAAGTTTTCCCGATAACGGGATTACATAATTGCATATGAGAAGGGCTGACAATGGGAATCCCAAAATTAGACAACAATAGCCGTATAGTCACGTTCAGGTTGTAACAGTTGCTAGTGGTAGCAGATGATGGTGAACAACGAGGGACATCGACTGACGATGAAGGTCGTCATGATGGAGACCGACAGAGATTGACGACGGCGAGGATCACCGGCGGCGGTGATTGACGACCGTCGAGTGGTGGTAGGATTGTGCTTGGAGAATCTTCAAACTTTAGAGCTCTCTCCTCTCTCTTGCTTGGCCTCCCCTCATATAAGGAATGAGAGGCTATTTATAGATTGGAGCAGTGGCGTCTCTGTAAATACATGCAAAATCCGAACCACTCCTCTCCATCGGACGACTCATGATGATTCCTTTGATCATATGATGTATTTTGTGTATTTGAATGCTCAAATGAAGTCAAAATTATAAGATCTTCGCTTGTTGGATTCGGCTCGTCGAGATGCTCGATTTGACTATAAACACTCTATATTTGAGAGATTTTTTGGAATTTAATTGATGTCCCAAAGTTTCCAATGATATTTTAAGTACTTGATCTCGATGAGTTTCAATTTCGGATCAGCTTGCTTTCGGCATCAAAATTCGTGCTTTGACTAGTGGAATTTTCAGGGTCATATCAATTTTAAACCCTAAATCTATGATTATTAATTTGCATACTATGAGGGTACAGTCCTTTGCCTAAATCTAATGTGAAGAATCACAATGGGGCATGCAACATGAAGCCTCAACGAGGCTAAGAATGCAAAACATCAGTATTCCAAACCATTTTGAAAGGAACTATTAACTAGACCTATTAAAACGTGTTAAAATCCATGTCGACAAGGTCTTGGTATTACTATGAATTGGAATTTACGATCTCACCACTAAAGAAAAAGGTAACCCTAAACTATGCAAAATGTGATATATAAGTTTATCTAAATTTTATTTATTTGGTTTTATTACCAGAGATAATTTTAATTTATATGCTTGAGTCATAAGATTTGATATGTGTTTATCAATTAAAAATAATTGATGATTTTTATCGACTAATAATGCTTTCATAGACTAATAACATAGAAAGGAGTTAAAGCATATTATTCATTAAAGATTACACAAAAAATATTTTATAATTTTGTTTAGCCTAGCATAAGATTACATAGAGCAAGCATTTTATGCCTTTTAGGTTACTAAATAATAATAAAGAATTTGCAATAAAATATTTTTATCTTGATGCACATAATTATAGCTATTAACATCATTAACCCATTATTAAATCACTCAACTAAATAAATTAAAAAGTCTTACTACAACCAAATATAAGGTGAGATGTCACAAAAAAAGTGTCCTATCAGTTAATAGAAAAAAATTATAATAATAATTAACATGATTTATACTAATGAAGTTTTTTTAATAATTATCAAATTGAGGTGGCCTAGGATATAGTTTTTGAATTATGACTTAATTGGATTTGTGTGATATTTAGTAAATGTTAGAAATAACGTACAAGTATTTGAGATGATTTAGAATGAGTGGGTTTACAGGAATGACAATATAGTAGTAAGTCATGAATAGAAGTTACTTTAACAAATATCTCTAAAATGAGGGATATGATTTTAGAAGATGGTGTCATGAGCAAAACCAATGGATGAAATCATTTGTGAATGACTTAAAAAGTTATTTCTAGCTTATTTTTTGGAGTATTTCAAAATTTTTAAAAATTTTTATGATATTTACTTTGATACTAGAACAACATTAGGTCTTATTTGATCAACCCTCATCCAACAATTTTTACAAGGCTTTGCATGAATTTTTTGTGATATATATGATCAAAAAAATGGAGTGGTGTGGAGAAGCATTAATAGAAGAGTTATATAGCAAAAGATTATTAGTTTTATGCAAATTTTTTAAACTTATAACTCACACAAATAATAAGGGCAAAAGGAATCACTCAGTTCCTCCAATGCTTAAGGTTAAAAAAAAAGCCTACTCTTTCTTGAAAAAAATAGCCAAAACTCTTAGGTCACACGCATAAATGTTGTCCTCTTTACTCCAAATTATATATTTAATCTTCTATCATGAGCTTAATATCAAAAATACAAGGAGATAAAAGAGAGAGAGAGAGGCTAGCCAAATGAGTGGAGGAGAAAAAAAAGAGCATATTACCCATGTGTAAGTATTACTTCAAAGGAGTGGTGGCTAGCCATGCCATGTTAGAAATTAACTTTTAATTTTTTTTTTAATTCAAATAACTCAATTTTAATAAAAATTAAAACTGCATTTCCTCAAAATTTTAAAATTTTGAATTTGAATAATTCATTTTTTAATTTACAAATATTTAAAATTTTAAACTTATGATTATGTAGTCTCATCTTACATGATAAACATGCGACAACAACAAAAATGTAAAATGCTAATTTAATATATATTTTTTTTATTTAGCTTCTTGTAATGAACTCCTGCTTGACAACAGTTTTATTCTGACTCTGAGCCTTATAGTAGATCTAATTTTTATTCCACATATGCATGCATGCATATGCAATCTTCTTTCAAAATATATTTTATGATAAGCAAACTATTTTATGCATATGTATAATACTTGGAAAATATATTCTCCCTCTAAGGCTTCCTCATGAATTCTCCCAATAGCTAATCTGTGATCATTTGACCCTCATTCTCGCTTAAAAAGGCAATCTGCATGGCTAACACCATCTCCAATTCACTCCTTGCTCATGCGTGTGAAATGTTCATATATATATATATATATATGCCAATTTAATGATAAATTCATACACATAATATATATTCAAGAATTGAACTCAAGTTCTCATGGGGGTCATGTAGGGTGATAGTGATAGTGCAGTACCACATCTCAATGTCATCTGGGTACTACATTCATATTGTATTTTAGCTGTATTTTGAAAAATTTACTATAAAAAAATTACATTTTCTAACCTAACCTGACTATATGTGGTGACGATCATAAAATTGTATATCCATTGTAACTTCTTTAAATAGGAATGTCTTCTGCAGCATATTTATCACTATTTTTCATACAACTGCAGCTGTCCCAAAATGACCGTTAGTTGAAAGTTAAAATTAATAACCAATAGCCTAAAGTTGGTGATAATTTATACATATTGATGCAATTTAAAACGTGACTCTGCATTTCGATCATAGAAAAATATTTACACATAATAAGACTTAATAATATTTTTCAGAATTTTTTTTTAAAAGAAAATGACTTTCGATAAATCTGGTTGGGTTTTGTCTTGATTTGACGGAGTTGGCCCATTAGTCTTTGAATATTGGCTAATTTTGAGAAGCGAATAAAAGGTCATGCAAACATCTAAATCAAAACGAAGAGCTCTCCCATCATTTCGTCCGAGTAGAAAATTTGTCTTCTCATAAAGGCTCGACTTTGAAAATATGAAAGCAGTATTTCTTCGCATGAAATCTTCTAAAAAAACGGTGACGTTACCGATACTTAGGAAAGAGATAGGGCAACCGCCTCTCATGGCCTAAGTTTATTAAAGATGAAAAAAAAAGTTAATACACAAACTTTTGATATGAAAAATATAACAGTTATTTAAATTATGATATATTTATATAAATATATAAATAATTATTTATGCTAAAAATAATGTTCATAATTGTTATTTTAAAAGATAATTAAATTCTTATGTATTTTTACATCTTACACGTGAATTTTTTATTCTTACTTAAAAAAAAAAAGTACTATCTAAATCACATCAAATCATTAGGTTGAGAAAGGTGTATTTTATTTTAAAGAAATTAATATTAATAGTATTTTGATGTAACTTAAATTAGAGGTTATATAAATAAATATAAAGATTTAAATATTATGTAAAATATATAAGAATCATGTGATATGTATATAAATCTCTCATATTTTAATTTTTGTGCTGAAGATTAAGGAGCTGTGCAATCAAAATCAATGACCAAAATGTAAAGCCCTTTTAAGACTAACCATGACATGCAACAAAATCATATATTTAGCTTATAGCTAAGCCTTAATATCATTCTTGATTATATTGATGATCATACAAGCCAATAATTGTAGCCATTTGCAAATGGTGCACAAAGTGAAGGAAACCAATATGTTAATTAGTCACTTTTAAATGTCATATTGGAATATCCTTACATATAATTATTTAATTAAATATTAATAAGATTATTGTCTAAGTTGTCATAAAAATGATCTTGCAACACTTAGTTATATGTTGGATCTATTGTTGTTTGTGGAAAGACACTAAGACCTTGCATGCAATGGAGGATATAGGATTTTAAATTAGTATGAAATGATTTACCCAAAAATTATGCATGGGATGGGGATGGCAAAGATTTTAAAATATCCATGATTACTGGAGAATTTAAGGATTAAAGTTTAATACTATATATAATTATGTAGGATTTTTTTTCAAATTTAGGAGGATAAGTGCTAGCCTCACAACCTTTGACTCAATGGCAGATCTACATTACAATCAAGGAGGGCAATTGTCCATTCTAAAAATTATTTTTTTATAATATAAGTTTATTTGTCTACCATGCTAAAAAAAAACCTAACTGTTGCCCACCCTAATCCTTGACATATCCCATAATCGGATGCATGACAACACAAGCATGATACTAACAAACATAGTCCATATCTCTCTCACTATTGATGCTCGAAGCCAATGTCAACACCTCCCATCTCTCCCCGACTCCCCCGCTCCCTGTCTCCCAATAGTCAAGGTTGATAGCTGATAGACAATACCCATATGATGCACAATCACAAATCTCACCCTCTCCCCCTCCATTTCAATGCTTACAGTTGATTCCTAGTCCAAGTCCTCTTAGACATCCGACTCATAAACTCTCTTTTGTGATGTTAATGCTGATGCGGATAATAAGGTGTAAGGTTTGCATTTGATTCATCTATTCAACCATCTATTCCAGATAAATAAGGCCTCATTTAGTAATGTGGCTTTAATGCTTATTTTTTAAATAAATTGAAATGTCATGTAACCACATTATAAAAATGTATATAATAATTTATTTATCTTCTTCACTCATATAGTATTATGATTTATATTTTATATAAACTTTTATTAATGTTAAAAATTGTGAATATATAAATAGATACATGGCGATAAAGACTTATTATAGAAACTATTATATAAAAAAAATTATATGAATTCTACCTCATTATCTATGTCAAAAGTGGACACATCAAGATACATTTTAATGAAAGTAGACTATTCATTTTATTTTAGCAGGGGATTTTGGAAATCTAATGACCATAAGATTTGTCCAACCATCTTTTAATTGCAATGAGGATTCTTGAGTATCGACTACATAGAAAAGTGAGTGATGATTAACTTAATGACTGCATAATATCTTATATTGAGAAAAAATGCCAATAAATTTATTATGTGATATTATAAAAAATATAAAATATGTTGAAAACCTTGTAATTAATGTTTAACTCATCAATCATATTAAAAGACAAGTTGTTATTCATAGTTATTTATTATTATTTATTATATTTTAAATGCTACTTTATTTATATAATAAATTTGTCCACTCTCGAGAAAAGAGGCTTGTTCTGTCCCTGCTTTGGTTCCACAATTGCCTACAGGAGATATGGATCAAGCGCAACTAGCAAAAGGAATATGTGTGTATATATTTTGGTGTTTGCCAGTGAGAGAGAGTAAGAGAGATTTTGAAAGAGAGATTTTGGAAGAGACAACAAAGTGATAGTTCCAACCAAAAGTACATGATTGTATGATACCTATACTCAATATCTCATATTTATTAAATTAACTATATTGTGTGATTATATAAAAAATAAATATGATCTCAATAAATCTAGCTATGCAAAGCACAAATTTGTCTTATAATAAACTACTACTCAAGAATTTCAAACAAGTTATGGATTCAACATGAGTACCTTAGTGAGTTAGATCTTTTAGTGAACCCTAGTCTATTGATGACTACTTTGGCTCAATTATTGAAATTCTTAAGAAAGAAAGTGACTTTATAAGTTCCTTGGGTGACTTTATTAACTTAGTAATGAGAGCTAAGCATGAATTAATTCTTAGGTAATTTAATAATATTTAACTTTGGCCCATTCAAAATTTTAAGTGACTTTAAATTTAGCAAACTTTGAGTTATAAATGATTCAAGTCAATTCATAATCATCAACTTGTTAAACCTAGTGTAGATTCTTATAATGACTTTATTGATCTAACCTAAGAGAATATGGATGCATATCAATTCCTCAATCATCTTATGCCTTTCACGAAGCCAAGAAAGATGGTGACTTGGACTTAATCTTGGGTGCTATCTCTATAAATGCATGGATCATCAACACATGGTTGACATGTATGCATCAATATTTATAAATATGAATTTTGTGATTCAATTTTAAAATTTGTCTCTTATGCTTTGACAAATTCTAAAATTAATTCTAAGTTGTTTCCCTTTGCAAATATGATGATGTTCAAACACCTTCTAAGCTTTATTGTTGATGATGATCTTTGGAGAAAAATATAAAAAAGACTAGTAACCAAAGGGTTTCACTACTTATAGAAGGATGTCCACATCTACATAGATGTCCTAATTGAAGAATGTGAACGTCAAATATAATGAAGAAGTTTAAAAGGAGCTAGGTGCTCAACTACAAAAGATACTTGTTGTGGAAGTTTTCAATTAAAGTGGTTGATGTTGTAAAAATTATTTGGAGATGAGAAGGTTAATGAAGCATACTATTCAACAAATGTCCTTGAAGAAAACTCAAGATGTGCTCTAATGTAGGAGGTTGTAATTAAAACTTTAATAAGAACATGATAAAGCATAAATTTTTGATATTCTAGGATCTATTTAGAATGGTAAAGATGTAAAATATATTTATAAATTTTAGGTTTTGATACACTTCAAAGTATGGTTCTAGTCGCCAAGATGATCTCTAACTTCATGAAAAAGATGGAAAAGGAAACTTTTCAAAGGATTATACCTGTTTCAGTTGAAAAAAAAGGTGTTTTAATAAAATCATTCAACTAAAGAGTGGATAAGCTTAGAGCACTAGAAAGCTTGGTTTTGAGGAAGTCACCAATTAAGGCAAAATTACTAATGAGAGAATGCTAAAATGAAAAGTTTTTTTACTCATGATGTTGAAGTCATTGATGATGCAAACCATGATGGTGATGTTGAAGTGATTGGTGTTGATGCTAGTGCTAACTCCCAAAGAAGTTGCGTCTTATAGTAAAAAAAAAGTCTCAAGTTCCCATTAAAATATAGAAGATTTGGAGGTGAGTGTCTCTATAACAAAGTCATCTAAGGGCAAGTCAAGGGTGACATTCCTTAAGAGAATATCACAAGTGTAATTTGAAAAGAAAAAATGAATCATTGAAAATTTTTAAAATTATCATAGAGGCTAAGAAGGGAAAAATGAATGAGAAAATAAAATATTTAATAGATAAATTTTCTACTTATGAGGACTCTAGCCAAAGTGAGGAATGCATCACTAAAGCAAAAGCCAAGTTGAATTGGCATGATAGTCATCGTATTGAGCTACCTAATATATTCACCCAAATCATTCATTAGAAGATTCTTAGTTGAGAACATATGTCATACTAATGAGAAAGATTTTGAAATTTTTTTTAAGTGAATCAGGTTGTAGTTGGACTTGAGTTCAACATCAGTTAACTGACCCATAATGACAATCTTCACCATAAGGTTATTCTTAAACCATGATATAGCTACATGATGGGAATAGCTTTGTTATCACTATAAATTGAATTTACATGTCATTATAGATGCATATGTCATTCTAGTAAAAGTTTACTTTATACTTTTTTTTATGTTTTTGGTTAATATATATACTTTATTAAGAGAAATTTTACAAACAATTCATTGATGCAAGGTTTTGTTTTTAATATTTACTTTAATATACTATATAAAAACTAAATGAAAATTTTTTTCTTAGAAAATTATTATGTTTGCAACCTAAGTTTAGATCTTTCTTCTTTCATTTTGTTTTTGTTCTATTACTGTTGCATGTGAAATTGAATTATTTGTGTAATTAATCTTTAGAAAGAAGCACCATTTGAAGTTTATTCCTCAATTCGAAGACATAGCTTTGCTAAGAAGTCAAAAGGTGTGCTTAAAATTTGAAGTTTTCATTCAATATTGATTTCATCATTTTTTTAAGTTGACATTTTATTATTAAGTTTGTCTTTACTAAAAAATTTGGTCATATGATTGTTGACCTCACTTTTAGGTGAAAGTTCTCAATCTTCTCATCTAAAACTTAGAAGTATTCTAGACACTAGGACTTTCTTAGTCATAAGACACTTTTAGCAATTAGGTAAACACTTAACCTAAGCCTAGAGACTTAAAAGGGTTAACCATAGGATTAGGCCATGCCTTAGGACTTAGGGAGATCCACCTACCCTATAACCTAAACGCAATCCATGTTCACCTTCTTAAATCAAATCTCAAATTCAATGCAAATACCAAATCCAAATCCAAATTCAAACTCCAAGTCAAATGATTAAAGCCCATGATCAAATTCAATCAAAAAATCAATCTAAGCCCTATGATTTTATCTTATGAACTTAGCCTTAGCCAAAGTCAAATCAATCTAAACTCAAAAAATTTTCTCAAATATCAATTCAACCCTTCAATCAATCTCTCAAACAAAATCAAACCCAATTCCAAATCCAATTTGCCAAAATCTACAATCAAATCAAGATCCTTCTTAAGCCATATGAATCAACCTTCATGAGCTTAGCCAATATCCAATTCAAATCAATCCAAAATCAATTGATTTTCCCATAAATAATTTATATCTTCAATTACCTTCCCAAATATAAATCAAATCTACATTCAAATGATCAAAACTAAATCAAACTAAATCAAATTAAATCAAAACCCTTCCTAAGCCATATGAGTCAACCTTCATGAGCTTAGCCAAATCTTAACCCAAATCACTTCCAACTCAATTGACTTTTTCATGAATCAATCATATCTTCAATCATCTTCATAAATATAAATGAAATATACATTTAAATCATCAAAACTAAATCAAAATTCAAATCTAAACCCTTTAAGCCAATTTCATGGACTTAGCCAAACTCCATTCAAATTCAAACCAAAACTAATTGATTTTCTCATGAATCAATCATTACATCAATCACCATTCCAAATATAAATGAAATCTATAATCATCAAGCCAAACCAACATCAACCCAAGTCAAACCCAACCTAGCATATTTGACTTGAGATTTTAAAGTGAACCAAAACTCATTTGAACCCAAACTAATTGCAACTAAATTTATATATCAATCCCAAATCCATAAACTCAACTAAATCAAACTCAACCCAAAATCAAGCCAACTAAACCCAATTGGCTCACTTGACCCAAAGTGACCAATTTGACCTATTTGAACCAAAATCCAATTCAATCCAAATCAAAGTGAATTAAGCCAATCCAAACTTCATAACATGATTGTTGATCATCTTAGGTTGATCAATTATCATAAATTGGGTCAAACAAAGTCAACCTATCACTTTGACCAAGCCAACCTTCTTAACCCATATGAACTCAAACTAGCCAAATTGTAACCAAAGCTGAATCCATTAAAACCAATGATTCAGACCCATTCAAAATCAATACTTGAACATGACTTAACCTTCAATTGAGCCAAACCAAACCAAATTGTCCCTCTTGACCCAAATTGACATAAAAGACCAAATTTGGTCAAATCTAAATTTAAATCAAATTGATTGCAACCAATAGCTCAAGTTCATTCCAAATTGATTGTTCAACTTGAGCAAAGCCTCAATTGAGCACAATTGACCCATTAGACCCAAATGACCTATTGTCCCAACTTAACCTAATGGGTCAAACCAACCTAAAACATAATCAAATCCAAATTAAACCCAACTAAAGCCTACAACCTATTCCAAATGATCAACCAAACCCAAATCAAGCCTTGAACCTAGCTAATTTGGTCAATTGGGTCAAATTGGTCAACTTGAACCATTTGACCCAAATGAACTCAAATGAATTAAAACCAAATCTAAACTAAATTGAACCAAACCAATGACACCAATACACTCCAATTGATCATATGAACTTGACTCAACTCTTGGTTTGACTCAATTTGACCAATTGATCATCCTAACCCAATTTGACCTAATTTGATCTAAATGGGTCAAATTGAGCCAAATTGAACCTGATGAACTTCAAATGAGATGAAATTTGGCCCAACCTACTTTTGACTCATTTCAAATATGTCCAAATAAAATTCAATGCCAAATGACTTGGGCTAGGGGTATCACATGAGGCAAATCACCCATGTAAGTGATCATTTTCATTTTTGACCACTTGACACCCTCCGCTTAGTCAACCTAGGCTCCTAGGACATTGACCAGCTTGACCAAAAGGTGGTTGGGTCAGCCATGACCCATGGGGAGGTGAAATCACTTCACCTCCCCCATTGGAGCATTTGAAACCACCAAGGACATCCACTACCCTCCTTGGCAACCACCTCCACACCCTCACCCAACCAAACCGAGCTAACTCATCACCTCAAGGACACCCACAACCCTCTGATTGCCTCCCAAGCTTCCCGACGACCAGAGGGTGGATTTTGATCAATGTTGATCACCTATGCTTCAAGTATTGGCCTTTCGAGCAAACAACCTCAAATTAGAGCTTGTGATGATTAGTAGAGCTTCGTCTTCACTAGACGAAGCTTCCTCAATCAAGATTTCCACTAGTGTTGAGCTCCGGTGAGATATGCCATTGAAATAGATCCTTGTTGAAAATGCATTGGAGCTTTTTAAAGAAAACTTTCATCCCGCACGATCCTAGCCGTCGGATCCCTTTGGATCCTTCGCACAAAGGTGTGGGATCCGTTTGGAGTCGATCCGAGCTCGGGTGAGCTCGAATCACATGAGCAATGGTAGACAGACTCTGTCCCCTCGCTTGCGTGATGATAAATCACGCGCCATCCATTCTGCATGATCAAAATGGATGATCGTGATTAGATCCATTAGAATTATCCATTTTAATTCTTTAGTGTCACGGGATTAATCGTTCACATATTATCTTAGATCGGACGGTGCACAAGAAAGCGCGTCCGCTACCACCACACAAGCGCTGATTGGGATTAAGTTTAAGTAATAAATCCTATGGAGCCAGGTGGAAAGCATGCCGTGTCAGCACAACATGTGGCACCAATGGGATTAAGAGTTAATTAGGCCTAATTAATGTGTTTTAATGGCTAAAACTTATAAAAATTAAAACTAATTGTAGAAAAATTAGAAAAATATAAATAAATACTTATTTTAAATGTATTTTAGAGAGGAATTTATTAAAAATATTCTTAATTAATTTTGAAGAGTAATTAGAGCTTAAATAAGGTTTAATTAGAAAATTAATTAACTTAATTACTTCCCAATTGATTAATTAATTAACCCTAAACTTTCTAAGATTGTCTAAGGGGATGACCTCTGCATCCCCAATTTTATTGGGATTTATTAGTTAATTATTTAGGAAAATTAGTTAATTAAGCCCTAATTACTTTCTTGATTTAATTAAGGGTTAATTAATCACATGAACAATAACAAATTAATTAAGTTGTTAATCATTGTTCAATAAGGAATGAACCTATGGGATAAAGTTAGGGCCTCCTTCCTAATTCATATCCCTAAGTTCATTTCACCAATTAAATCAATTAAGGTTTAATTAATTAATCAAATGACTTAATTAATTAAAATTTAAATCATAATCATATCAAAACTTAATTGATGAGATCTTGGGTAGACCCTTAGGTGCTCAATAACCTAAGGAAATCCTAAAAAAATTATAATTAGCCCACATATGTGGGGAAGTTATAAGAGCATTTAATTAAGTTTCTTAACTTAATTAATCATTAATTATGAGCCAATTGCATTAGGCCCCTTTCATTTTTTAGGGTCATTGCTAATTTAATTTCTAATGTATGTGCATATCAAGTTGGCTCATAATTATTTGAGTAATTATGTTAAATGTTAAGGTAACATAGGGAAGGGTTAATTAATGAATGTTATACATATTACAACTTAATTAACCAATAAAATCAACTTAATTATTTTTCATTAAACTAAATCAATTAACAAACATGGGAAAGGGTTAGGATCAGCAAACTTTTTCTCACATCCTTAAATCAAATCAAAACATGGAATTAAAAATGGCATTAAAGAAACTTTGGTTACTTTAAATGGTTCTATTTGATATGATTGTCCTTAGAAATTAATTTGATTGAATGAAATCATGTGTTTATGTTCATTTATTCATTTCCAATCATGTTAAATGTTGTATGCCATTTGAAATCATACATTCATCTTTTCAAAGTTAATTAAATCAAATGGTTTTCTTCTATGTAAGCTTGCATGTGTTGGATTAATTTATAATATATGTGGTTATTATCACTAATAAATTTAAATTACTTTCCAAAGTTTATAAATCAATTGCATTGGTTAGAGTGATAGTAGTTATGAACATAAATAGTTTTGCATGTGCTTATACTTTAAACATGTGAAGTGAAGCTTCCTTTTCCTTAATTCATATGTAGTTTTACATGTACTTGAATGTTAATACGTAAATAGTCCGGACATCCTGGGAACACGAGGCTTTAGTTAGCCCCAAGGAGGTCATTTGATTACCTCACTTCCCTAGTTCAACAGCGACATGTACTTATTTAATATCATTTACATGTGTTCCTACATTAAAATTTGGATAGAACTTTACTCCATATGCATAAAGATTTCAATCAAATAAAAATACAATCTTTACATGGTTTATCTTCCTTTATTTATGTATACATACATATGTATTTGAGAAAAGCAAGTGTTTAGTCTGGACATCCAAGAATATGAGGCTTTAAGTAGCCCCAAGGATGTCATTTGACTACCTCACTTTATAATGACATGTACTAGCTTATGTTCTTATACTTTTCTTTTATCAAGGATACATGTATTCATAATTGACTAAGTGATTGAATTAGTTGTTCATGTGATTTGGAGCTTTCTTTCTTATATTAATGCATACAAATTTGCATATGTTTGAATGCAAATGGGTATATAGTTTGGACATTCTGAGAATACGAGGCTTTAGTTAGCCACAAAGAGTTCATTTGATTACCTCACTTCTCCGATTAACAATGACACATTCCTATTTAATTTCATCCCTATGTATTTTTTGTATAAGAATTTAGATAGAGCTTTAAACTACTATATTAAATAATTCAATCACATAAAATGACATAAACTTCAAATACATGTATGCATTCATCATATAAGTGTGCCAAAAACATATTGCATGTATAGATACACTTAGGATTAAATCATATGCATGTTACATGTGATAGGAAGGAATGATTTAACATGTGTCATGTGATAGTAATCTAATTAGATTAATCCTAAGATGTCTTTCACATTAAATAGAGTTATTTAAAGTGAACATAAACTTAGGATTAATTAAAATGTATAATAAGCCATTCACTAAAGAGATCTAAATCAAACTAACATGCTTTAGAAAGTGACTTAAGGTAGGGATGAAAGAGGGTGTGGTGGTTATGTTTAGATATGAGGGGACACCACGCATATCGTAAGGGGTACTTATTGAAGTGATCGGGTATGACATTAACGTATGATGTACTATCTCGAAAGAAAGAGGCATCACCTTTCAATGGACCTAATCACTTAATAAGGACTCCTAAGGCATGATGGGACTTCGAATGTACCAAAGATTTTTCTCCTGCTTTACATGGATGAATAAAGCAGAGTTTATATTAAACTAGGTTCTAAAGTTCCCTATGGAGGTAAGCCTCCATAGTTAATTATATCCTAAGGAAGGTGAATTCCTTAAGAAAACTCTTGATTAAAGTACACAATTAAGGTCTTCAAAGATTTCAAGGTTAGACTATCAAAGGATTGGTTATGTTTAGAAAATCAATTGAGAAAGTTCAAATGGAGAGACTTATTTTGGAAGCCAAAGGAGATAAGTAGGGAATGCTCATGATACTAAGAAGCCTAGTGAGCATTCCAATCTATCCTATAGTTGGACTCTATATATTTGAAAGTGAAGAGACTTATATATTTTGAGTTGAAATTTTATTAGATTACTAAGGCTTATAATCCAGCAACATAAGATTGTTGAAATGCTTAAGAGGTAAGGATTTATGCTTGTAGCTTGAAAAAAATAGCAACATTTAATCATAAATCTAGGGAGCTTTAGCACAATGCCAAAGCATGACCTAAATATAAGTGAAGATGGCCATAAGATTTGCCTCCACAAGAGGATAAACCACGTTGACCTTATAAGGGAGTGGTACTAACTCCTCTTACAATTTTAAAACCATGTAATTCTGTCTTATGAATTTCAAGATACTTGGGCTATTATTTATTTAAAAATAGACTAAAATTCTTAAACCCACTCCCTAAGAGACTAGAGCATGAGTGATATAAATAATGGCTTAGTTTAATGCAAAATATTTTCAAATTTTATTTCAATTTTGACACTTCATTTTGACAAAGGCTTTATGATTTTGATTCCTATATGCATGATGAAAGTAGATTATTGGATAAATCAGCAAGAATGCGTGTTCTCCACTATAAAGGATGCCCTCACAGGTCAAGCATTCCCCTATCGTGCAAGGATGTAGATCACCTAATTTCAAGGAAGAAGGAAAATGCATGCATGATGAAATACATACAACATTCAGCTAAGGGGTTGCTAAATCTTTTAATTATCTTCTTTAATGCTTAGGCTTTATGGTGAGGTTATGAATTATTTAAAGCTTTAGTTATGAGTTGTTGTTGGGTAGAAAATTTATTTTTATCCTACGAGCCTAATCGCATCCAGGCCACACATTAAAGTATCAATCATTTAAGAAACTATGAAAAGAGTGTCATTTCTAATGCACAAACTGAACATAACATCAAATTATTTTATAGCTATCGTAAAAGAATAACAGGCTGGTGCGGTCGAGTACCACCATACAACCAAAAAAGAGAAAAGGTGGGTAGGCGAGCTCTACCCTTGTACAACCTGGAATATGGAAGAAAAATTATAATTTATAATGAATGAATACTATGGGGGGTCTTCATTCTTCATTTGATTTGATTTACTCCACTTCAAAGGCATCACATGGCCTCCCAAGACAAAGCCTTCTAGCCAATACTCATCCTTATCCCCCATAATACAAATCCTAATTCCTAATGCAAAATTACATTGAAAAATAAGAAAAGTAAATCTAACTACTCTTGCAAAATAAAGGTTAGCTAACATTAATATATTTCCACAAATAGTTATATTTATAATCTGGACTTAGAACCCTGTATATGGGTAACCAAGCCCACATGTTCTAGCTTGGATTATGCTTAGGGGTTTAAGCAACCTGCAAAGAGAGCATTCATATTTATTTTTAAGGGCCCCTTTATGCACAATCCCCTACAAAAAAACATGATTAGGCCAATATCGGTATAACATTCAGTCTACGAAACATACACCCTAACATCCAGTCTAAAATAATACATCACACCATGCACCATCACAACATAAAGCTAAAAGTAGTGACTTAGTACTAATGTGTGTGTTAAAGCTTGAGTGGTATATCTTAACTAGGCATTGAAGTTGTAGTTTTCTAAGTGTAGAAAGATTTAATTTAACATGAAGGGTTGATTTCACTTGAAGTATTTTAATTGATTTGAGAGTTTTAATTTGCGTTTTCTTTTGTTTCATTTGATTACACATAGCAACTAGGTGTTGTAAAGAGAAAGAAAAGGATTACCCTCTTCTATCCCTACCTTAAGCCACTTTTTAAAGCATATTAATTTGATTTAGTTCTCTTTAGTGAATGGCTTATTACACATTTTAATTTAATCTTAAGTTTAGATTCGCTTTAAATAATCCTATCCAATGTGAAAGGCATTTAAGATTAATTTAATTGAATTACTATCACATGAAACATGTTAAATCATTCCTTTCCATCACATGTAACATGCATATGCTTTAATCCTAAATGTATTTATACATATAACATTTTTTAACATACTTAAATGATGAATGTATATGTATGTGAAGTTTATATCATTTTGTGTGATTGAATTATTTATTATATTAGTTTAAAGGTCTATCTAAATTTTTATACAAAAATACATCGGGATGAAATTAAATAGGTACGTGTCATTGTTAACCAAAGAAATGAGGTAATCAAATGATCTTTAGGGCTAACTAAAGTCTCGTATTCCCGTAATGTCCAAACTATATACCCATTTGCATTCAAACATATGTAAATTTGTATGCATGAATGTAAGAAAGAGAGCTCCAATGATTAATTAATCCAATGTTTAAACAATTATGGATGCATGCATTTTTGATAAAAGAAAAGGGGTTCTAATTTCATAATTAAATACACACACATGTATAAGAGACATAAGCTAGTACATACCATTGTTAACTAGGGAAGTGAGGTAATCAAATGACCTCCTTGGGGCTACTTAAAGCCTCATAATCCCGGGATGTCTAGACTAAATATTTACTTTTCTCAAATACATATGGATGTATACATAAATAAAGGAAGAAAAACCATGCAAAGGTTGTATTTTTATTTGATTGAAACCTTTATGCATATGGAGTAAAGTTATATCCAAATTCTAATGTAGGAACACATGTAAATGAAATCAAATAAGTATGTGCCACTATTAACCAGGGAAGTGAGGTAATCAAATGATCTGATTAAGGCTAACTAAAGCCTCGTGATCCCGAGATGTCTGGACTATATACTCATTAGCATTCAAATACATGTAAAACTACATATGAATTAAGAAAAAAAAAAGCTTTACTTCACATGTCTAAGCTATAAGCACTTGCAAACCTATGTATATGTTTATAATTACTATCACTCTAATCAATGTAATTGATTCATAAGCTTTGGCAAAAATAATTTAAATTTACTAGAGATAATAGCCACACATATTAAAAATTAATCCAACACATGCAAGCTTACATAAAAGAAAACTCATTTGATTTAATGAATTTTGAAAAGAGATGGATGTATGAATCAAATGACATGCAATATTTAACATGATTGGAATGGAATAAATGAACATAAGCATATGATTTCATTTAATCAAATTAATTCCTAAGGACAATAATATCAAATAACACTATTTAAAATAAACCAAAGTTCTTTGTGTATCATTTTAATTTCATGTTTGATTTGAGTTAAGGGATGTGAGAAGAAGTTTGCGAATCCTAACCCATCCCCATGTTTGTAAGTTAATTTGGTTTTATGGAATGTGATTTAGTTAATTTTATGGATTAATTAGGTTATGATATGTATTAAGTCCATTAATTAACCCTTACATATATTACCTTAACATAATTATCCAAAAAATTATGAGCTAACATGATATGCAAATGAATTGAAAAGTAAATTAGCAATGGTCCTAGGAAATGAAAAGGCTTAATGCAATTAGCTCATAATTAATGATTAATTAGATTAAGAAACTTAATTAAGTACTCTTATGGATTTCCCACACATGTGGATTAACCATAATTTCTTTAAATGTCTTTAGGTTATTAAACACCTAAAGATCTACCCTTCAATTAATTAAGAAAGATCAGATGTGATTTAACTTTTTATTTAAACAAATTAAGTAATTAATTAGCCAATTAATCCTTAATTAATTTTTCTTGAAAAGTGAAAGGATCTTATGGAAAGCGATTAGGAAAGAGGTCCCAATCCTACTCCATAAGTTCCCTCATCGTTAAACAATGACAAATGAGCCCAATTAATCAATTAAATACTATTCACATGCTTAATTAACCCTTAATTAAGTTCAGAAGGTAATTAAGGCTTAACCAACTAATTTTCCTAATTGGTTAACCAATAAATCTCAAAAAAATTAGGGCAGAGAGAGGTCATCCCCTTAAACAATCTCAAAAAGTTTAGGGTTAATTAATTAATTAATTAATTAAGGAGTAATTAGGCTAATTAATTTTTTAATTAAATTTTAATTAAGTTCTAATTACTGATCAAAATTAATTAAGAATATTTTTTATAAATTCTTCTCTGAAATACATTTAAAATGAGTATTTATTTGTATTTTTTGGATTTTTTTATGATTTGTTATGATTTTATGAAGTTTTAGCCTTTAATTCCAATTAATTAGCCTTAATTAATCCTAATCCTATCAGTGCCACATGGCGTGCTGATGCGATGTGCTTCCACATGGTGCTACGAGATTGGATACTTAATTTATCACTGTCAATGCTGAGTTAGCTGGCGGCGGGATGCATTTTCTCGTGCGCTGTCCAATCTAAGATCGGACGACCATGATTAATCACACGGTTAATAACAGTAAAAATGATTCCATCTAATGGGATTTAATCATAGTCATCCATTTTGATCAAGCAGAACAGACGGCGCGTGATCTACCTTCCATTGAGTGACAAGAGACGGAGCCCGTTCACCATTGCTCGTGCGATTCGAGCTCACCCAAACTCGGATACACTCCAAATTGATCCCACACCTTCGTGCAAAGGATCTAAGAGGATCCAATGGCTATGATCGGTGCAGATGCACATTCTCTTTAAAAAGCTCCTAAAAAATTGAAGAGAGCTCAGTTTTAATGGCATTACCTCATCGAAGCTAAGACTAATGACTCACACACTTGATGAAGCTTTGTCTGGTTGAGATGAAGCCCTATTGAGCAGCAATTGAGTTGATTCCAAGTGGTTCACCTGGAAGACCAAGATTCGTCCTTTGGAGGCTCAGTCTTGATCAAAGTGGCACCTCCGGTGGGCTTGGAGCTCGAGGCTGATTCATTTGGCTTCGATGAGGTGCGAGGATGGTGTGTACAAGAGGAATTTGGTTTTGATTAAGAGATGAGGAAGTTGGGACAGGAGAAGGCTTTCCCTATTTTGGATGAGCTCAAGAAGGTGAAATCTGGCGAGGGCAAGCCTTGGGAAAGCTTAGGAGCTCACTAGGGGACTCAGAATTGCCTTAGGAAGCTCTTACAAATTGAATACGTGAGTTTGTCATGCGAATTGAGGGGGTATATCCCTCGATCACTTGTGATGGATGGACGGGATTGTCTCCCATTTTTTGGTTGGCCAAGCACTGCCAGAGCACCAGAGTGGTCGCCATCACCTCCATGTGACATGACTTGAGTGGAGAAAGGCTTGGGAGGTGGCTCAAGGTAGATATGGCTTAATCTTTGTCCATGGGGTTCTTGGCTTGTGAGCGAGGTGAGTTAACTCACCTCCCTTTGGTTCATGGCAAGCCTAGCCAACTTAAGGTGGGCTAAGTGGCTAGGTTAGACCCCAAATTAAGTGTTTGATGTTTGCCAAAAGAAAAGAGAGAGTGGACTTTGCCAATTTTGGCAAAATCCCATGTGGGGAGGCAAATCCAAGGAAGATTTACCTTGGGTTTGAGTCTAATTAGGTTTAGGCTGGTTTTGAGCTGACCCAAGGTTTGTTTGGGTCAAGTTTGGTCGAGTTCCAAGTGGTCTAGGCTTGGTTCAAAGGGGTTTGGCTCAATTTGACCATTATAGGTCAAATTGGGTTAGGTTGGATTAGGTTGACAAATTTGTCTAATTGGGTCAAACCAAGGTTAAGTTAGGTTAAAATGATGATTTGAAGAGTTTTGGTTCAAGTGGTTTCAATCAATTTGGCCTAGGTTTGATTTTGGCTCATTTAGATTCATATAGGTCAAATGGGTCAAGTTGACCAATTTAACCAAATTGACTTGGGTTAGGTGTTGGTTCAAGTTCAATTAATTAATTGGATGGGATTGTGGGCTTTAGTTTGAATTGATTTGGATTTAATTTTGTTTTAGGCCAATTTGACCCTTTAGGTCAATTTAGGGTAAGTTGGTAAACTAGGTCCAATTGATCAAACTGGACTTAATTATGGCTTTGGTCATGTTCAATAATCAATTTGGAATGAGCTTGAGCCATTGGTTGCATTCAATTTGGGTTGGATCATGATTTGACCTATTTTTCCCTTTTAGGTCAATTTGGGTCAGCATGGATCAAATGACCAATTGGGTTTGGTTTGGCTCAATAGATGGTTGTGGGTCAAAAAATTAATATGAGCATTCACCATCATCAATCAATCTCCTCCTTTATTCCTCCTTTTTATTCTCTTTTCTCTTCTTATCTTCATCCCTCTCATAAAGAAAGATGATGACAAAGAAAGAAAGAAAAGGTAAAGAAGAGAGGGGAAATTCAATATGATGGTGATTGCTTCTTTCTTTAAATGGACACCGCATAGAATCACAAGTGTATTTATTAGGGTGATCAGGTACGACATCGAGAAAAAGGTGTACTATCTTAAAAGATAGAAGTCACCACCCTATAATGGACCTAATCACTTAAATAAGGACTCCTAAGGACTTATGGGTCTACGGGATAATGTACTAGAGATTCTTCCCTTACTTTACATGAAAAAGTAAAGCATAGTTTATTCTAAATGGGTTCATTAAGTTCCCTATAGGGGCAAGCCCCCATAGTTAATTACATCATAAGGAATGAGATTCCTTAAGAATACTCTCGATTAAGGTAAATGATCATTATCTCCAAAATTTCAATGTGACTATCAACGATTTATTTTGGAAGATCAAATGGGATCAAAGAGTGGAATATATCAAACTATCCTGTGGTTGGGCTTTACATTTTTGAAATTGAATTATTTATATGAGTTGACTTTTTATTAGAGGTTTAGGACTTATAACTTCATAATACAAGGTTATGAAAATGCCTAAGAGATGAAGATTTATGATTATGACCCATAGAAGGGAGAAGCAATCTCATAACCTAAATCTAGAGAGCTTTGGCGAGGGCCGAAAGCACGACCTAAATCTAAGATAAAAATGGGTATTTGGTTTACCTCTACAAGAGATGACAAACCACTTGACTGCTTGGACTTATAACGCTTGGGGGTGGCTGGCAATTAACTCCTCCTACGATTTTAAATTCATGTAGGTAAGTCATATGGTTTATGCAAGATAGCTAGACTATTATTTATTTAGAAAGATACTAAGTCCTTAAACTCACTCCCTAAAGAGGCTAGAACATGTCAGGGTATGCTTCAAATGACCTTAATCTAATGCAAATCATATTACATGTTATTTTTATTTTTGGACAATTATTTGACTCTGGCTTATAAGATTCATATGTCTAATGCATGAGAAGTAAGATTATTGGCCAAAATCAGCAATAATGGAGGTGTGTTTCCACCATGGCTCTCAAAGATCAAGCCAAGTTTATATGGCGAAGGTGGAAGTCCTCTAATCAAGAGTGAAAATAATATGCATTTGTTCATGATGTTACAAAAGAAATACTCATCCAGCTAAGGGGTTGCTAATTCTTTTATCTTGATTTTTAGCCTAAGCTTTAAGTGAGGTTATGAGTTCTTTATTTTAATTTTGAATTGTTAAATTTGGTAAAAGATTTATTTTTTCCTGAGAGCCTAATCCACATCTAGGTCATACATTAAGCAAGAAAGAAACTAGGAAAAGAATGTCATCTTAATGCGCAAGCTAAACAAATCATCAATCAATTCATAAAGCTAATGCAAAAGAATAAAAGGCCAATTGTGGTCGGGCACCACCGCACAAACCCAAAAAATTAAATTGGGTAGTTGAGCTCTACCCTTATACAACTCGGATTACAAATGAATTAAGTACAATTAAGCAAGGAATTCATTATTATGGGAGTCTTCAAGCTTCATTTCTTCATTCTTCTTTTCTTCTTTCTTCTTCTTTTCTTCTTTCTTCTTTGGTTCCTTCTTTAGGATGGTTGGAAGGTGGTTTCTCCAAAGGCTTCACATGGTACATAAGATGTAGTCTCAGGACCAATGCTCATCCTAATCTCCCATAATAATCATTCCAAATCCTAATTGAAAAAATACTTGAAAAGGAAAAGTAAAGTCTAACTAACACCTACAAAATTGAGATTAGCTAAACAAACCATACAAATCCCAAGCATGTATGTTGTACTAAACACCGCACACATGGGTGACTAAGTCCACCTGGCCTAATGGATTATTCTTAAGGGTATACATACCTGCATAACAAAAATATTAATATTTTTTATTTATGATAGCGCCCCATAAGCACAATCCCCTACAAAAAATAATGGTTATACTAAACTATCCTACCATTCATTCTACGCACATTCACCCTAACATTCAGACTAAAACATATATCATAAAATAAAAGAAAATATCAAATCATGCACCACCCTAACCTAAAGTTAGAAGTGGTGGCTTAGTCTAATGTGTATGCTTTAAAAGGTTTGTGTGGTATGCTTAGCTATGGCTTTAAGTTTTGTATTTTTTAAGATTGAAAATGTTCAACTTAGAGGATGATTTCATTTAAGTTATTTTACTGATTTGGGTTGATTTTATTTTGTATTTTTCTATGGTTTGAATGAATACTACAATTAATTACTAAGTGTTGTAAAGAGAGGAAAAAGAGAAGAGAACTTCTCTTTCCTTCCCTACCTTAAGTAATTTCTAAA
Organism: Cymbidium sinense; assembly: GCA_021442155.1. Taxonomy (NCBI): domain Eukaryota; kingdom Viridiplantae; phylum Streptophyta; class Magnoliopsida; order Asparagales; family Orchidaceae; genus Cymbidium; species Cymbidium sinense. The sequence continues at coordinate 127,984,350 of CM038220.1, read as the reverse complement.
GTAGATTTATGTTTAGTTTCATTTAGTGAATGTTTTATTATGTGTTTTAATTAGTCCTAAGTTTAGATGAACTCTAAACAAACCTATTCAAAAAGAAAGGCATTTTAAGATTAAGTAAAGTGAATTAAGATCACAAAACATACATCGTTTCATTTCTTTCCCAACATGTATAACATGCATATGAATAAATCCTAAGCATGTCTATACATAAAAATGGGAATATTTAACACACTTTATGATAAATTCTAAGTGAGTAACTTAAGAAAATTTGGATGCTTATGATGCATGATTTTCATTAAGTAAAAAGTGGTTTCTTATCCAATTTTCACATGCACACATGTATGTATAAAAGGCATAAGTGAGTACGACACCATTGTTAACCTGGGGTGTAAGATACAAGACCTACTTTGGGCTACTTAAAGCCTTGCAACCCCAGGATTGTCCAGACTAATATACCACTTTTCTTAAATACAAGCATATGCACAAAATAAATGAATGGAAAAAGGAAAGGACGTAAAAAGTTAAACTTGATTGTTTGTTTTATTTATGCAATTTATATGTATAAGTGTAGATATCCTTCTTAAGTAGTAGCATAAGAATGAATAGGAAATGGAATTAGGAATTTGTTAGGCTCTTTTCAAATGAACTAAATGCTTTACCAAATCCTATTCAAAACTATTCTAAAATATGGGAGAAGGAAAACTACACTAAGCACATCCTTATATTGTACTCACATGAAAGCTTATAAATAAAATATAAGTAACACACATTCAGTTTTGATAATTGATTCATATATTTTGAAAATAATTTGGATTTAATAGTGATAATAGCCACTCATATTTTTATTTTAGCTAAAACATGCAATTTGACATAAAAGAAACATTTCATTTTCAATTTGATTTTTGAAAAAGTATGAATGCATGAAATCCATATGGCATACATATTTAGCATGTTGGGAAGGAACAAAAATGATGAAAGCATGTGAACACATTCACCCTAATTAATTCCTAAAGACAATCTTATGAAATTAGAAAGCTTAAACCAAATCAAATTATTTTTAAAGAAGGTTTGATTTTGTTTTTAGTTTGATTGAATTTGAGAAATGTGAGATGTGTTTGCTGTTCCTAATCCATTCCCACATATGTTTGTTATTTTAATTTAATTTTTAGATGATTAGATTCATTTTATATTTTTATTAGGTTAAGGTATGAATTAAGCATGTTAATTATCCCTTACCTATACCACCTTAGCATAACTAACCAAATAATTATGAACCAATGAGATGACATAAATCTCACAAGGAATTTAAATTTGCAATGCACCTAGGAAGAAAGGGGCCTAATATAATTTGGCTCATGATTAATGATTCATTAAACTAAGGGGTTCAACTTAAGTAATTTCATAACCCCTCTCACACATGTGAGTTGGATTTTGATTTCCTTAGTTGTACTTAAGCTCTTGAACACCTATGCATCTACCCAAGATAGATTAATTGAGTTCTGGAAAATTTTAGAATTTTATGAAATTAATTGAAGGAGTAATTAGTGAATTAACCCTTAATTAAGGATGGATTACGGAAGAAAAGGTGGGGTTAGGGAATATCTTAAGAAAAGTATCTCAAAATTACTTGCTAAACCTCACATTCACTTAATCAAAACTTAATTGGCTCAATCAGAGGGTTAAAACACTAATTATACCCTTAATTAAGCTTAATTACATAAAGGGGTAATTAGTAATTAATTAAGCAATCTCTTTAATTAAGCCACCAATAAATCCCAAGAAAATTGGGAGAGGCAGAAGTCATCCCTCTAATTCTACCCAAGAAGTTTGGGATTAATCAGTGGAGTAATTAGGGGTAATTAGCAAAATGACATTCCAAATAAAACCTAAATTCAAAGAAAAGAACTATTCAAAATTAATTAAAATTAATTTTAGAATATTTTATGTTCAATTATCTATCCAATGCAATTTATTTCATTTTTTTTATTTTTCTACACTTAGATATTAATTTAGGAAGGTTTGTTGATTAATTAAAGATTAAATAAGCCTAATTAAGTATTTAATCTCATCGGTGCCACATGTGTCGCTGATGTGGCGTGCACTTTCCACGTGGCATGATGGGATTAGATCTTTAAGTTATCACATCATAGCACCGCATCAACGGCGGTGTTACGCGCTTTCTCCTCAACCGTCCGATCAAGGATTGGACGGCTGAGATTAAAGTCGTAAAGGTTCTCTTATATCTTAATTCCATCCAAAATACATGGATGGACGGCCAGAGATTCATCCTTGTTATTCCCTATGAGCAATGGAGGCCATCCATGTTCTAGGGTAAGATCTGAGCTCATATTGGGCTAAACTTTAGCCCACACCATCTAAATCTAATGGAAAGCACACCTAATGACTAAAATTCCATGGGATTAAAATTCCTTTCATAAAGGACCAACACACATTGAAATTAAGATAAAAAAAATGGTTAACCTCTTATCAGGTGATCAACGGTGCATTCTTTTAGAAGTTTTCATTCGTATGCAGTTGAGACAAAGCTCTATTCAAGTTTAAAGGTCTTGAGAGTGGGTGGATGCTTCTAGAGACCAACTCCCCTTTGCACTTGAGTTCAATTTTGGTCTAGGGCACTCTTCGTTTTCCTTTGGAGCTTAGGAAAGAGCTTAGGTGAGCTTAACTTGGTTCTCTGATTGAACTTGAAGAAGGAATTGTATTGCTTTTGAGTGTGGAGTCAATGAGATTTTGAGTGGAGTTCCCTTATTTTCATACTGTGAAAATCGAGAAGATGAAGTTTAATTTCACTCTAGGAAGCTTGGGAAGGCTGAGGAATGGCTTCTTTGACTTTCTTAGGTTCAATCAAATTGAGGACTTGTGAAATGAAATCAAATTAGGGGGAGTATATCTCCCCCTTTGGCAATTGGACTGTCGTGAGTGACCTTGCCATTTTTGATCAATTGCCTTTATTTAGTGGGTTTGTTAGGCTATTAGATGAGTCATTGAATTCGGTTTGGCTAGAGGAGTGGAATGGTGAACTCCCCCATGTGCTCAAAACAAGTGGAGGCAAGATTCCCAAGTGGCCATTTCAATGGGAGTGGTCAGTTTTGGGTTTTGGTTGGGTTTGAATGACCCAAATCGATTGGATCATGTGCACTAGGTCCATTAGTGATGATTTGGTCCACTAAGAGGATGTTAAGTGTCCATGAAAAGGAATTGACCAAATTCCAAGTGATTTTAATTTTGGGTTACCCTATGGCCTAGGGGTAAAATGATCATTTGACCTTGATTTCAATTTGGGCATATTTGGTGTGATGAGAAATTAGGTTTGTCCAAGTTTCATTGAATTTGGAGTTGGTTTGATGTGATTTGGCTCGTGTTGACCCATTTAGGTCAAAATGTGTCAACTTGGGTAAAGTTGACTAAATGGTCAAATTGGGTCAAACCAAGGGTTGGGTCAAGTTCATATGATCATTTGAAATATTTTGGTATCTTTGGTTTGATTCAATTTGGTTTACATTTGATTTTGGTTCAATTGAGTTCATATAGGTCAAATGGGTCAAGTTGACCAATTTGACCCATTTGACCTATTTGGGTTAGGTCATGGGTTGGTTCATGTTTGGTTGGTCATATGAAATAGATTGGTATCGTTGTTTCTAATCAAGTTGGTTTATGTTTGGGTTTGGCTCAAAATGACCTTTTAGGTCCAGTTGGGTCAAGGTCAATTGGGCTAGGTTAGGTTTAGTTGGCCAATTGAGGCTTTGGTCAAGTTCAACAATCATTTTAGAATGAACTTGACCCATTGGTTTCAATCCATTTGGCTTAGATCAAGTTTTGACACATTTTTAACTTTTTAGGTCAAGTCGGGTCAAGTTGGATCAAGTGGCCAATTGGGCTAGGTTAGGCTCAAATGTTGACTTGGTCAAGTTCAAACATTGATCATGAATGAACTTAGATCATTGGTTTCATTTGGCCTTTGATGGATTTTGGCTATGCTGGGTTTCATTTTGGCTAAGTGTTGACTTAGTTAACCCTTAAGTTTGACTTGGTTTGACCCAATTTGAGTGATTGGTCATCTCATGATGATTGATGATCATGATGAGAGGTATTGGTGAGCTTGGTTCAATCCAATTTGGTTAGGATTAGAATTTGGCTCATAAGGGTACTTTAGGTCACTTTAGGTCAAGTGAGCCTAAAATGGCAAATGGCTTGATTTGAGTTTGATTGAACTTGCATATGGACTTATGATTGAAGTATAAATCCATTTGCAAGTGGTTTGAAGTCAAATGAGTTTTGATTCATTTGACAATTTCAAGTTCAAAAGGGTGAACATGAAATGGATTTTAGCTTGATTTTTGAATTGAGTATTGGTTAAGTGATTGAAGTTTGTATTTATATTTGGATTCATGATTGGAGGATTGATTGAATCATGAAGAAAAATCAAGGGATTGGCTTGATTTGAATTTGATTTGGCTAAGTTCAAGAATTTGACTTGAAAGGTTTAGGTTGAATTTTGGTTGAATTTGGATTTGATTTTTGAAGTTAGTTTTGGTTGTTCAAATTTATATTTCATTTATATATGTGAATATGAATGAGAATATAAATGGGTTATGAGAAAATTTCATGAGTTTGAAGTGATTTGATCATGATCTAGGCTAAGTCCTTAAGAGAAAATCAAAGTGACTTAGGAAAGATTTGTGATTTGAACTTGAATTTTGGATATAGTTTGAATAATTTGAATTTATATTTCATTTATATATGAGAATATAAATGAAAATATAAATGAGTTGTGAGAAAATTTCATGAGTTTGGAGTAATTTGATTATGATCTAAGCTAAGTCCATGAAGGGAAATCAAAGGGCTTAGGCAAGATTTGGAATTTGGAATTTCAATCATAGATTTCAATCATGGGTTTCAATCATCTGACATTGATTTGAGTTTGGAGGAAATAAATTAAGCTAGAATTGATTTAAGTTTGATGTTGATTTGATTTGGAATTTGACTTGAAGGAAGGAACTGAGGAATGTGGTTCAAGCTATAGTGTAGGCAAATTTCCTAACACCCCTAAGCCATGCCCTATTCTTATGGCTACCTCTTCTAAGTCTCTAGGGTTAGGTTGAGTGTCCACCTAATCACTAGATGTGTCTTAAGACTAAGGATCTCTTAAAGTCTAAGAAGAGTCCTATGTCTAAGATGGAGGGGTTGAGAGCTCATCCTACAAATGAGGTCAACAATGGTCAAGTCATATTCAATCATTGATCATGGGTTGGTGTGAAGCCATGGTTTCAATTGATTTGGTGTAGGGTAGGTTTTAGCTAGATTGGGTTCATATGGGTTAAAGGGTTGACTTGGTCAAATGACCAAGTTGACTTGGTTTGACCCAATTTGAAAGGAAATTGATCATCCTTAGGTGATCAACAATCATGGTATGAGATTTGGATGGGCTTGGTTCAATCCAATTTTGGTTGGATTAGAACTTGGTTCAAATGGGTTCTTTAGGTCACTTTGGGTCAAGTGAACCTAAATGGGTCAATTGGCTTGATTTTGGTTTGATTAAGATTTAGTTGAATTTATATATGAGTTTAGGATTGAAATATAAATTCAACTACAATCAATTTGAGTTTCAATATGTTTTGGTTCATTTGGAATTTTCATGTCAAAAGAGCTAAGTTGGGTTTGACTTGAGTTGATTTTAATTTGGCTTGAAGATTGTAGATTTCATTTATATTTGGATAGATGATTGATGTTTGATTCAATAGAAAATCTATTGATTTTGGCTTAATTTAGAGAGGATTTGGCAAAGTCCAAGGAATTAGCTCAAAGGGTTTAGATTGGGACTTGATTTGATTTTGGATTTAGTTTTGGTCATTTTAATGTATATTTTATTTATATTTGGTAAGATAATTGAAGGAATAATTGATTTATAAGAAAATCAATTGAATTTGAAGTGATTTGAAGAAAAATGTGGCTAAGCTCATGAAGGTAGGTTAAAAGGGCTTAGGAGGGAATTTGATTTAGTTTGACTTAATTTTGATCATTGGAATGTGAGTTTATTTTATATTTGTGAAGATGATTGAATATATAATTGATTTATGAGAAACTCAATTGATTTTGGATTGATTTGGGTTAAAATTTAGCTAAGCTCATGGGGGTAGGTCCATAAGACTTAGGAAGGGTCTTGACTTGACTTGATTTAGTTCAATTTAGTTTTGATCATTTAAATGTAGATTTAGTTTATATTTGGGAAGATATTTTATGGAATAATTGATTTATAAGAAAATCAATTGAGTTTTACTTCATTGGAATAGGATTTTGGCTAAGCTTATGAAAGTGGATCACATGGCTTAAGAGGGGTTTGGAGCTTGGATTTGATCTTGGGTTTCAATCAATTGGAGTTGAATTTGGATTTGAATTTGATAAATGATTGAGGGATTCAATTGATCTTGGAGAAACTCAATTGAATTTGAATTGAATTGGATTTAGCTAGGGTTAAGTCCATGGAATTCAATCATAAGGCTTAGGAAGGGTTTTGAGCTTGGATTTGAGCTTGAGATTGATTGTAGATTTTGGAAATTTGATTTTGAATTTGAATTTGGGGTTTGGTTTGAGAAGGAGAACATGGATTGGGTTTAAGCCAAAGGATAAGTAAATCTCCCTAAGTCTCTGAGGCATAGCCTAGTCCTATGACTAACCCTTCTAAGTCTCTAGGCTTAGGTTAAGTGTTCACCTAATCACTAGAAGTGTTTTAAGACTAAAAACCTCTTAGTGTCTATAAGAGTCCTAGATCTATGATGAGGAGATTGAGAACTCACTCCAAAAGAGAGGTCAATAGAGGGCAATTCTCTTTCTTCTCTTTATAACACTTAGTTACTAAGTGTAATCAAATGAAACAAGAAAAACACAAATTAAAATTCTCAAATCAATTAAATAACTTCAAGTGAAATCAACCTTTCATGTTAAATTGAATTTTCCTACACTTAGAAAATACAACACTAATGCTTAGTTGAAACATACCACACAAGCTTTAACACACACATTAGAATTAAGTCACCACATCTAGTCCTAAGTTAGAATGATGTTTGTATGGTGTATGTTTTATTTTTTGATGTATTATTTTAGACTGGATGTTAGGGTATATGCTTCATAGACTGGATGATAGATCGATGTTAGCTTAATCATATTTTCTACAGGGGATTATGCTTAAGGGGTTTCTTAAAAATAAATATAAATGCTCTCTTTGTAGGTTGCTTAAACCCCTAAGTATAATCCAAGTTAGGACAAGTGGGCTTAGTTACCCATATGCAGGGTGTTAAGTCCAAATTATATATATAACTGCTTGGGATTATATGTGTGTTTAGCTAACACTTGTTCTGCATGCGTAGTTAGATTTACTTTTCCTATTTTTAATGTAATTTTGCATTAGGAATTAGGATTAGTGCTATGGGGGATTAGAATGAACAGTGGCTAGAAGGCTTTGTCCTGGGAGGCCCTGTGATGCCTTTGAAGAAAGCATCATCCAAATCAAGAGAAGGAAGAAGTAGGAAAGAAAGAACTGAAGGAAAGAAGACCCCATAGCATTTTATAAATTGAAATTACTCTTTCATACTGGGTTGTATAAGGGTACAGCTTGGCTACCCATGTTTTCTTCTTTTTGGGTTGTACGACAGCACCTGACAACACCGGCTTGTTATTCTTTTGTGATAGTTATAAAATTGATTAATGTTGTGTTTAGTTTGTGCATTAGAAATGGCATGCTCTTATTAGTTTTTTAAATGATTAATGCATTAATGTGTGGCCTGGATGCGATAAGGCTCTTAGGATAAAATAAATTTTCTACTTAAGTAATTACCGATTACTAAAATTTTCTACAACTCATAACCTCACCATAAAGCTTAGAATGTAAATCAAGATAATAAAAAGATTTAATAATCCTTTAGCTGAATGGTTGAATGTTTCACAACATGCATACCATATTATTTCGCTCTTGAAAATAGGGGGATTTCCATACTTGCTTGATAGGGGAATGCTTGACCTGTGAGGGCATCCCTTATGGTGGAAAACACCCATTTCTTGCTGATTTAGCCAACAACTTCATTTAATAATGCATATAGGCATCAAAATCCTAAAGTCATTGTCAAAATGAAGTGTCAAAATTGAAATAAAATTTGAAAAGATTTTACATTAGATTAAGTTATTATTCATACCACTCATGCTCTAGTTTCTTATAGAGTGGGTTTAGAAATTTAGTCTCTTTTCTAAGTAAATAACAGCCCAACATTCTTACAATTCATAAGACCGGACTATATGGTTTTAAAATCATAGGAGGAATTAGCTGGCAATCACTCTAGGCAGTTATAAGCCCAGCAGTTTGGTGGTTTGTTATCTCTTGTAGAGGTAAACCTTATGCCCATTTTTTCTTAGATTTAGATCGTGTTCTAAGTTGTATTAGAACTCCCTAGATTTAGGATCTGAGGTACTTGTTTCCTTCAGGCTACAAACATATATCCTCACCTCTCAGGCATTTCCATAATCTTGTGTTGTTGGACTATAAGCCTTAGCAATCTAATAAAATTTGACTCGAACATAAAATTCTCTTCAATTTCAAATACATAAAACCCAACCATAGGATAGATTGGAATGCTCATTAGGCTTCCTAGTTTCATGAGTATTTCCTACTCATTCCTTTTGGCTTCTAAAATAAGTCTTCTCCTTGAATTTTTCCAATTGATTTTTCAAATACAATCAATCCTTTGATAGTATAACCTTGAAATCTTTGGAGATGATGATTGTCTACTTTAATTGAGAGTATTTTTAAGGAATTCACCTTCCTTATGATATAATTAACTATGGAGTCTTGCCTCCATGGGGAACTTTAGAACTCAGTTTAATATAAACCCTGCTTAATTCATCCATGAAAAGTATGGGAAAAATCTTTGGTATATTCGAAGACCCATCATGCCTTAGGAGTTCTTATTAGGTGATTAGGTCCATTGAAGGGTGATGCCTCTATCTTTTGAGATAGTACATCATACCTCAATGTCAAACTTGATCACTTCAATAAGTACCACCTACGATCTACATGGTGTTCCCCCACATCTAAAAATAAATACCATAGATTCTTCTAGCCACTCCACTGGGGAGGGTTCCTCTCTCCATCTTTAGTAGACAATTATTATCTCTAAGCATCGATAGTGGACTTATATTTTATATATGCTCAAGACTATCTTTCTTTTCATTGGCACTTAGACAAAGCTAGCCAACATCCTTTAGGTTTTAGGACCTCACTCCATGTAGGTCTTGAAACCCCTATTGGGTCCCCTAATAGGTAAAAATAAATAAATTAATAAAAGGTGACAACTAAATTTAGAACCTCTTTTCCACTAGCTTGGTGAGGCAAGGTTTATCCCATATTCAAAAAGTTCCAATAAAATTCAAACTAAACAAGTAAAATATTTTGTAAAATTTTTCAAAAGCACTCTTTCTAAATAAAAATATTTTTGAAATGCACTTCACAAGGCACAAAGTTTACAAAATATAAAAATTTCAAACCTCTTTTCAAATAATAAGGATAATCAAGCCTCATTTAACATAGTTAAATTTTTTAAATGAGGATCCTTTTCAAAAAGTCAAAATCAAATATGCATCATCAAAATCATTTTTCAATAAATTTTCAAAAGCACATTTTCAAAATAAGATCAATCAATCAACCAACTCTATTTAACATACCCTAATTGTTAAACAAGAGTTCCTCAAAATATTTCAAACACATTCTTCAAAATTAACCAACCCCATTTAACATACCTAAATTTGTTAAATCGAGTTTCATTTTCAAAATCAAAACAAAATTAAGAATCAACATATCATTAAACCTCACTTAACATACCCAAATTTGTTAAGTGAGAGCTCCTTCTTTTCAAAAGCAAACATCACACAGAAAATCAAAATATATTTGAACTCAATTTTGACATACCAAATTTATCAATTGAGAGTTTCATTTTTCAAAATCAAAACAAATTAAATTCTATTTAACATACCTACATTTGTTAGGTAGAGTTCCCCTTTTTCAAAACCATGAAAATCAAAACACATTTGAATTCCATTTGACATACCCAAATTTGTCAAATAGGAACTCTATCATCAAACAACACATAAAATAAATTAAACTCTATTTAACAGACCCACATTTGTTAAATAAGAGTTTCCCTTTTTCAAATCAAAATAAAGTATCAAACATACTTGAACCCTACTTAACATACATAAATTTGTTAAGTAAGGGTTTTCTTTTCAAAACTATATATCAAACACATTTGAACTCCACTTAACATACCTAAATTTGTTAAGTAAGGGTTTCATTTTCAAATCAACAAAACATCAAACATATTTTGGGCTTTACTTAGCATACCTAAATTTGTTAAGTAAGGATTCTACTTTCAAATCAAATTAAATAAATCAAACATATGACAAACATCATCACAAACAAAAATGCTTTCAAAAATTATTTTCAAAAATACATTTGAATCTCATTTAGCATACCTAAATTTGCTAAGTAAGGATTCCAAAGTCAAATTTAAAAAAAAAAGGATCAAACAAAATAAATTCATCTCCAAAATCTCTCCAAATAAATGAATCCCATCCAACATGCCCAAATTTGTTAAATGTGGTTTCAAATCAAAATCAAATCCTATGGCAAAGTGTCTCCTCAAAATATCAAAATCTCTCCAATTCAATGAACCCCACTTAGCATACCTAAATTTGTTAAGTGTGGGTTCAAATTCCAAAATCAAGAATCAATGATTGAAGGAAACTATTAAAGCAAGGTTTTGATTCAGTACTATTTTCAACAAATACAGAGATAGTAGTTCAGTCCTTCATTTGCTTCTTCACTCTATTTTTCACCATGTCTTTTTGAAAGATGATCTTTTCCTTCCCCTCTGGTATGGATTTGGCCTTGAATCAGGCCATACTCACCAACACCACCACGCACATCTTTCAGTTTGGGCATGGATTTGAGGTTATCCGAGTCACCTGCGAGGGGCCAGCCCTCACAACCGTCAACAGAGAGGAGGTGGTAGGGTATAAGTCAGTCTTTCATTTTGACATCCCTTTAGATTTTGTGTTTCCCTCACTAAAAAGGAAGGTCGTCGAGGTTCTTACACAGTGCTAGTATCAGTTCCATCTATTTTGGTTTTAGTGTCAGTGTCTACAATGCTAGTTGTTACAGTGCCCGTCATCCAGTCCATTGTCGCCCCCACTGCAGCCCCAGCGAGGGCTAGCACCTCCTCACTAGTTTCCCGCACTATGAAGAGTAAAGCTATCTTGGTCTCTGAGATAGTCTCCCCTACCTTTAAGGTAGGCTCTAGTTCTCATTTTGCTCTGCTTAACAGGATGCAACACCGTAACAATAACTGAAAGATTAAGCCGTACCATGAGCGAGCAGCTAGGGAGGTAGACGGTACCTCTCACATTACTGATGAGGGTTCCCCTCGTGAGACCTCTCTAATCTTGAGTGGTAGTAGGTTTCACCCCTCTCGGCTTCAAATGGAGAGGAGGATTATAGGAGAATTATTGTATTACCTCCACCACCAGCATAGTTTGAGGTACCAGCTAGGGAGAGTAGGAAGCCCTATGCTGATCTACGATCAATTCTTCGCCAGGTTGGCAGAGCCCACGGATGCTCAGAGTCAGGTACATTGTTTGATTTGAGGACTATGATCCCTAGGAGTGTGAGGGATCATATATGCAATGAGTAAGTCTCAGAGGCTAGAGTAGTAGCCCAAGTGGGCAGGAAGGAGAGAAGGAGGTGCGTTAGATAGTCGATAGCCTCAGTATTGATGGATTTCCCTAATCAGTGGGCTTTTTGAGCTGATCACACTGACAACATAGTCCTCACACGTACTACCAGCCACAGAAGGAGAGCTCCAATAGAGAGTCAGTGGTGTCTCCACAATCACACTGCTCCACTCGTCGGTCACCATCACCTATCCAAGTCCCTCCTTCTATAGTCCTCACCAAAGTATAGAAACCTGCATCTGGAGAGAGGACATCTCCATTGGTGATCCGGCTACATCCTTTGGATCCCGCTCCATCCATGCCACTCATTGAGGAGAGGTTGATCTCTCCTATTTGACCTTCCACTTTAACAGTAATGAAGAAAGAGTGGCGACCCAAAAGAGTCATAGTTGCTCCACCACCATAGTCAGTAGAAGAGAAAGTAGGGGATACTACTGCAGTCCCCATGGTAGTTGATCCCCCTAAGGATAGCACTCCATCAGTAGGTAGTATCTGATGTATAGATTCAGATGAGCATAGTCACACAATTAGTCGTCAGTGGATGTTTGTACTGGTTCAGCCAGGTAGAGTAGGGGATCGTTCACTTGATGACATCTAAGAAGACTACTTTACTGAGAAGAAGGAACTTCTCAGGAGTGATCATTCTGATATAGAAGATGGTAAAGTAGAATTTGACCCCGATGAGGATGACTTATTTGAGGATTCATCAGAAATCCACATGGTTGATACTCGAAGATACCTCCACAGAGACCATCAAAGTCAAGAAGGTATTGTTATCAATGAAGGAGACACCTCTCACTCGACCCATTACCTGCTTTAGTAGCTCAAGCAGAAGGAAGAGCATATCAGCAGGATGCAGAGAAGGGTCAAGGATTTATTAGCAGTAGTTCTAGCACTATAGAACTAAGTTCCAGTTTCTTAGCCTAGTCTGATGGAGGTCGATCGGCCTGAGCTCTTACATGTTTTACATCCTCCCAAGAGTGCCTCTCCTATGGATCAGGATAGTGGTAGTTTACATAGGAAGCTTAAAGATAATTCCTCCGTGCATGAGAAAGACATCAAACAGATGGTGGAGCAACAAGTGAGGGAAGCGTTGGCACAAGCTCATGGAAGCTCATCCATTCCACAGGGTAGACCATACATGGAGGAATTTAATGTAGTCCAATACTCCAAGGGGTCTGTGCCACCTTCCTTCAAGAGTTTTTATAGAAGTGGGAACCCGTGGTAGCATATGGCACTTTTCAGAGCCAGCTATTACAATGCCGGTGGATGTGACATACTTCTCTTCTGCTTGTTTACTAGCAGTCTATCAGGGGTTGCATTTGATTGGTGTGCTGAATTGCCTAATGGTTTGGTGAAGACTTTTGCTGAGTTGGAAAAACTCTTTGTCAACAGATTTACTGGAGCCTTGCAGAGGGTAACTGTGGGTGACCTCATTGTAGCAAAATAAAATACCAATGAGTCTCTTATTGATTACATTATCATGTGGCATAACCTGAGTATGAAATGCAAATCACAGCTATCCGAATAGCATGCCATGAAATTCTTCTCAAGAAAATCCATGGCTCGGTTGCTTTCATGCTCAAGGGCTTCAAAAACAAAACCTTTGAGAAATTAATCAAAAAGGAGGCCAGTCTATAAGAGAAAGATAAATAGTTACCTTTCAAAGACCAATCATCCAAACCGAAGCTATAGAAAGTATTTGAGAAGAGGTCAGGGATAGTTGTGTCAGTGGACAAAGGGAAACAGCCAGCCAAAGTTTAGTTTGAGAGACCACGAGCTCAGCAGCCTCCTTTGCCACCTCCTCTTCCACCACCCTGGCCATCATAGCGGCCACCATATCGACCATAGCGGTCGCCACCACCGCCTCCACAGTAGTATGCACAGCAATGATACCCATATCCACTGCCAGGTAGCTTCTATCCATCTACTCTTCTTGACAAATTAAATAAGCCCTATTCATTCAAGAGGGAGGTAGTCAGAAAAATCTTTAAAAATCTCATAAAGAAACCTGATTTCCTACTATCGGAGCCTAAGAGGCTGGAGGAAGTGGGCAAGAGTGATGATTCTAACTTTTGCCCCTGCTACCACATGTTAGGCCAAATCTTAGAGGATTGCATCACCTTCAGAGACTAGCTTGAGCGCAACTACAGGTTGGGCGCCATTATTATCTCTAAGGAATACTTCTTGGAACAACCATCTAGTTATATTAGAGTAATATTTGGGGATACATGTGATCATCTCAAGATAAAAGAAGGTTGGAATATCTCCTTATCCCAAACCTCTAAAAAGATCAACTCAAAGATCAAGTAATTTTCCTTGCAGGTGCCTGAGGCAGCTCAAACCTCCAACATCAAGGAAGGTTTGCAAGTTGCCAAAAATAACTCGGGGAGGGTGAGAGCTCAGCAGTAGCAACAACAGTCCACACTTGCCCGGGATAGCCAAGTAGTGCAACCACCATCCCAGTTCAGCACACCTTCCATCATTGTAGCTACTTCCACTCCACCCAGCTCTTCTTCTACTAGCAGAAATATTGTATCTGTGGACGAGGGCCCTAAACATCTCGCTCCATTTACTTTACTTGATCTCTATCATGTACCTCTACCTAGAAAGAAATTAATAAAGAAAGTATATTCCACTTATATCTTCTTTAGTTTTGATAGTCTTGATGATCTCATTCTAGTTGAAAGCTCTCCAAGTCTAAATAATAATAATAGCACAAATAATTTTGATGCTTTCTCATATGATTCAGAATCGAACTTTCCTTTCCTGAATTAATCGGGTTCACTCATTGAGATTATCTTGGAGTCAACCGACTTTGAGGGTTCGATAGGTGAAGCTAAAGGTATGCCCGATGAGCAAGTAGAACTTTCCACTAACCCGCCACATGAAGTCACCTAAGTAAACCTATGCAGTGGCAAAGTTCTACCTCATAGGGTAGAACCTCGGGATAAGGGTAAGTAAGTCATTGATTCTAGTAAGTAGAGAGTCCCTCCATAGGATGCTCTGCCTATGGATATGCTTGCGGAGGATCAAGCCAGAGTTTATTGCAATATCCTTACTCTTCTTAGAAAGCAACCAGCTAATTTAAGCATATATGACGCCCTTGTCTTATCTAAAGAGATGAGAAAATATCTAATCAAGGTCTTATTTGATCTTGAGATATGCTTAGCTCAGCTGATCGCTTCTGAAGAGGATGCATGGCACTCGAAGGACATCTTAGGAGTTACATTTAGTGATGAAGACTTAGTTCTATAGATGATCGAGCACATCCGTCCTCTTTATAATGCAGAAGAAGGGTCTGAGTCAATTGATGTCATGGTGCACATTATGAGCCTAAGAACCCTTGCATACTTGAGGATCGACATCTCCAAACTCCAAAAAGAAAGGATGATGTTCAGAGGATTCAATGAATAAGGCGAGAGAGCCTTAAGCTCCATAGTGTTGGCCTTAGAGATAGATGATTGGAAGATTGAAGCTAAGTTTCACATTATAGACTCAGATACTTCTTTCAATACTTTGCTTGGGAGACCGTGGATACATGAAAATAACACAGTTCCATCCTCTCTACATTAGTGTATGAAGTTTGTGAGAGGTGGGATCGCCTACTGTGTCGAATGAGATCTCAAGCCATTTTTAGTTCATGAGGTTGGCATATTTGAGGATGCGGACTACTACCTCCCTCAAAATCTACAAGTTTATTCTCCCAAACTTGGCCAAAGTTCAAAAATAAAAGAAAAACAAAAAGAGGAATAATGAGAAAAAGAAAAGGAAAAAGAAATGAAAAAAAAAAAAAAAAGGGAGCAAGAAGTAGACTTCAAGGAGAAAGTGGAGCATGACATTAGATTCCTCCCACAGTTCGTTACTCCATTCGAATATATGGGTAGGATGACCCAACCTCCACCATGTAGAGGAAGAGACCAGTTTAGAGGCAGTCCCAGGGGTGGAAAACCTTCTTATTAGCCACCCAATAGGAGATATGTCCCAGCTATCAGGAGTACACATGTTATCAATATAGACTTAAAATCTAGTTTAGAGTATGAGTCTTATATGGTTAGCATGCCAACCAGCTCTTCTCAGCAGTAGATTCTTTTGGAGGTGACATTTGAGCTAGATATCGATGAAGATCAGGCACCAAAATAAAGCATAAGTGTATCCAAGTCTATATATGAAATCTTTAAGAAATAGTTTGGAACCTTAGCTCTAACCCCACTTTTCTCACAAAAAGTTGAGGGTTTGGTAGTTAAGCAAGCCCCTAAATCATCCACAGATGTGAAGACTCGGAGGCTTTTTCTGGGAGCATCATCCTCATGTCAAGAAGTTGATGTAGAACTTGAGGATGATTTATATAAAGATTTAATAGAATTGCCTTTTGATTGGTACTCGTTGTGTGTTCTAAATTTAGCAAAGAAAGGATTGATTCCACATGGTTGGTCTAAACACAAGTTAGATTACTTCAAGAGGTTATGGGATAATAAAAGTAGACATTCTCAATCAAGATTAGGACTAGGATTCAGTATAGTGGGTCTAGTTGATGATGACGATTACTGCCTAGTCATCAATAATCATTTGAAATCTAATAGGTTCTTTTCAAATCACATTAACTCATATGAAGACGTGTGCTTAAAATTTTCAGATGGTCTAGATGATTTTGAAGTCAAAGATGCACTGTCAAAGTTTGAAGAGGAGATCAATTCAACCATTGATGAGGTTAAAGAAATCAAATTAGGAACTAAAGATAACGCACGCCCGACATACATCAGTTCATTATTGAATCAATCTAAAACCAATGACTTAGTTAGGTTATTAACTAAGTTTAAGGACTGCTTCACATGCAGTTCTAAAGAGATGCACGATTTATCTCTTGACATAGTAGTCCACAAATTAGCAATAGAGCATAGTGCTAACCCTATCAAGCAAGCTCCTAAACGTATGTGATTAGACATTGAACAACAGGTCATTTCTGAAGTCAAGAAACTGATCGATGCCGATTTCATCTGGGAAGAAAAATATCTCACCTGGTTGGCCAGTGTAATTCTAATTAAGGAGAAGAATAGATAAATTTGCATATACATCAATTTTAGAGACTTAAATAAGGCATGTCCAAAATTTGAATTTCCACTACTGACACCAGAACTAATGGTGGACATTGCCTCATCTCATGCATTCTTCTCCTTCATGGATGGCTCATCCAGATATAGCCAAACAAAGATGGCCCCTAAAAATGAGAAAAATTATGCTTTTTGAACCCCGATCAGAATCTATAGCTATAAGGTCATGCCTTTTGGTCTTAAAAATGCCGGTGCTACATTCCAACAGGCCATGACTTGGATTTTTTATGAACTCATTCATCATCAAGTTGAATGCTACATTGACAATCTCGTATTCAAAAGTAAAGAAAAGGAAGATCACCTCTTTGACTTGAGAGTAGTTTTTAAATGGTTAAGACAATTTAACCTCAAAATGAATCCCCTGAAGTGTCCATTCAAAGTAGCTTCAGGGAAATTCCTTGGGTCTGTTCTCCGACACCGTGGAATTGAAATTAATCCAGAGAAGATTAAGGCGATATTAGAGATGCCACCCCCTAAAAGTTTAACTCAATTTAGATCATTTCAGTAGTGGTTGGTGTATCTCAGATGCTTTATATCCAATCTGTCGGGTAGATGCCATCCATTCTTGGCACTTGTCAAAAAGGATGCCAAGTTCAAGTAGGATGACAAGTGTCAGCATGCCTTTGAAGACATCAAGCACTACCTAATGATGCATCAGTTCTAGCAGCCCCTATCCTAGGCAAGCCACTGATATTATACATTATTGCATTAGATGACTCCCTCAGTGCTTTGTAGGCCCAAACAAATGATGAAGAGATATGGAACACTCTCTACTATCTCAATCACCGTCTAATCCCTGCTGAAGCAAACTATCCACCCATTAAGAAGCATTGCCTAGCTTTAATATTTGCTTACCAAAAGCTATGACATTACATGCTTTCTCATAAGGTGGACTTGATCTCTAAGATCAATCCAATATAATATTTCATGACAGGGTGGATGTTATCCAGACGGTTGGCATGTTAGTCCATGATTCTATCAAAATTTGACATTACTTTTGTGCCCCTCTATGCAGTGAAAGGACAAAAATGTTTGAAAATATTATCCTTAAAGTCATGTTTGAAAATCTTCATCATCAATAAAAATCCTTCTTCAAATCAAATATTTTCCTCATTTGAAAACATCTTTGTTTGTGAATTGCCATGATGTGCTTAGGATAGTTGTAAGAGAACCCAAGCGACATCCTATTTCCTTTAACACTACACAAACACATATCAAATAAGCACATATTTTGTCTCGGGCTACTTTGATGTGAGATAACACCCCTTGCATCCCTCACTCATTAGCTGCTTTAGGACTGGTTGACATGTTACCTTGCTAGCGAGTCACCCAGTGGTCCCTTGTTCAAGAGGATGTAAGTCTGCCACACTTTCTTTTCTGATTTGATCGCTGCACAATGACGAGCGCCTTGTCAGGATGGTAGGTCTTACTACACAATTAGTATGCTATCATCATGTTGGCTTCATTTAAGAGGATGTAAGTCTGCTACACCTTCTTCTTAAACTAGCTATCATTTATTGACTAGGACAAGTATATCTAAGGATTAGGGTAAGTCCCCCAACAGCTCCTTTCCTCCTGACTACTTCAACTCTGGGTCCAGTCCTTTCTCGTGATTCCCTACTTAGTAGTTTCCCTTAGGTTGGGTCAATCTATTATGCCAATAATGGGTCACCCCAACGATTGTTCCTTACTTTGGAAGATGAAAGTGCGCTTTCCAATCACATCATTGCACTAAGCGACATAGCTTTGACGGCGATGTATCCTGATCGCTTTTACTTTTGGGAGATATAAGTCTACACGCCTTCTTCTTAGATTGATCATCTCACACCAACAGATAGCTTGGATTGGTTGGATCTCACTATGCTGATAACGACCCACCGAGTGGGTACACCACTCATGGTAGATGTAAGTTTGCTATACTTTGTCCTTGAGTTGGTCACCGTACACCTATAGGCTTTCTTCTTTAGAGGGTTCAGGATAACGCCCCTAGTGGCACCTCCTATGTGGGCTCTCTATTTGGATCACGTCCTTTGCGACCCCTTTTATACACTACCCTGGTTACTACTGGATTGGGCAATCCCCCTTTCCTAGTAACCACCCCTGTGGTTAGAGATTATGTTCCATTGTTGGCCTCATTTTTAGGATGAGTTCTCAACCCATCCATCTTAGACATAGGACTCCTCTTAGACTTTAAGAGATCCTTAGTCTTAAGCCACATCTAGTGATTTTACCTCCAGAGACTTAGAAGAGTTAGCCATAGGGATAGATCATGCCTTCGGGGTGTTAGGAAAATTTTCTTACCTTATAACTTGAACCACATTCCTTACTTGCTTCCTTCAAGTCAAACTCCAAATCAAATCAACATCAAACCTAAATCAATTCCAACTAAATTGATTATCTCTAAACTCAACTCAATGCCACATGATTCAAATCCATGATTGAAACCCATGATTGAAATCCATGACTAAATCCAAAATTCCAAATCTTTCCTAAGTCCTTAATTCCCTCTTAAGGACTTAGCCTAAATCAAAACTAAATCAATTCAAATTCATGAAATTTTCTCACAACTCATTTATATTCTCATTCACATATATAAATGAAAAATAAATTCAAACCAATCAAACTAGATCCAAAATTAAAATCCAAAATTCCATATGTTTCCTATGTCCTTTAATTCCCTCTTAAGGACTTAGCTCAAATAAACTTCAAATCTCCCCAAATTCATGAAATTTTCTCATAACTCATTTATATTCTCATTTATGTTCACATATATAAATTAAATATAAATTCAAATAACCAAAACCAACTCCAAAAATCAAACTCAAACTCATTCAAAACTCAACCTAAGCCTTTCAAGTCTAACTCTTGAACTTAGCCAAATCCAATTCAAATCAATCCAAACTCTTAATTTTTCTTCATGATTCAATCAATCCTACAATCATGAATCCAAATATAGATACAAACTTCAATCACTTAATCAAAACTCAATTCAAAAAAAAATCAAGCCAAAATCCATTTCATGTTCACCCTTGGAACTTGAAATTATTAAATGAATCAAAACCCATTTGACTTCAAACCACTTGCAAATGGATTTATATTTCAATCATAAGTCCATATGTGAGTTCAAATCAAACTTTGACCAAGCCATTTAACATAGGCTCACTTGACCCAAAGTGACCTAAAGTACCCTTATGAGCCAAATTCTAATCCTAACCAAAGTGGATTGAATCACACTCACCAAAGCCTCTCATCGTGATCAACAATCATCATGAGATGATCAATCACTCAAATTGGGTCAAACTAAGTCAAATCTAATGGGTTGACCAAGTCAGCATTTAGCCAAAATGAAACCCAACATTGCCAAAATCCATCATAGGCCAAATTGATTGAGACCAATGATCTAAGTTCATTCATGATCAATGTTTGAACTTGACCAAGTCAATATTTGAGCCTAACCTGGCCCAATTGGTCATTTGACCCAAGTTGACCCAACTTGACCTAAAAAGTCAAAATGTGTCAAAACTTGATCTAAGCCAAATTAATTGAAACCAATGGGTCAAGTTCATTCCAAAATGATTGTTGAACTTGACCAAAGTCCCAATTGGCTAACTAGACCCAACCAAGCCCAATTGACTAGAACCTAACTTGACTTAAAGGGTCAAATTGAGACAAATTCAAATTCAACCAAAATTGAATGGAAATAAAGATACCAATCCCTTTCATATGGCCAACCAAACCTAAACCTACCCATGACCTAGCTCAAATAGGTCAAATGGGTCAAATTGGTCAACTTGACCCATTTGACCAAAATGAAATCAAATGAACCAAATTCAAACCTAAACCAAATTGAATCAAACCAAAGCCACCCAAATAGTTTAAATGGTCATATGAACTTGACCCAACCCTTGGTTTGACACAATTGACCATTTGGTCAACTTGACCCTAGTTGACCCATTTTGACCTAAATGGGTCAACATGAGCCAAATTACATCAAACCAACTCCAAATTCAATGAAACTTGGCAAAACCTATTTTCCAATCATACCAAACATACCAAAACTGAAATCAAGGTCAAATGACCATTTTACTCCTAGACCATAGGGTAAATTTTGATCAAATCCATTAGGAATTTGGTCAATTCCTCTTCATGGACACTTGGCACTCTCTTAGTAGATCAAGTGAACACTAGGGAGAGTGGTCCACCCAATCCAACTGGTTTAGGTTAGCCTAACCAAGCCCAATGGCTGAACTAAGCACATGTCTTGAAATGCCCACATGAGAATCATGCCTCCACTTATTTTGAGCACATGGGGGGTTCACCATTCCACTCCTCTAGCCAAACCAAATTCAATGACTCGTCTAATAGCCTAACAAACCCACTAAATCAAGGCAATTGATCAAAAATGGCAAGCTCTAGTTCGGCCGTCTGATTTCCAAAGGGGGAGATATACACCCCCTAATTCAATTCAAACTTGAGATTCCTTAATTTGATTGAAGCATAGAAAGTCAGAGAAGCAATTTCTTAGCCTCCCCAAGCTTCCTAGAGTGAAATCAAATTTTATCTTCTCAGTTTCACATTGTGAAAATAAGGGAGCTCCACCGAAAACCAAATTCACTCCACACTCAAAACCAGTGCAATTCCCTTTGCACACTCCCTCAGGGACCCCAATCAAACTCACCCAAACTCTTTCCTAAATTCCTAAAGTAAGGGAAGATCCAGCTTGATCAAGACCGAGCTCAAGGCAAAGAGGAGTTGGTCAATAGAAGCATCCACTCAATTTCAAGAGCTCAAACCTTCAGCAAAGCTTTGTCTCAACAAGACGAAGCTTCTCTGAGGGAATTTAGCGTCAGTGATCACCTCTGGTGAGGTTAACCATTTTTTGAGCTTAATCTAGCTATGGCTTGGAGATTTGTGAAGTGAATGTTAATCCCATAGAATTTTAGTCGTTAGATGTGATATGAGTTGCATGTTGATGGTGTGGGTTGAGTTTCATTCCAATCCAAGCTCAATCGAGCTTGGATCATGGATTCAAACATGGACTGTCTCCATGGATCACAGAGAGCGGTAGTGATGGAACTTCGGCCATCCATCCATGCATTTTGGATGGACGACCAAGATAAAATGCATAATATCCATAATTTCCTCCCTCAGTTTCTCACTGATCCTTGATCGATGGGAGGAAAGCTAGGCATAGGGTGCTATGATGTGATAGGTTAAGTACCCAATCCGGTCACGCCACATGTAAAGCGCATGCCACGTCAGCGGCACACGTGGCATTGATGGGATTAATAATATAATTAGGGATTATTTAATTTCTAATTAATCACCAAATCTTCTAAAATTCATATCTAAGTGTAAAAAAATCAAAAAAATATAAAAGATAATTTAACATAGACTTTTCTAAAATTAATTTCAATAGATTTGGAATAGTATTTTTCTCTCAAATTAGGTTTTATTGGGAATGTTATTTTGCTAATTACCCTTTAATCACTCCTCTGATTAATCCCAAACTTTTTGTGCTTAATTAGTGGGATGACTCCTGCCTCTCCTAATTTTCTTGGGATTTATTTATGGCTTGATTAGGGGAATTGCTAGTTCATTCCTTAATCACTCCCTTAATGTAATTAAGCTTAATGAAGCATACAATTAGTGGTTTAACCCTTTGATTGAATCAATTAAGTTTTGATTAAGTGAATGTGAGATTTAGGGAATAATTTTGGGATACTTTCCTTGAGATATTCCCTAAACCCCCTTTTCTTTCTTAATCCATCATTAATTAAGGGTCATTTCATTAATTACCCCTTAATTAATTTCATAAAATTCTAAAACCTTCCTGAACTTAATTAACCTATCTTAGATAGATGCTTAGGTGTTTAAGACCCTAAGTACATTTAGAAAATCAAAATCCAACACACCTGTGTGAGAGGGGTTATGAAATTACTTAAGTTAAACTCCTTAGTTTAATTAATCACTAATCATGAGCCAAATTGCATTAGGCCTTTTCTTCTTATGTGCATTGCAAATTTAAATTTCTTGTGAGATTTTATGTCATCTCATTAGCTCATGATTACTTGATTAAATATGCTAAGGTGGTACAAGTAAGGGATAATTAATACACTTAATTCATACCTTAACCTAATCAAAATATAAAATAGATCTAATCATCTAAAAATTGAACTTAAATATCATACACATGTGGGAATGGGTTAATAATAGCAAACTCAACTTACATTTTTCAAATTCAATCAAACTCAAAACAAAACCAAACCTTCTTTAAAAATAATTTGATTTACTTTAAGCTTTCTTATTTCATAAGATTGCATTTAGGAATTAATTCTGGTGAATGTGTTTACATGCTTTCATCATTTTAGTTCCTTCCCAACATGCTAAATGTGTATGTCATATGAATTTCATGTATTCATCCTTTTCAAAATTTAAAATGAAAGTGAAATATTTCTTTTATATCAAATTGCATATTTTGGCTAAAATAGGAATATGAGTGGTTATTATTACTATTAAATCCAAATTATTTCCAAAATATATGAATCAATTACCAAAACTAAAAGTGTGTTACTTATATTTTATTTATAATCTTACATGTGAGTAAAATATAAGGATGTGCTTAGTTTAGTTTTCCTTCTCCCCTCTTTTAGTATAGTTTTGAATAGGATTTGGTAAAGTATTTAGTTCATTTGAAAAGAATCTAACACTTGCCTAATTCCATTTCTTATTCATTCCTATGCTACTACTTAAGAAGGATATCTACACTTGTACATATAAATTGCATAAACAAAACAAACAATCAAGTATAACTTTTTACATCCTTTCCTTTTTCCATTCATTTCTTTCGTGCACATGCTTGTATTTAAGGAAAGTGATATATTAGTCTAAACAATCCCGAGATTGTGTGGCTTTAAGTATCCTTAAGTAGGTATTACACCTTACACTCCTGGTTAACAATGGCGTCATACTCACTTATTCCTTTCATACATTCATGTGTGCATGTGAAAAATTGGATAAGAAGCCCATTTTTCTATTTAATGAAAATCATGCATCATAAGCATTCAAATTTTCTTAAGTAAACCACTTAGCATTCATCATAAAGTGTGCTAAACATTCTCATTTGTATGTATAGATATGCTTAGGATTCATTCATATGCATGTTATACATGTTTAGAAAGAAATGAAGTGATGTATGTTTTGTGAATTTAGTTCACTTTACTTAATCTTAAAATGCCTTTCTTTTTGAATAGGTTTGTTTAGAATTGATCCAAACTTAGGATTAATTAAAATACATAATAAAACATTCACTAAATGGAACCAAACATGAATCTACTTTAGAAATTACCTAAGGTAGGGAAGGAAAGAGAAGTTCTCTTCTCTTTTCCCTCTCTTTAAAACTTAGTAATTAATTGTAGGTTCATCCAAACCAAATCAAATCATGAAAAAAAAATAAAACCCAAATCAGTAAAATAACTTAAATGAAACTATCCTCTAATTTGAACACTTTCACACTTAGAAAATACAATTCCTGAAGCCATAGTTAAGCATACCACACAAATTTTTTAAAGCACACACATTAGACTAAGTCACCACTTCTAGCTTTAGCTTAGGATGGTGCATGGTTTGATGTTTGCTTTTATTTTATAATATATATTTTAGTCTAGATGTTAGGGTGAATATGTGTAGATTGAATGGTAGGATGATTTAGTCTAATCATTATTTCCTGCAAGGGATTGTGCTTAAGGGGCATTGTAATAAAAATATAACTACTTTTGATGTGCAGATGCTTATACCCATAAGCATAATCCTATAGGCAAAGTGGACTTGATTTTCCATGTGTGGGGTGCTAAGTCTAATATACATGCTTGGGATTTATATAGTTTGTTTAGCAATCTCTGCTTTGCAGGTGTTAGTTAGACTTTACTTTTCCTTTTCATGTAATTTTTGCAAATTAGAAATTTTAAAATGATTGTTATGGGGTATTAGGATGACCATTGGTCATAAGATCTCATCTTAATCACCATGTGAAGTCTTTGGAGCAACCACATTCCAACCATCCAAAAGAAGGAACCAAAATAAGAAAGAAGAAAGAAGAAAAGAAGAATAAAGACCCCCGCAACATGAATTCCTTTTTGTAATTCATTTATAATCTGGGTTGTATAAGGGTAGAGCTTTGTTTTTTGGTTTTGTGGTAGTGCGACCACAAATGGCCTTTTATTCTTTTATGTTAGCTTTATAAATTGATTGATGATTTGTTCAGCTTGTGTATTAAGATGACATATTTTCCTTGTTTCTTCTTTGCTTTATGTATGGCCTGGATGTGGATTAGGCTCTTAGAAAAAAATAAACCTTCTACCAAATTAATCAATTCAAAATTAAAATAAAAAATTCATAATCTCATCTAAAGCTTAGGCTAAAAATCAAGATAAAAGAATTAGCAACTCCTTAGTTGGATGAGTATTTCTTTTATAACATCATGCACAAATGCATCTTATTTTCACTCTTGATTGGAGGGCTTCCAACTTTGCCAAAGAAACTTGGCTTGACCTTTGAGAGCCATGGTAGAAACACACCTCCTCCCTTCTCACTGATTTTGGCCAATAATCTTACTTCTTATGCATTAGGCATATGAATCTTATAAGCCTGACTCAAATAATTGTCCAAAAAATGAAAATAACTTGTAATATGATTTGCATTAGATTTAGGTCATTTGAAGCATGCCCTTACATGATCTAGTCTCTTTAGGGAGTGAGTTTAAGGACTTAGTCTCTTTCTAAATAAATAACAGCCTAGCTATATTTATAAAGTATATGACTTGCCTACATGAATCTAAAATCACAGGAGGAGTTAGTTGGCGGCCACCCCCAGGCGGTTCTAAGTCCAAGCAGTCGGGAGGTTTATCCTCTCTTGTAGAGGCAAATAAAATACTCATTTTTCGCCTTAGGTTTAGGTCATTCTTTTGGCCCTCGCTAAAGCTCCCTAGATTTAGGTTCTGAGATTGGTTCTTCCTTCTATGGGTCATAAGCATAAATCCTCACCTCTTATGCATTTCTGTAACCTTGTGTTATGGAATCATAAGCCTTAAACTTTTAATAAAAAGTAACTAAAATGAATAACTCAATTTCAAAAATGTAAAGCCTAATCATAGGATAGTTTGAGATGCTCACTAAGTTTCTTAGCATTATAAGCATCTCCGACTTATCTTCCTTTGGCTTCGATAATAACTCTCTCTCTTTGATCAATCCCACTTGATCTTTTAAAACAAACTATTCAATTGAAAATCCTACTTATTGAAATATTTGGAGACAACAATCATTTTCCTTAATTAAGAGTATTCCTAAAGGATCCCATTCCTTAGAATGTAATTAACTATGGGGGCTTGCCCTTGTAGGGAACTTAATAAACCCGGTTTAAAATAAACATTACTTTTTCCATGTAAAGTAGGGGAAGAATCTTTGGTACACATGCAGACCTATTGTCCTTAGGAGTCCTTATTGAGGTGATTAGGTCCATTGTAGGGTGGTGACTTTTATCTTTTAAGATAGTACACACCTCCTCAATGTCAAACCCGATCACCCTCAATAAGAATATTTGCGGATCTATGTGGTGTCAAAATTGCTTAAAAAGAAGAAGTATATTTCTATCTTCATTTTATCCCACATAGAGTGAAGATGGAAGTATATTTTATTCTTTAGAAATTACATATAAAAATTTCACCACAAATTTTTCTGGCGACTCCGCTCCATCTTTGGTAAATGATCGTTATCTCCAAGTATGGACATTGGGTTTAAACTTTGGTATGAATCCAAGACTATCTTTCATTCCATTGGCACTTAACTTATTTCATTCTTAAGTTAAGCCAACCAACATCTTTAGGTTTTAGGACCTCACCCCATATTGGTCTTAAAACCCCCGTTGGGTTCTCCAATGGGTAAAAATAAAAAGATCTAATAAAAAAAATATTTAAAGACTTCCTCCTTATCATTTCCATGGTAAGGAAAGGTTCATTCTAAAATAATAAAGACAAAATAAATCCTTATAAAAAAATCATGCTTTCCAAAAAGCACTCTTTCAAAAAATGCACATATGCACAAAATTTTTCCTAAATCATCTTCATCTAACAATCTTTATGATTGTTATATGTAAGATCATCTTTACAAAAATAAAATTCCAACAATTACATTTTCTAAAAATACAAATGAGTTTTTTCATTCAATTCATTTTTGGTGAAGATCT
This sequence comes from Cymbidium sinense, assembly GCA_021442155.1. NCBI lineage: Eukaryota > Viridiplantae > Streptophyta > Magnoliopsida > Asparagales > Orchidaceae > Cymbidium > Cymbidium sinense. Next base: position 127,957,210 of record CM038220.1, on the reverse strand, counting down.
CACTTTTCAAAAGATAAAATCCCAACAATCATATTTTCAAAAGCTTATAATTTGAATATGGGCCTTTCCATTCAGTACATCCAAATGTTTTGAATGGATATTACCTCTTCAAGTAAAATCATAACTTTGAACCTCCACCTAATACATTCCACATGTGTTAGGTTGGGATTTTCATATTTTTAAAAAGCACATATGAAACCTCTCCATTCAATATACACACACTTATTGGGTGGAAGTCTCATTTTCCAACAAAATCAAAAATAAATTTTCAAAAAAAAGCACATATGATCCTTTCCATTTAATATACCCATACTTATTGAATGGAAGTTTCATTTTTAAATAGAACTAAAATTTTTAAAAACACATGAATATCTCCATTCAATATACCCAAATTTATTGAATGAAAATTTCATTTCCACATAAAATGGCATCATTATAAAATCCTCACTTAACATATTCCACATATGATTAGGTTGGGATTTCCTTTTTCAAAAAGCAACAATCACAAAAAAAATATACATCTTTGGAAAAATGAAACATAATTAATTTCTATCTTACATACCTAAATTTGTTAAATGGAAATCTCCCTTTTCAAAAAATAAACAAGAAACAAAAATTTTCAAAATACATTTGAAACTTCATTCTAGCATATCCCATTTGCTAAAATGAAGTCTCTTTTCCAAAATAAAATTTGAAACACACTTTGGAAATTTCATTTAGCATACTCAAATTTGCTATGAAATATCCATTCATAAAAAATTTTCAAAACATATTTGAACTTCAATTTAGCATACCCCATTTGCTAAAATGAAGTCCCCTTTCAAAATCCAAAACAAAATTTGAAAACACCTTTAGAATTTCATTTAGCATACTCAATTTATTTAAATAAAATTCCACAAAATTTCCAAAAGCACTTTTGGACCTTCACTCTTTAGCATACCAAATTTGCTAAAGTAAAGCTTCCATTTTCAAAATAAAACCAAAACACAAAAATTTTAAGCACATCTTTTGGAATTTCATTTAGCATACTCAAATTTGCTAAGTAAAATTTCCATTTCACAAAATTAAGTGGAACTTCATTTTTTTAACATACCATATTTTCTAAAGTGAAGTCTCCACTTTCAATCAAAAATAAATCAAAACCAAAAAGAAACACATTAGGATTCCCTTAGCATACATAAATTTGCTAAGGATCCTACTTTTCAAAAAACAAATCAAAATAAAAAAGAAAAATATTAGGATTTCCTTAGCATAACCAAATTTGCTAAGGATCCTACTTTTTCAAAAATCAAAATATCCCAGAACAAATGAAACACTTTAGGATTTTCTTAGCATACTGAAATTTGCTAAGAATCCAATTTTCAAAAAAATTTCAAAAAAAAAAAAAATAAAACACACTTGGGTTCTTCACTTAGCATACCCAAATTTGATAAGTAAGAATTTTTATTTTCAAAATCAACCATAATTCACAAGATAAAACAAACAAACAAAAAAGAAACAATTATTTTCAAACACCTCACTTAGCATACCCAAATTTTCTAAGTGAGTGAATTCCAAAATATCAAATCAAAAGCAAAACGAATTGACCCTTAATTTAACATACCCAAAGTTGTTAAAGGAAGGGATCCTCAAATTAAAATCTAATTTCAAACATGAACCTATGGAAGCATCTTTTTAAAAATATTTGAACCCATTTTCAATATACCCAAATTTGTTGAAATTGGATTCATATTCAAAAATTCCTCTTTCCAATAAAATCTATAAATCCTCTCTAAATCCATTTGAACCCCACTTAACACTTCCAAGATGTTAGATGTGGTTCAAATTTTAAAATTCAAATTCAAAAATTAGCAAAACAAAAATCTGATCCAAGCTTGTTTCCAACATTGTAGATTCTCAGCATCAGTCTCAGTTGCAGCTACAATTCAATTTTCAGTTTTCAATTGACTATAAATGGCAATTTCATAGAAGCTTGTGTTTACTTTCCCCTATGGCATGGACTTGTCCTTGGATCAATACAATCTCCCTCAAGCTGATCACACCCATCTCATCCATTTCAGTAGAGGTTTCGAGGGGGTGAGGATCACCTATGAGGGCACTCCCCTCACAATTGTTAGCAGAACCACAATGGCCGGGCAGAAGCCGATCATTCAGATTGATTTGACAACAATTCTGATATCCCCTCTCTAAAGAGGAAAGTAGTTACAGTACCGACATCGGACTAATCTCATCTCTGTGGTTTCCCGTCTTTGCCCCAGAAGGACTTGCACTCATTAGCACCCTCTAAGGGTAAGGCTCCTCTGATCCCAGAGATTGCCTCCCCAGCTTTTGAGGTTGGGTCTAGTTCTTACTCCACTCACCCTACCAGGACTTAGAGGAGGAACAAAAATCACATTATTAAGCGGTATTATACACATATTGCTAGGGAGATGAAAGCCCCTACATGGTCAGTTGTGGAGGAGGTGCCCACTCTGATTTCCTCGCTGGTTACAGTGAACCCATTTCATCCTTTCTTTGGGTCTGATAGAGAGGATGCTAGGAGGATTCATACTTCACCACACATGGTTTGATCAACCACAATTAGCAGCAGGAGGTCATATCGCCTCCATGCCTTCTTGGTGGAGCTTACGGATGTTCTTAGTATGGAGCTCAATTCAATTTGAGATTTGTTATCCCCCATAGCGTGGGGAAACACCTATGGTAAGAGAGGGCCAGGGAGACCCACACTTCAGTATAGATCACTAATCAAGAGAGGCAGAGGTTTGGTCTACAGTCAGCGGCCTCCACACTTATTGGTTTCCCTGATTGGAGCGCTACCCGCGTCGATCACACAGATAATATTTTGCTTACATGAATGACCCATCATAGGAAGAGGGTCCCTATCCCGAGAGAGTTGGTGGTGTCTCCACCACATCGCTCTACCCCCCATCCACTATCACTCATTCACGTTGCAGCATCTCCAGTTCCGCTGAAGGCCATGAAGGCCACAACTGGGGAGAAGCATACCCCATTGGTGATCTGGCTATGGTCGAGGGATCCTATTCCATCTACACCACCTACTATGGTGAGGCTGAGCTCTCCTGCTCGACCTTATATCCCAGTGGTGGCGCGGAAGGAATGGCAACCCCGAAGCATAGTGGTCGTCCCTTCACCAACACCGCCAGTTCAGCAGGACATAGAGATGGTTGCAGCTATTGAAGATGGAGCAGATGATAGCCCATTTGCACCAATGATAGTAGAGACTCCTAGGAGTGTCACCCCTTTCAGAGTCAGTGAAAGTCAGTAGTGTGTCTCTTCTAATGAGTACAGTCCTCATAGGATTGATTCTCCAGCAGTAGGGGAGGTCCCGTGCATCTCAGTACATGACAGGCCGGTCAGCCAAAATTGTTTGTGCCATTCAGATTGATCATTCTCTTGAGGACATAGTGGCACATTATCTTATAAAAAAGAAAAAATTTCTGGGGTATGATTGGTCTGATGAGGAGAAGATCATCTTTGGTCCCAACGAAGATGATTTGTTAGGAGACTTAGCCGGGGTTTGCATGGTGGATACCAGGGGATCCCTCCTCAGAGAGCAGCAAGCTATGGAAGATGATGAGGTTGAGCAGGAAGACATAGACCAATCAGCCCAACACCTCCGATATCAGTTAAAGTAGAAGGATGAACAAATAGATAGGATGGTGAGGTAACTTAAGGACTTGTTAGCAGCAGTCTCAATACTTCAGAGACAAGCTCCAGTAGTTCATCTTACTACACCTGAGATTAGTCAGCAAGAGTTAGTGCATGTCTTGGACCCAGCCAAGACCTTACCTCCTGTCGAGTAAAGTAGCACTAGCATGTATCGAAAGGTAGTGGAAATTACCTCCATACAGCAGAAAGACATCAATTTTATGGTTGAGCAGTAGGTGCAGGAAGCATTGGCTCAAGCCCGAGGAGGATCATCAGTTCCAAAGGGTAGACCCTACCTGGAGGAATTTAATGCAATCCAATATCACAATGATTTCATGCCACCTTCCTTCAAGAGTTTTTATGGCAGTGGAAACCCAAGGCAGCATATTGCACACTTCAGGGTCAGTTATTGCAATGCCGGTGGCAGAGATGCTTTGCTATTCCGCCTCTTCATCATTAGCCTAGCAGGGATAGCTTTTGATTGGTATAATGAACTTCCCAATGTTTCGATAAAGACATTTTCTAAGTTGGAGCAACTCTTTATCAAGAGGTTTACTGGAGCTTAGCAAAGGATTACAGTTGGTGATCTCGTTGTAGCACAACAACACCTAGGTGAGTCCCTTATTGACTATATCCTCAGATGGCGTAACCTAAGTATGAAATGTGAGCCACAACTATCTGAGCAGCATTCCATTGATATTCTTCTAAAGAATATTCATGGCCTGGTCACCTTCATGCTTAAGGGCTTCACAATCATAACATTTGAAAAGCTAATCAACAAGGCAACTAGTCTACAAGGCGAGGCCAAATAGTTGCCTTTTAAAGACTAGTTTTCCAAAGCAAAGTCACAGAAGGTCTATGAGAAGAAGCATGGGGCAGTCACAGCAGTGGATAAGGGGAAGCAACCAGCTAGAGATCAATCTGAGAGACCATGACCTCAGCAACCTTCACTTCCACCTCCTCAACCACCAGGCGGCCTACCTCCCCGGCGACCTCCATGGCCTACCGCCTCCTTAGCCATATCATCAGCAGTACACACATACCGGTAGCTATGGTCCTACTCTTTTATATAAGCTTAAACCTTATTCATTTAAGAGGGAGGTAATCAGGAAGATCTTTAAGAATCTCTTAAAGAAGCCTAATTTTTAGCTACCCTAGCTTAGGAGACCAGAGGAAGTGGGAAAAAGCCACGATCCTAACTTTTTCCCCTACCACTGCATGCTAGGTCATGTTTTGGAGGATTGCATCACATTTAAGGACTGGCTTGAATATAGCGTCAAGACCAGTGCTGTAGCTATCCCGAAGGAATACCTTATGGAACAACCATCCAGTTCCATTAAGGTAATCCTTGGGGATATATGTGATCCTTCTAAAACCAAAGAAGGTTGGTATATCTCTTTATGCAAAACCTCTAAAAAGATTATCCAGAAGATCAAGAAACTTTCCTTGCGGTGAAGTCACTCAAACCTCCAACATCAAGGAAGGTTTGCAAGTCATGTGTCACTCGAGAAAGGGGAGCTCAAGAAGAAAGAACATGTGTCACCAAAAGATAGCCCAATAATGAAACCACCAACTGAGTCCAGCCTCCAGTCTACCATTGCATCTACCATATCGGCAACTTCCTCTACTTCAGCTAGTTCTTCTTCTTCTACTAGTAGAACTCTTTCATCAGCAGATAAGGGCATCAAATCCCTTACCCCACTTACTTTACTTGATTTCTACTTTGTACCTCTTATCAAATCCAAAAAATTAAAGAATAAAGCTAGCTTGAATTACATTTGTGTCAATTCTGATGGGTTGTCTACTTCTACTCTTAATGATAACTCTTCAAGTCAAAATAACTATAATAATTTCTCTCTTGATTTGAGTTGACTTTATCAATACTATGGGTTAACCTCTTGAGATAGACTTGAATCATTCGATGAGGGTCCCATAAGAGAAGTAGGTGAGCTGATGTGTAGAACCTTCCATTACCACACAAGAGATTATCAAGTCAACCTCCTCAGAGTGGCAAGGTTCTACCTCCTAGGCACACCTCAAGATGAGGGAAACAAGTCATGGTATAGAGGATTGAGAAGCCCCTCCATGATGCTCCACCCCTTGATATGTTTGTGGAGGATCAACCCAAGGTGGACTACAATGTCTCTCTCATCTAAAAAGTTGCCATCTAAGTTAAGCATATATGCCCTTGTCTTATAAAGAGATGAGAATCATTAATCAAGGCTCTTGATCACGAGGTGAGGAGGCACATTACATGATCTCCTGCCTGAAGACTTGGAATCTCCCTCACATCAGGTTCCATCAGAACATCCAGTGAGTCTCTATGATCAAGATCATCTCCACACTCGAGATGATGATGAGAGGAGGTTCAATGAACATAGTGTGTTCCATGTTACCTTTGGAGATAGGTGAAGCTAAGTTTTACATCATTGATTTGAATACTTTTTTCCTTTGCTTTTGCTTGGATACATCGAATAAAATAATTCCATCCTCCCTCCATGCATTAAGTTCAAAAAGATGGGATTAAATACCGTGTCAATGGAGTTGAAAAGCCCTTTTTTAGTTAGAGAGATTCAGATTTATAAGGATGCGACCTATAATCTTCCTCAAAACACCCTTTCTCGTGAACTTGGACAAAACTCAAATTTAAAAGAAAAAGAAAAGGAAAAAGAAAAAGAAAAGTAAAGGGAAACTCCAAGTGAACAAGAAAGGAGAATTGAAGAAGAAGTAGATCCGCATATCACATTCCACCCACAGTTCATTCCATCACATGGACATGTGGGTAGGATGACTCAACCTCCACTAGGGAGGTAGAAAGCGAGGGTTCAAGGTGGAAGACTCTGGTCCACAGAGGTTATGTTCCAGTTCATGAGTACCCTACTATTCACATAGACTTGGAATCAGCTTGGAGGATGAGTCTAATGTGATTAGTATACCTCAACCCCTCGGGTTCCAGGTGACTTTGATCGCAGATGAAGACCAGGCCTCCAGACAAATCAAAGTATTTGAATTAGGTTTATGTGAGACTATTAGGAAGTAGCTGGGAGCCTTAGCTCTAACCTCACTTTCATCTCAAAAGTTGAAATTTTAGTTAAGGAATCCCTAAGTCTTTGATATGGCAGAGATTCTTTTTGGGATCATCATCCTCAAGTCAAGTTGATGTAGAACTTGAGGAGGATACATTTAAAGAATTAATGGAATTACCATTTGACTTTTACTCACCTTGTGTTCATAATCTTATACAGAAAGGTTTGGTTCCTCATACATGGTCCAGGAATAGGTCAGAGTATTTTGAAAACTTATGGAACAATATAGGCAGGGAAGCATAATCAAGAGCAGGACTAAGATTCGGTACAATGGGTTCAATCAATGATGATGATTACTGCTTAGTTGTTACCAATCATTTGGAGTCTGATAGGTTCTTTTCACACAACACCAACTCTTATGAGAATGTGTGCTTAGAAATCTCAGATGATCCAGATGATCTCCATATCAAGGTTGCACCTCCAAAATTTGAAGAGAAGATCCATTCAATAATTGACAAGCTTAAAGAAATCAACCTCTTGACAGAAGAAATTCCAAACCCGATGTATATCAGTTCATTATTGAATGAAGAAGAAACCAATGACTTAGTTAGGCTATTGATTGAGTTTAAAGACTGGTTCACATAGAGTTATGAAGAGAGATTCATTATCTCTAGCGAGCCAATAATTAGCAGCTACCCTATAAGCTCTAAATGCGATTAGAAATAAACAAGGTCATTTTAAGTCAAAGATCGATGCTAATTTCATCGGAAGAAAAATATCTACTTCTTAGCGCATCCCAATTAAGAAGAAGAATGGCCAAATTCACATATCGTCAATTTAGGGACTTAAATAAGGCATGTCCTAAGGATGAGTTTCTTCTTCCTATAGAATTAATGGTGGACATGCCTCATCTCATGCTTTCTCTTTCATGGATGGGTCATCTATAACCAAATCAAGATGTCTCACGAAGATGAAAGAAACACATTTTCAAATCTATCGAATCTTATATTATAGGGTCATTTGCCTTAAAATGCTAGTGCTACACCAATACATGACTCAGATCTTCAATGAACTCATCCATCATAGTTGAGTGCTATGTTGATGATCTAGTAGTCAAGTAGAAAAGGAAGATCATATCTTTGACTTGAGAGTAGTTTTGAATGGTTATAATATAACCTCAAAATGAATCTCTAAAGTATGCATTGAGTAGCTTCAAAATTCCTTGGGTTTGTTTGACAGGAATAGAAATAGATCTAGAAAGATTAAAACTATCTTAGAAATGCCACCTCCTAAGAGTTTAACTCAACTCAAATCCTTCAAGGATTAACATAAGATGCTTTATCTCAAATCGAGAGATGCAAGCCATTCTTCACACTTGTCAAAAGGATGCCAAGTTCAAGTGGGATGATAAGCATGCCTTTAAAGATAGCGGTATTTGGTGAAGCCGTTCTAGCCACTATCCGGCAGACCCATCCTCACTCTTGTTGCATTATTTCTCTTGGCTCGGATGAAGATGAAGGAAGAGAACGCTCTACTACCTTATCATCTCGATTCCATGTTGAAGTGAACTATCCACCTATTGAGAAACATTGCTTAGCTTTAATCTTTGCCTCTCAAAAGCTGTGGCACTATATGCTTTCTCATAAGGTGAACTTGATCTCTAGAACCAATCCACTAGTATCGCCATGACACTATCAGACATTTGGCATGATGGTCCATGATTCTCTGCTATTTGATATCACATTCATACCCTCATGCGGTAAAGGAAAAGCACTAGCATTTCTTAGACACCCACTTCGATTCTCCACTTAGTGATGATCTCCATGATGAACAAATCATGAACTTAGGGAGGTGGCAACCAAAGGGAGATGTATTTTGATGGTGCGCTTCTTTTCATAAAGGGGAAGCACCACGATCTACTCTTCCGGAAAGGCGGTAGGAATAGTTCTTCTCAAGATCATGATGTGATGAGATTCTCATACTATCTTTCTAACCCCTGCACCAACAATGAAGTCAAGTATGAGGCTTTGATTTCCAGTTTGGAGTTAGCCATCACTATCAGTGTCAAGAGCATCAATATCTTTGGGGATTCTCAGTTGGTCATCAATCAGATTATTGGGTCTTACAAGGTTCTTAAACCCAAGCTTTGTCATTACCACAAGTATACCATGAAATTGTTGGCCCAAATTCCTGAAGTCACCATCCACAAGGTTCCCCGAGCAGAGAACACAGTAGCAGATGCTTTGGCCAAACTTGCCAAAGAACTGGCATGTTTTCTAAGATGAGTACATTTCAATAAGGGTCCAAAATAGACAAGTCTTATCCCTTATTGATGTTGAACTCAAGAGACTTTCTCTTGAAGGAGGTTGTTTGCCAAAAGGACAAGGGAGGTGGAGATGCCATCAATGTCAAGTACATGGTGTGGTTCTCCACCAACCACCCTACATTAGCTTCATGGCCATTTGAGTGTTGTGGTACCTATATTGTGGGTCCAATCGATCCTCCTTCTTCCAAGGGGCATCGATTCATCTTAGCAGCCACCAACTACTTTTCCAAGTGGGTGGAGGAAATCCCACTTAGAGAGGTCACAGCTCAACATGTGCTTCAATTTTCAGGAACCATATGGTATATAGGTTGGGGTACCTCGATGAATTATATAATGGTCTCCTTCACTAGAATCATTGTAGATTGGAGATACTCCATCTACATCAGCAAATGGCTTAGCAAAAGCATTCAACAAAATTCTCATTCAAATATTAAAGAAGACTCTTGATGATAACAAGTGAGTAGAATGAGTAGAAAGCCTTCCACACCACATACCAAACTCCAACTCAATCTACCCCATTTTCCTTAGTGTATGAGTGAAGCTTCTTAGAAGTCCAACTCTGTCACTAAGGATAGCATTGGTAGAATCACTCTAGTACAAATTATGGTTAGAAGAGCTCAAGGTTTGTAGGAGGTCTACATGCGAACCTTGAGTTGTACAAAGCCAAAATGATTTAAGCTCACAATAAGCTAGTCCACCCAAGGTCTTTCTAAGTAGGAGAACTTGTGTTAGTCCTAAGGAGACCAATTATTGACTGTCGATAAATGGGAGGCAAGTTTGAACCCAGTTGGGAAGGTCCCTATGTTATAGAGATGGCCTACCAAGGAGGAACTTATGAGCTCATTGATTGTAAAGGGGAACACCCGATGTTTCTAATAAATGGACTCTATCTAAAAAAATATTACCCATGAAATAAATCATGTTTGAAAAATAATACTATCAATCAACAAAAATCTGATTCCCTTCATCCAAATCTTCTCTTCTTTCGAAGGATTGTTTGCTTGTCTTGCAAATCTGTCACGACGTGTTTATGATAGGTGTGAGAGAACCCAAGAGGCATCCTATCCTTCTTTCCCAACACAAACACAATCAAACACATTCCTAAGAGCTACTAGAATAGGTGTGAGAGAACCCAAGAGGCATCTTATTTTGACTAGCATAACTAAGTTAGGTGTAAGAGAACCTGAGCGGCATCTTTTCTTAGTGGAAATTCTCGGTTGCCATTTATGGCACCACTTCATCAAAATCCCCTAGTGTGTTTAAGGTAGGTGTAAGAGTTCCCCAGAGGCATCCTATTCCCTTTAACACATGCACAAAAAACAATCACATATCTTTTGTCTCGGGCTATCTTGATGTGGGAGCAAGCCCCCTGTGGAACTCACTCATTAGCTGCTTTAGGTCAGGTCTTCATACTACCTCGCTAGTATGTCACCCCAGTGGTCATTTGTTAGAAGATGTGAGTCCCCATATTTTCTTCTTAACTTGATCATTGCAAACCAACTAGGGTCTTGTTAGTTTGGTAGTCTACATTACGAAGCCATTAAGCTACCTCATGTTGACTTTGTTTAAGAAGATGTGAGTCCCCGAGCTTTCTTCTTGAACTAACCATCATGTACTGACTAGGTTGAGTATATTTGAGGTTTAGGATAAGTCCCAGAGGCTCCTTTCCTCTTGACTACTTGAGTTGATATAATTCCCCAGTGGCATTCACTGGTAGTCATCCTAGGTGGGATGGCACATGTCAAGCGAAGATAGACTATCTAGTAATCATGTTCTATAGGAGGATGTGAGTCCCAGCTTTCTTCCTAGGTTATTGATAGACACAGGTTGGTTGATGTTTTCTATGCTGACAGTGACTCACCCGGTGGATACACCACTCTTGGCATATGTGAGTCCCTGAGCTTTCTCCTTGAGTTGGACACTGAATACCTATTGGATATATGACTAGCCATGTCATCTTCTCTAGGTTTTTGGATTAAGCCTTTAGTGGCTCTATCCCCTGCGGGAACTCTATTTGGATCACGTCAATTGCGACCCCATTTAGACACTAAGTTACTTTTTTGGATGTCCCCTTTCCTAGTAGCCACCCCTGGTTGGAGAATTTGTTCAATGATGCAGATTCTCCTTGGTTTAGTAAATCGAGATAGGTCTAGGGCGATATAAGCTCCTTCTGTTTGATCCCTCAAACAGGTCCATGATAAATAAACAAAAAAACAAATTAATTCACTTTTGGATTAGGAATTTAAGCCCCCAAAGGGCCCCTTATCCCAAGCATACATTCTATCTTTAGGTCAGTGTCAACAAAACTCCCTATAAGAATTGCCTAACTACGAGTTGAGATAAATCCCAAATTCACTCACTGTAGTCACCCTTAGTTGGGTTCAATCTATTTTCCACAAGCAGTTACCATGGCGTCATTTCCTTTGGAAGATGTAAATACTATGCATTCTTTCTAGCATGATTGCAAACGATGGGACCAGGTTGATTGATTTGTTGCCCAAAAGCGATCTGTCTTTTGTAGTGGAAGATGTGAGTCTCGAGCTTTCTTCCCTTCAATTGATCATTGTAAAGAAAGGCACTCCTTTGGTGGATAGTTCTCCCTCCCGGAAGCTACTCCCTTTGGTTCAATAAATCAGATAGGCTACTATATAAGCTCCTTCTCAGTATGATCCATCGCAAATCAATAGAATCCATCAAAAAAAATTTAAAAATGAAGTTAATCCTGACAATCTTCGAGTTGATCTAAGTTCCCCAGCGACATCCACTCAATAGTTAGCCCTAGGCTGGGTTGATCTATTTCTGTCAATCACCCAGTGGTCTTATTTTGGAAGATGTGAGTCTGCTTTCACCTATTCTTTTCAAAAGGCACCCCTGGGATGTCCTACTTTGTGGTTGGTAGACTACCCTTTGGATTTCAGTTAGGTCAGTCTGGTTCCTACCGATTGGTCCATCACAAACCAACAAGATCCAAAATCTAAAAATCTCAAACAAACAAACAAATCTAACAAATTCAATCTAAATCTCTTCCCAGTGTAAATCTTTCTAGTTGAGATCTAAATTCAATCAACTGGATTTCACAACTCCTCTATGGATGACTTGGACTTGCCTCCCTGGTGGAAAGTTCACTTCTATCCCAATCTACAACAAACAACAAATTAAAATGAATTCCTATTCCCCTGGAATTCTCTCAGTGAGACTCAAATCTCAAACCCCTCATCCCTTTGGATGACTTGAACTGCTTCCCTAGTGAAAGGTTCACCTACTTATCCCTTCTGGATTCCTCCCTCTCTTGACATAAGTAGAGATTGCCTTAGCTCGATTCTTTCACTTTGGGTCATTGATACATAGTTAAAAATAGTTTTTGTATTTCAAATTATGATTTGTTTTCTCATTCATATTGAATGACATCTAAATGTTAGATGTGTTGTTATGTCACCACAAATTAATTGATTTTATTTTGAGATAATATAGAACTTTATAAATTTTTATAAATGACTTGAACCCTTCCCCAGTGGAAGGTTCACTCTATCCCTTAGTGGATTCCTATCTCTCTTATGTGTGGACATAAATAGCCACATTATGATTCCTTCAACACCTTAGGTTAGTAGATCATCTCTGTTAATGCTTGTGATCTTTTGTTACCATTTGACTCACCAATATGCTTGTTCCTTGCACACCTGATTTGTTGACCTCATTTTTTGATGAGTTCAATCCATCTTAGACATAGGACTCCTCTTAAACTTTAAGATCCTTAGTCTTAAGACACATCTAATGATTAGATGGACACTCAAAACCTTAGAGACTTAGAAAATAGCCATAATATCATGCCTTATGTTAGGAAATTTTCTATCCTATAGCTTGAATTACTCATTCCTTCCTTCAAGTCAAAACAAATCAATTTTCTTTGATCTTCTCCAAACTCAAATCAATACCACATGATTGAAATCCATGATTGAATTCCAAGTTAAAATTCCAAATCTTGCCTAAGTCCTTTGATTTCCCTTCATGGACTTAGCCTTGATCATGATCAAATCACTCCAAATCCTTAAAATTTTCTCATAACACATTTATATTCTCATTTACATTCACATATATAAATGAAATATAAATTCAAATCAATCAAACCATATCCAAAATTCAAATTCCTAATTCAAAATCCTTCTTAAGTCCTTAATTCCCTCTTAAGGGCTTAGCCTAAATCATCTTTAAATCAAATCAAATTCATAATTTTCTCATCATTTTATCATTTATATTCACATATATAAATGAAATATAAATTCAAATCAATCAAACTAAACTCAAAAATCAAATCCAAACTCAAATCTTTCCTAAAAAATCTCCTCTTAAACTTAGCAGATAATTCACTTCAAACTCATGAAATTTTCTCATAACTCATTTATGTTCTCATTTATATTCACATATATAAAATATAAATTCAAATCAATCAAACTCCAAAATTCAAGTTCAAATTCAATCAAAATCTAACTTTTGAAGTCAAATCTTGCTTAACTAATCAAATCGAAACTCTTGATTTTTCTTCATGATTCGATCAATCCTACAATCATGAATCCAAATATGAATACAAACTTCAATCACCAAATCAAAATCCAATTCAAAAAATTAAATCCCAAATCCATTCATGTTCTTCCTTTTGAATATGAAATTGTCAAATGAATCAAAACCCATTTGACTTCAAACCACTTGCAAATAGATTTATATTTTAATCATAAGTCCATATACAAGTTCAATAAAACTCAAATCAAGCTTTGACCAAGCCATTTGACCACTTAGGCTCACTTGAGTGACCTAAAAGTACATATATGAGCCAAATTCTAATCCAAATTGGATTGAATCAAACTCACCTAAACCTCTCATCATGATCAACAATCATCATGAGATGATCAATCAATCAATTTGTCAAGTCAAAGTCACCAGCAAAATGAAACCAACATAGTCAAAATCCACCAAAAAGATTAAAACCAAAGATCTAAGTTCACCAATGTTTGAACTTGACCAAGTCAACATTTGAGCTAACTAGCCAATTGGCCCACTTAGTTTGACCTAAAAAGTCAAAATGTGTCAAAACTTGATCTAAGATAAATTGATTGAAACCAATGGGTCAAGTTCATTCTAAATCACTTGTTGAACTTGACCAAAGCCTCAATTGGCCAACTAGACCTAACCTAGCCCAATTGACCTTGAACCCAACTTGACCGGTCAATTGAGCCAAATTCAAATTGATTGGAAACAAAGATACCAATCCACTTCATATGACTAACCAAACTAAACCTACCCATGACCTAAAATAGGTCAAATGGGTCAAATTGGTCAACTTGACCCATTTGACCTAAATGAAGTCATATGAACCAAATTCAAACCTAAACCAAATTGAATCAAACCAAAGCCACCAAAATATTTTAAATGGTCATATGAACTTGACCCAACCCTTGGTTTGACCCAATTTGACCAATTGGTCAACTTGACCAAGTTGACCCATTTTGACCTAAATGGGTCAACATGAGCCAAACCATACCAAATGAACTCCAAATCCAATGAAACTTGGCCAAACCTATTTTTTCAACATACCAAACATACCCAAATTCAAAATTAGCCAAATGACCATTTTACCCTTAGGCCATAGGATAAATTTTGGCCAATTTAATTTGGTCAAATCCTCTCATACCTACTTGATACTCTCTAATAGATCAAGTGAACACTAGGAGGTGGTGCACCCAATGAGTTTGGGTAAGCCAAACTTGACTCAATGGCCAAACCAACCACTCCCCTTGAAATGGCCACATGGGAATCATGCCTCCACTTGTTTTGAGCACATGGGGAGTTCATATTCCCACACCTTTGGCCAAATCGAACTCAAGGACAATCCTAACAGCTCAAACAACCCACTGAATCGAGGCAATTGGATCAAAATGGCAAGGTTATGATTTCCATTGAAAGGGAGATATACTCCCCTAATTCATTTTGAATCTTGTGAGCCATTGATTGAGTGAGAGAGTCATAGAGCCATTTTTAAGTGATCTAAGCTTCCTAGAGGGAGATTCAATTTACATCTTCTCAATTTTCTTAAGTAAAATAGGGAGGTCCATTGAATTGCCAACTTTCTCCACTCAAACTCACTCAATTCCTTTTGCACACTCAAGGACCAAGTGCACAAGCTCTCTTCCAAGTTCTTGAAGCAAGGGAAGATCCAATTCAAAGTCAAGCTCAAAAGGAGGAGGTGACCCATAGGAATCCACTCACCCTCAACATTCAACCAAAGCTTCATCTCAACAGAAGCTTCTCAAGGGAATCGAGTGAGTGATCACCTCGGTTAGCCAATCATTAAACTCAATGTGGTGTGGAGCTTTGTGAAAGAAATGTTAATCTCAAAGGATCTTGACTATTAAATGCAATCTTCTATGCATGTTGATGGTGTGGGTAACTTTTGGGATCAATCCGAGCTCAATCGAGCTCAGATCATCACTTAGAACCTAGACAGCCTCCATTGTTCACAAGGGAGATCAGGGAAGGATCTCTGGCCGTCCATCCACTCATTTTGGATGGACTATCGAGATTAAAACATGTGATATATTCTATTTTAATCCTTTGATCCATAGGTTTAATCTGTTCGATCCTGATGAGATAGAAAAAATGGCGCTACCACCACGGTGCTATGATGTGACAAATTACCAATCGCATAATATGTAAAAGCTGCATGTCGTGTATGCGTGGTGCCCATAGAGATTAAGGATTTAAATAATTCTAATTAATCTTCTGAGCTTCTAAAATTTATATCTCAACATAAAAAAATCAAAAAAAATGAAATAAATTGCCACTGAAAGATAATTGAGTCTAGAATTTTATAAAATTGATTTTAATTAATTTTGAATTGTCCTCCTATCTAATTTGGGTTTTATTGGAAATATTAATTTATTAATTACTCTTTAATTAATCTACTAATTAATCCCAAACCTATTGAGTGTATTTAAGGGGATGACTTCTGCCTCCCCTAATTTTATTGGGATTTATTGGTGGCCTAATTAGGGAAATTACTAATTCATTTCCTAATTACTCTCTTAATATAATTAAGGTTAAGTAAGGGTTTGATTAGTGATTTAATCCTTGGCTGAAGTTGCTTAAGTTCTGTTTCAGTGAATGGGAGGTTTGGGAAATAATTTTGGGGTATTTCCCCTAAAGTATTCTTTAAACCCCCTTTTCTTCCTTAATCCTCTTTTAATTAAGGGTTAACTCACTAATTACCCCTTAATTAATTTCATAGAATTATAAAACTATCTAGAACTCAATTAATTCTTCTTAGGTAGATGCTTAGGTGTTCAAGAGCCTAAGTACAATTAAGGAAATCAAAATTCAACTCATATGTGTGAGGGGTGTTTTGAAATTACTTAAGTTAAACCCTTAGCTTAATTAATCATTAATCATGAGCCAAATTAGACCCTTTTCTTCTAGGTGCATTACAAATTTAAATTCTTGTGGTTTATGTCATCTCATTGGCTCATAATTATTTGATTAATGCTTGGGTGGTGTAGGTAAGGGTAATTGCTTAATTCATACCTTAACCTAATCAAAATATAAAATGAATCTAATCATCTAAAAATTGAACAAAATATCAAACACATGTGGGAATGGGTTAGGAACAAAACTCACTCACATTTTCCAAATTAAATCAAACTCAAAATCAAATAAAATCACATTAAACAAACTTTGATTTGCTTTAAGCTTTCTTATTTCATAAGATTGTCTTTAGGAATTAATTAAGGTGAATGTGTTTACATGCTTTCATTATTTTAGTTCTTTCCTACATATATGTGTGTCATATGATCATACATTCATGCTTTTCAAAATCAAATTTAAAATGAAAATGTTTCCTTTATGTCAAATTGCATGTTTTTGGCTAAAGTAAGAATATGAATAGCTATATCACTATTATTCAAATTATTTTCAAAATATATGAATCAATTATCAAACTGAAAGTGTGTTTACTTATATCTTAATTATAAGTTTTGCATGTGAGTAAAATATAAGGATGCTTAGTGTAGTTTTCCTTCTCTTTTGGCATAGTTTTGAATAGATTTGGCAAAGTGTATGGTTCATTTGAAAAGAACCCAACACTTGCCTAATTCCATCTCCTATTCATTCCTATGCTATTACTTAAGAAGGATACCTACACTTGTACATATAAATTGCATAAACAAAAATAAATCAACCAACATAAACTTATGCATTCTTTCTTTTCCATTCATTTCTTTTGTACACATGTTTGTATTTAAGGAAAGTGGTATATTAGTCAGGACAACCCCGAGGTTGCGAGGCTTTAAGTAGCCCTAAGTAGGTCTTGTACCTTACACCCCTGGTTAACAATGGTGTACTCACTTATGCCTTTCATACATTCATATGTGCATGTGAAAATTGGATAAGAAACCCCTTTGCTACTTAATGAAAATCATGCATCATAAACATCCAAATTTTCTTAAGTAACTTATTTAGCATGCATCATAAAGTGTGCTAAACATTCTCATTTGTATGTATAGATATGCTTAGGATGCATCCATATGCATGTTATACATGTTGGGAAAGAAATGAAGTGATGTGTGTTTTGTGAATTTAGTTCATTTTATTTAATCTTAAAATGCCTTTCTTTTTGAATAGGTTTGTTTAGAGTTCATCTAAACTTAGGATTAATTAAAAATAATAAAACATTCACTAAACAAAACTAAAATATGAATCCACTTTAGAAATTACTTAGGTTAGGGAAGGAAAGAGAAGTTCTCTCTTCCTCTCTTTATAACTTAGTAATTAGGATTCATTTAAACCCAATCAAAACATAAATAAAATCAGCCCAAAACAATTAAACCACTTAAATGAAACCCTCCTCTAAGTTGAACATTCTTCACACTTAGAAAATTCTAACTTAAAGCCATAGCTAAGCATACCACACAAACCTCTAAAGCACACATATTAGGCTAAGTCACCACTTCTAGCTTTAGGTTAGGGCGGTGCATGGTTTGATATTTGCTTTTTGTTTTATGATATATGTTTTAGTCTGGATGTTAGGGTGAATGATCGTAGAATGAATGATAGGATGATTTCATCTAATCATTATTTTATGTAGGGGATTGTGCTTAAGGGGCACTATAATAAATAAAAATATAAATGCTTTTGTCGTGCAGGTGCTTATACCCCCTAAGCATAATCCAATAGGTTAGGTGGACTTAATCACCCATGTGTGAGGTGATAAGTTCAATATACATACTTGGGATTTGTGTGATTTGTTCAACTAATCTCTGTTTTACAGGTGTTAGCTAGATTTACTTTTTCTTTTCATGTAATTTTTACAATTAGGATTTTGGAATGATTGTTATGGGGATTAGGATGAGAATTGGTCATAAGATCTCAACTTATGTACCATGTGAAGCCTTTGGAGCAACCACATTCTAACCATCCAAAAGAAGGAACTAAAGAAGAAAGAAGAAGAATGAAGAAGTGAAGATTGAAGACCCCCATAATAATGAATTCCTTGCTTAATTATATTAATTCATTTGTGATCCGAGTTGTATAAGGGTAGAGCTCAACTACCCAATTTATTTTCGGGTTTGTGAGGTGGTTCCCGACCATAATGGTCTCTTATTCTTTTATGATTAGCTTCATAAATTGATCGATGATATATTTAATTTGTGCATTAAGTGGCATCCTTTTTCTAGTTTATTCCTTTCTTTATGTATGGCCTGGATGTGGATTAGGCTCTTAGGAAAAAATAAATCTTCTACCAAATTTGACAATTCAAAATTAAAAATAAAGAACTCATAACCTCACCTAATGCTTAGCTAAAATCAAGATAAAAGAATTAGCAACCCCTTATGAGTATTTTTTATAACATCATGCATAAATGCATATTATTTTCACTCTTGATTGGAATTTCCACCTTTTCTAGAGAAACTTGCCTGGACCTTTGAGAGCCATGGTGGAAACACACCTCCTCCCTTCTCACTATCTTTGGCCATTAATCTCATTTCTCATGCATTAGGCATATGAATCCTATTAGCCCGAGTCAAAATGATTATAAAAAAATGAAAATAAAATGTATTATGATTTGCATTAGATTTAGGTCATTTGAAGCATGCCCTCACATGATCTAGTCTCTTTAGGGAGTGAGTTTAAGGACCTAGTCTCTTTCTAAATAAATAATAGCCTAGCTATCTTGCATAAAGCATATGACTTGCCTACATGAATTTAAAATCATAGGAGGAGTTAGTTAGCAGCCACCCCTAGGCAGTTGTATGTCCAAGCAGTCTGGTTATTTGTCTGCTCTTGTGGAGGCAAACCAAATACCCATTTTTTGCCTTTGATTTAGGTTGTGCTTTTGTCACTCGCCAAAGCTCCCTAGATTTAGGTTCGAGGTTGCTTCTCCCTTCATGTATAACATCCTCACCTCTTAGGCATTTCCATAATCTTGTGTGGAATCATAAGCCCCTAAATTTCTAATAAAAGTCAACTCAAACAAATTAAATCACTAAAAAATATAAAGCCCAACCATAGATAGTTTGAGATGCTCACAGTTTCTAGCATCGTGAGCATCTCCTACTTATCTTCCTTTGGCTTCATAATAACTCCTCTTTGATCAATCCCATTTGATCTTCCAAAACTAATCATCGATAGTCCTACCTATTGAAATCTTTAGAGACAATGATCATTTATCTTAATCGAGAGTATTCCTAAGGGATCTCATTCCTTAGATGTAATTAACTATGGGCTTCAGGGAACTTAATGAACCTTTAAAATAAACCTTACTTTACTTTTCCATGTGGGGAAGAATCTTTGGTACACATGCACCCATTATCCTTAGAGTCCTTGTTGAGGTGATTAGTCCACAGGATGGTGACTTCTATCTTTAGAGATAGTACACCTCTCCTCAATGTTGTACCCGATCACCCTCAATAAGAATATCTGCAGATCTATATGGTGTCAAAAATGCATAAAAAGAAGAAGAGATGTATATTGCCATCTTCATTTTATTCTGCATAGAGTGAAGATGGAAGTATATATTTTTATTCTTTAAGAAACTATCATATATTGCTTTCTTAGAATCTCTACAGATCACTTTATATCTTTCTCAATTCTCCAAGTTTTACATCTAAACTAAATTTTATAATAATGCTTCTTATTTCTCATCTTTTCTTGCACACTCTGACTCCACCACCAACTATTTTTATTAAAAGAAGCTTTTCCTTTTGATTCTCTAAGTATATTTTTAGCAACTTGCTTAATTTCACTTGCTACTTTTTCTCACATAACATTAGCTTCCTTATGAACATCCCAAATTCTAAGCTCTTGTTGCTTGCTCTTACAATATTTTTATTGTGTTCTTTAAGTGTCCCCATCTAATCCTGAGATAATAATTTGATTTATTTTTTCTCTTACAATCTTTCATCTTAAAATCTAAAACTAATAATTAATATTGGATACTTAAAATTTCACTTGGAATGACCTTACAATCTTTACAATCTAAATGATCTATTTTTCTTATCAGAAAATAATCAATTTGTGTTTTACTAGATCCATTTTTATAAGTAATAATATGTTTAACTCTTTTCTTAATAAAGTATTCACAACTACAAAATCATAAGCTAAGGCAAAATCTAATATAGTCCTACCTTCTTCAATAGTCACTCCAAATCCATAACCACCATGAATACTTTTAAAATCTTCTACCACTCTACCAACATGTCCATTTAAATCTCCTCCAATAAATACTTTTTCTTCAATATGTATCTTTTGTATTAATCCCTCTAATTCATTTCAACATTTTTCTTTTGAGCTTACATCCAAACCTACTTGAGGAGCATAAACACTTATAACATTGATAATCTTAGTATCAGTAATAATCTTTAAAGCTATAATTCTATCTCCACATTTATTAATATTCATATTATCCTTCAAACTTTTATCTATAATCACACATACACCATTTCTAGTTTGACTTCTACCTGAATACCAAAGTTTAAAACCTAAACTATCAATCTCCTTGGCCTTCTCCCCAACCCATTTAGTTTCTAACACATAAAATATTTATCTTTCTATGAACCATAATATATACTTTCCATTAATTTACTAAATTACCTATATTCCAAGATCCTAACCTAATTCTAGTTTCATGGACTAACTTTTTTGCCCGCATCTGTCCATAATGTGGGAACCTTTGCTTATTTAACACTACACCCAGGCGCCGATGTAGTGGCCCTTGCACATTTTTCACTGTATTCAAGCTATATAGTGTGTTGCTTCCAGGGGACGCCCTAGCATTAACACAATGATTTAAAGGATTCATGTCATGATTATTTCAACAAGTTTTATGCTAGCTGTCGACTACCTACCGCAACCCTCAACTTTTCACATCCGAACTTGGGACCGACAAAGGTAGTGTTCTCAAATGAATAATTCAATTTCAAAAATGTAAAGCCTAATCATATGATAGTTTGAGATGCTCTCTAGGTTTTCTAGCATCATGAGCATCTCCTACTTATCTTCCTTTAGCTTCAATAATAAGTCCCTCTCTTTGATCAATCCCACTTGATCTTCCAAAACAAACTAATCAATTGATAATCCTACTATTGAAATCTTTGGAGACAATGATCATTTACCTTAACCGAGAGTATTCCTAGGGCATCCCATTCCTTAGGATGTAATTAACTATGGGGGCTTGCCCCTATAGGGAACCTAACAAACCTGGTTTAAAATAAACCTTACTTTACTTTTTTTTCATATAAAATAGGGGAAGAATCTTTGGTACACATGCAGTCTCATTGTCCTTAGGAGTCTTTATTGAGGTGATTAGTTTCATTCTAAGGTGGTGACTTTTATCTTTCGAGATAGTACACCTCTCCTAAATGTGATACCCGATCACCCTCAATAAGAATATATGAGGATCTACGTGATGTCAAAAATTGCATAAAAGGAAGAAGTATATTTATATCTTCATTTTATCCCACATAGAGTGAAGATGCAAGTATATTTTATTCTTTAGAAGTTACACAAAAAAATTTCACCACATCCGCAGATGCGTAGAATTTCCCTTGGTCCAATAAATCTGAGATAAATCAAAGTCGACATAGCCCCTTCTCAATGTGGTCCCTCACACATGAATAGGGCCCACGATAACAATCAAACAAAATATATATTCATTTATGGATTAAGAGAATGCCCCTAGCAGCACCTTTCCTAAGCATGCATCCTATCTTTAGGGCAGTGTCAGCAAAACTCCCTATAAGAATCGTCTGACTACTCTGAGTTGAGATAAGTCCCCAGTGTCACTCTCTCAGTAGTCGCCCTTAAGTTGGGTTTGACTTATTATGCCACCAACAGGTCACCCCGACAGTCATCCTTGCTTTGGAAGATGTAAGTCTACTATGCATTCTTTCCAGCATAATCGTTGCACACTGACGAGCAGCCCTAGGTCAGGTTCAATTTATTGTGCTACCAATAGGTCACCCCAGCAGTTATTCTTTGCTTTAAAAGATATAAGTATGCTATGCTTTATACTTAGCATAGCCGTTGCACACCAAAATGCACCCATTAGGTCAAATAGTCCTACCCTTCGGCCAGTAGACTACCCCTTTGGATCGATAAATCTGAAATAGGCCGAGGTCGACATAGCCCATTCTAAGTGATGTCCAACGCACATCGATGGGATCCATCAAATGAAATCTAATCAAATGAAAACAAACCAAATCAAATTAAAGTATAATCAAATGAAATTAAAATAAAATTAATCTTGACTACTCTTGAGTTGAGGTAAGATCCCCAGCGGTTGTTCTTTGCTTTTGAAGATGTAAGTCTGCTACATTTTCTTCCTAGAATAACTGTTGCACACCAAAAGGCAACCCGTTATGTCGGATAGTCTTACCTTGTGGCTGGTAGACTATCCATTTGGACTTGTAAATCTAAGGTAGGCCAAGGATGGCATAGCCCCTTCTCAGTGGATCCATCGCCAACAGGGTCCATGAATCAAATCTATCACATTTGACCGAGTTCACATCCCCAGTGGAATGCCCTCAGTTCAAAACCATCCTCCCCAGTGGAGCCATAATAAATCCAACCAAACTCTTATCCCCTGCTGATAACCAGAACCTGCTTCCCTAGTGAAAGGTTCATATTCCCAATCCCTAGCAGATTCAAATCCATATCCCTAGTGGATATGCCTCCACATCAATTAAGACAAAATAAATTAAAAGTAATTCAATTTTAATCCCTAGCAGATTATAGATTATTATCCCCGGTGGATCTTCTTCCCACAAATCATATTCAAAATCAAACTCAAATCCATATCCCTAGTGGATAGCTTGGACCTGCTTCCCTAGTGGAAGGTTCATGTACTCAATCCCCAATGAATTCCTCCTTTTATGCCCTCGGCATAAAACCTCTCACATGTCATGTCAAATGTATGTGTAATCCTAGCAGATCTTCCTTGATGTCCTTAACATGAAATTCTAATCAAATACTTTTCACTCTATTATGCCCTTAGCATAAGTTGAGCTGCATTGCACTAAGATCGTGATTCTATCTGCCTCTTGGGTTTAGGTATAGATCATTTCCATTAGTACATGCAATATTTTGGACATTGTTGATCATCTCGGTCATCACCAATACATGCGGTGTGCCTTATCAGTTACACCACACCTATTGGGGGGTCCTTTTATTGACATCACTTTTGGGAGTGAGTTCTCAATCTTCTCATCTTAGACTTAGGAGTCTTCTAGACACCAGGACATCCTTAGTCATAGGACACTTCTAGCAATTAGGAAAATACTTAACCTAAGCCTGGAGACTTAGAAGGGTTAACCATAGGATTAGGCCATGCCTTAGGACTTAGGGAGATCCACCTACCCTATAGCCTAAACCCATTCCATGTTCACCTTCTCAAACTAAACTTCAAATTCAATGCAAATACCAAATCCAAATCAAAATCCAAACTCAAAGTCAAATGATTGAAGCACATGATCAAATCTAAACTCAAAATCAACCAAGCCCTAAGATTTTATCTTATGGACTTAGCCTTAGCCAAAGTCAAATCAATCTAAACTCAAGTGATTTTCTCAAATATCAATTCAACCCTTCAATTATAATCAAACCTAACTCTGAATCCAATTTGCCAAAATCTATAATCAAATTAAGATCCTTCTTAAGCCATGTGAATCAACCTTCATGAGCTTAACCAATATCTAATTCAAATCAATCTAAAATCAATTGATTTTTCTATAAACAATTTGTATATTCAATTACCTTCCCAAATATAAATCAAATCTACATTCAAATGATCAAAACTAAATCAAATTAAATCAAAACCCTTCCTAAGCCATATGAATCGACCTTCATGAGCTTAGTCAAATCTTAACCCAAATCACTTCCAACTCAATTGATCTTCTATTGAATCAATCATATCTTCAATCATCTTCACAACTATAAATGAAACATACATTTAAATCATCAAAAAATAAATCAAACTAAATCAAAATCAAAATTTAAACCTTTTAAGCCAATTTAATGGACTTAGCCAAATTCCATTTAAATTTAAACCAAAACCAATTGATTTTCTCATGAATCAATCATTCCATCAATCACCATTCCAAATATAAATGAAATCTACAATCATCAAGCCAAACTAAAGTTAACCTAAGTCAAACCCAACCTAGCCCATTTGATTTGAGATTTTCAAGTGAACCAAAACTCATTTGAACCCAAACCAATTGCAATTAAATTTATATATCAATCCCAAATCCATATATAAACTCAACTAAATCAAACTCAACCCAAAATCAAACCAACTAAATCTAATTGGCACACTTAAGCCAAAGTGACCAATTTGACCAATTTGAACCAAAATCTAAATCAAAGTGAATTAAGACAATCCAAACTTCATAACATGATTGTTAATCATCCTAGGTTGATCAATTATCATAAATTGGGTCACACCAAGTCAATCTAGCCCTTTGACCAAGTCAACCTTCTTAACCCATATGAACTCAAACTAGCCAAATTGCAACCTAAGCCTAATCCATTGAAACCAATGATTCAAACCCATTCAAAATCAATACTTGAACATGAATTAACCGTCAATTGAGCCAATCCAAGCCCAATTGATCCTCTTGACCCAAGTTGACCCAAATTGGCCTAAAAGACCAAATTTGGTCAAATCTAAATCAAATTAATTGCAACCAAAGGCTCAAGTTCATTCCAAATTGATTATTGATCTCACTTTTGGAGTGAGTTCTCAATCTCCTCTTCATAGATCTAGGACTCTTATAGACACTAAGAGTTCCTTTGTCTTAAAACACTTCTAGTGATTAGGTGAACACTTAACCTAAACCTAGAGACTTAGAATGTTTAGTCATAGGAGTGGGTATGCTTTAGGGACTTAAGTAAACATCCCTACCCTATAGCATAAACTCAATACATGCTTTCCTTCTCAAACCAAACCTCAAATTCAATTCAAATACCAAATCAAATTTCCAAAATTCACAATCATTCCCATGATCAAATCCAAGCTCAAAACCCTCCCTAAGCCCTATGGTTTTATCTCATGGACTTAGCCTTAGCCCTAACCAAATTCAAATCAATATAAACTCAATTTATTTTCTCCAAGATCAATTCAATCCTGCAATAATTCATCAAACTTAAGTCCAAACTCAATTCCAAATGATTGAAACCCAAAATCAAATCCAACTCCCAAATCTTTCGTAAGCCAAATGATCCACTCTCATAAGCATAGCCAAAATCTCCTTTAAACCAAATGAAAATCAATTAATTTCTTTATAAATAAATTATTCCATCATTTATATTTATAAATATAAATGAAATCCAAACTCAAATGACCAAAACCAAACCAAACTAAATCAAACCAAACTAAGCCCCTTCTTCAACCATATGAACGCACCTCCATGAGCTTAACCAAATCTCAATCCAAAATAATTGATTTTTTAAAAATCAATTATTTATTCATTTATATTCACAAATATAAGTGAAACACGTATTCCAATTATCAAAACTAAATCAAACTAAATCAATTTTCTTCTTAGCCCTTTTAACCTGCCCTCATGAGCTTAGTCAAATTTGCTTCCAAATAACTCCAAACTCAAGTAATTTTCTCATAAGTCATCTATATCTTCATTTATATTCCCAAATATAAATGAAATATAAATTCGAATAGCCAAAACCAAATTCAAAATCAAATTGAAACCCAATTCATGCCCTTTAAGCCAATTTCTTGAACTTGGCCAAAAAAAACCTATCTAAATCAAGCCAAAATTAATAGATTTTATCTTGAATCAATTATTTCTTCAATCATCTATTCAAATATAAATAAAACCTACAATCATCTACCCAAATTGAAATTAACCCAAATCAAGCCCAACTTAGCCCTTTTGACTTGAAAATTCCAAATAAACCAAAACTTATCATAGCACAAATTAATTGTAGTTTGATTTATATTTCAATCCTAAGCTCATATATAAATTCAACTAAACCTTAATCAAGCTAAAACCAAGCCAATTGACCCATTTAGGTCCACTTGACCCAAAGTGGCCTAAAGAACCCATATGAGCCAAGTTCTAATGCAACCTAAATTGGATTGAACCAAGCCCATCCAAACCTCATACCATGATCATTGATCACCCTATGATGATCAATTGCCTTAAATTGGGTCAAACCAAGTCAACTTGGTCATTTGACCGAGTCAACCCTTAGCCCATATGAAATCCAAATTAGCCAACACTCATCATACACCAAATCAATTGAAACCATTAATTCACACCAACTCATAATCAATTATTGAACATGTCTTGACCATCGATTAAGCCAAACTAAGTCCAATTGGCCATTTGACCCAAGTTGACCCAAATTGACCCAAATTGGCCTAAAGGCCAAAATGGGTCAAATCATGATCCAACCCAAATTGAACCAATGGCTCAAGTTCATTCAAAATTGATTATTGAACTTGTCTAAAGCCATAATTAAGCTCAATTTGACCAATTGATCAACCCAACCCAACCTAGCCCAAATTGACCTAAAAGATAAAATTGGCCAAAATCTAAATTAAATCTAAATTGATTCAAACCAAAACCTACAAACATTTTCAATTACCCAATTGAACTTGAACCAACACCCTACCCAAGCTAATTTGACCAATTTGGTCAAATTGATCAACTTGACCCATTTGACCTATATGAATCCAAATGAGCCAAAATCAAACCTTATTCCAAATTGATTGAAACAAATTGAACAAAAACTCTTCAAATCATCATTTGAACCTAACGCAAGCCTTGGTTTGACCCAATTTTTCCAATTGATCAACCTAACCCAACACGACCCAAATTGACCCATTTGACCAAATTAAGCCAAAACTCATAAAACCAACCCATTGGGACATTGCAAGCTGAGCTAACCCAACCTAAACTCACCCTAAGTCAGCCCAAAATCATCCCAAACCCAATTGGAGCTAAACCCAAGGCAACTCCCCCTTGGATATGCCTCCCCATGTGGGATTTTTTCAAAATTGGCAAAGTCCACTCTCCTATCATCCTTGGTAGCCATTAAGCACGCATATGGGGTATCACCTAAGAAACCTAGCCCACCCTAAGTGGATTAGGATTGCCATGGACCAAAGGGAGGTGAGCTAACTTACCTCCCTCTCAAATCGAGAACCCATGGACAAAAGGAGAAGTCATCATCCCAAATCAAACCTTGAGAAACCTCACAAGTATTCCTCCACTCAAATCAAGCCACATGCACTTGATTGCAACCCCTCTAGCACTCTGATGGCGGCTGACCAGCTGAAAAATGGGAGGCAATCTCGTCCATCCACCTTAACTAATTGAGGGGTATACCCCCTTAATTCACATAGGAAAACACATGATTCACTTCGTGAGTGCCTCCCAAGCATTTTTGAAACTCCCAAGCACTCCCTAGAGCGATTCCAAGCTTTCCCCACTTCAGATTTCCTCTGTCCATGCAAAACTAAAATAGGGGAGCTCATCCTCGATTTCAACTCTCTCATTTCTCAACCAAAACTCAATTGCTCTTGCATACACCTTCCACGCACATCATCGAAGCCACCCAAGTCATTTCCCAAGCCCCAAAGCCACCGGAGGATGGACTTCGATCAAGATCGAAGCTCCAAAGCTCAATTCTTGGCCTTTCTAGCAATTCAGGTGGAACTAATCCAACTTCTGCTCAACAAGACCTCATCTCTACTAGAAGAAGCTTACTCAAGTGTTCGAACTGCCAATCTTAGCTTCGGTGAGGTAATTATGTCAAACTGAGCTCTATGGAGAAAATGTGTTGGAGCTTTATGAAGGAAAGTTGAATGTCCGATCCTAGCTATTGGATCTTCATGGATCCCTCGTACGAAGGTGTGGGGTTATTTTGGAATGAATCTGAGCTTGGGTGAGCTCGGATCGAGTGATCCATGGTGGACAAGCCCTATCGTTCATTGCTCACGGGAAGAGAGATCACGGGCCATCTATTCCACATGATTGGAATGGATGGCTCTAATCAGATCATGCTAGATCCATTGATTTGAGCCATTATTAACCATGGGTTAAGTGTGTGTCGTCCGATCTGAGATCAAATGGCAGAGATCAATACCGCATCCCGCTGCCAGCTGACTTAGTCGTGGATGTGACTACTTAAATAGCCAATCCCGCAGCACCGTGTGGAAAGCACGCCATGTCAGTGCGCCACATGGTACCAATGGGATTAAGCTAATTAAGGTTAATTTAATGATATTTAAGGCTGGAACTTCCATAATTCAAAACTAATTGTAAAAAAATTAAAAAAATATATAAACAAAGGCTCATTTTAAAGGTATTTCAGAGGGGAATCCATTAAAATTATCATTAATTAATTTTGAACAGTAATTTGAGCTTAATTAGGATTTAATTAAAAAGTTAATTACCTTAATTACTCCTTAATTAATTAATCAATTAACTTCAAACTTTTTTAGATTGTTTAGCGGGATGACCTCTGCCTCCCCTATTTTTCATGGGATATATTGGTTGATTAATTGGAGAAATTGATTGATTAATCCCTAATTACCTTCTTAAATTAATTAAGTGATAATTAACCATATTAACAATAATTTACATAATTAATTTGGTAATCTATCACTGTTTAATAGTGAGGCGGCTTAGGGAATTGGATTGAGGCTTCCCTCCAAATCTTTTCCCTAAGTTTCCTTCACATTTTCAAGAGAAATTAATTAAGGATTAATGGATTAATTAATTACTTAATTAGTTTAATTAAATCTTAAAATACATTGCAACCAAATTAATTCATTCAATCACCTAAAGAGAATTAATGAAAGTATAATTTGTACATATGTGTGGGAAAATCATAAAAGTAATTAATAAAGTTCTTTAAGCTTAATTAACCATTAATTATGAGTCAATTGCATTAGGATCATTGCTAATTTACTTTTCAATTCATTTGTATATTACACTAGCTCATAATTATTTGGATAATTATCTTAAGGTGACATAGGTAAGGGCTAATTAATTGAGTTAATTCATATCTTAACTTAATTAATCCATAAAAATAATGTAATTATCTTCTCATTAAATCAAATTAACTTACAAATATGGGATGGGATTAGGATTAGCAAACCTCTTTCTCTCTTTCCTTAAATCAAGTTAAACAACAAATTAAAAAACGATATTAAAAAGCTTTGGTTTGCTTTAGATAATTATATTTGATATGATTGTGCTTAGGAATTAGTTTGGTTGAATGAAATCATATGCTTATGTTTATTTATTCCACTCCATTCATATTAAATGTTCTATGTTATTTGATTCCTGCATTCATCTTTTGCAAAATTAATTAAATCAAATGGTTTTTTATGTCAAATTTGCATGTGTTGATTTAATTTGATATATGTATGGCTATTATCACTATTAAATCAAAAAAAATTTCAAATGTTTATAAGTCAACTGTAATATTTGGAGTGATAATAGTTATACTTACCTATAAGCTTGCATGTATCTATGGCTTAGAACATGTGATATGGAGTTCTCTTTCTTTAATCTATATGGATTTACATAAAGTTTGAATATTAATAAGTGTATATCCCATTTGAAAAGGACACAACATTTCTTTGAATTCATTCCTATGTATTTCTATATTAGAATTTAGATGGAACTTTAGGTCACATGTAAAAATAATTCAATTAAAAGAAATACAACTTTTGCATGATTTTCCATTCTTGTAGTCACTTGTACATTCATATGTATTCAAAACTAGTGGGTATATCTAGTCTGGATATTTCAGGGATGCGAGGCTTTAAGTAGCCTCAAGGAGGTCTTTACCTCACTCCCCTAGTTAATAATGGTGAAGTACTTGCTTAAAAATTTTTTACACTTGTTTGTGCATTTAGCTAATGAATGAAAATCTCCTTTTCAACTTCACTCTGTATGCATAAATAATTCAATTAGAAGAAATACAATTTTTGCATGATTTTCCATTTTTGTAGTCACTTGTATATTCATGTGTATTCAAGAATAGTGAGTATATCTAGTATGGACATTTCGGGGATGTAAGGCTTTAAGTAGCCCTAAGGAGGTCCTTACCTCACTCTCCTGGTTAACAATGGTGAAGTACTTGCTTAAAACTTTTATACACATGAATGTGTATTTAGCTAATGAGTGAAAATCCCATTTTTTTACAAAATACACATATGCATCTTTCATTTAAAGTGTGCTAAAAGAAACATATTATATGTGTAGGTATGCTTAGGATTTAATCATGTGCATGTTGTATGTGATGGAAAGGAATGGTTGAATATGTGTCATGTGATAGTAATTCAATCAAATTAATCTTAAGATGTCTTTCATATTGAATATGGTTATTTAAAGTGAATCTAAATTTAGGATTAATTTATAATATGTAATAATCCATTCACTAAAGAGAATTGGGATAATTAATATGCTTTACATGTGGCTTAAGGTAGGGATAAAAGAGAGTAATTCTCTCCTTTTCTTCTCTTTATAACACTTAGTTGATAAGTATAAGTCAAATGAAACAAAAGATGATACTAAGTAAAATTCTCAAATCAATTAAACCACTTAAAGTAAAATCAATCTCTTATGATTAAATTCCTTTCATACTTAGAAATCATAACAAAGCCTAGTTAAGATATACCACACAAGCCTTAATAAGCACACCTTAAAACTAAGCCACCATTTCTAGCTTTATGTTAGGGCGGTGCATGGTATGATGTATGTTTGGTTTTGTAATGTATTATTTTAGACTAGATGTTAGGTTGTATGTTTCGTAGACTGGATGTTAGGCCGATATTAGCCTAATCTTATTTTCTACAGAGGATTATGCTTAAGAGGTGTTTAAAATATATATAATTGCTCTCTTTGTAGGTTATTTAAACCCCTAACCATAATCCAAGTTAGGATAGGTGGGCTTGGTTACCCATGTGTAGGCTGCTAAGTCTAAATTATACATATAACCACTTGAATTATATGGTGTGTTTAGCTAACACTTATTTTGCAGGTATAGTTAGATTTACTTTTCCTATTTTTAATATAATTTTGCATTAAAAATTAGGATTAGTGCTATGGGTGAATAGGATGTGCAGTGGCTAGAAGGTTTTGTTCTTGGAGGCCCTGTGATGCCTTTGAAGCAATCACATCCAAATCAAAGGAGGAAAGGTACATGAAGCATGAAGAATGAAGAAAAGAAGACCCCCACAGTATTTATTTATTTATAATTATAATTATTCTTTCATATTATGAGTTGTATAAGGGTAGAGCTCGGCTACTCATTTCTCTTTTCGAGTTGTACGGAGATACCTGACCGTACTGGCCTTTTATTCTATTATGGTAACTATAAAATTGATTGATGTTATGTTTAGCTTATGCATTAGAAATGGCATGCCTCTTCATAGTTTCTTTATGATTGGTGTTTGTTATATAGCCTGGGTGAAATTAGGCTCTTATATAAAAATTAATTTTTCTACCCCAACCATAACTCATAACTAAAGTTTTAAATAATTCATAACCTCACATAAAGCCTAAAAAATAAATCAAGATAATTAAAAGATTTAGCAACCCCTTAGCTAAATATTGTATGTCTCACACTATGCATATCATATTATATAACTTTTGTAAAATGAGGGCCTCTGTCCTTACACATATGATAATCGCTTGACCTGTGAGAGCAACTCCTACTAACGAAGCTTCACCCTTTCTCTTTTTATTTATCTAATAACTCATTTCAACATGCATTTAGGCATACAAAATCTAATAGCCTTTGTCAAAATGAATTGTCAAAATCAAATAAAAATTAAAAAGATTTGCATTTGATTAAGTCATTATTCATACCACTCATACTCTAATCTCTTAGAAAGTGGGTTTAAGGACCTTAGTCTCTTTCTAAATAATAACAGTCTATCTATCTTGCAAAATCATATGGCTTGCCTACATGATTTTAAAGCATAAGAGAAGTTAGTTGACTGCCACTCCAGATAGTTATAAGTCCAGCAGTTGGGTGGTTTACTCTCTCTTGTGGAGGTATACCATATATCCACTTTTGCATAGATTTAGGTCATGTCTTGGCTTATGCCAAAGTTTTCTAGATTCAGGATCTAAGGTACTTGTTTTCTTTGGGCTACAAGCATAAATCCTCACCCCTTAGGCTTTTTTACAATCTTGTGTTGTTGGATTATAAGTCCTAGTTTGCTAATAAAATTTTAACTCAAACATATAATTCTCTTCAATTTCAAACATATAAAGCCCAATCATAGGATAGATTGGAGTGCCCACTAGATTTCCTAGTATCATGGGAATTCTTTACTCATTTTCTTGGCTTCGATGATAAGTCTTCTCCTTTTGATCTTTCCCATTTGATTTTCCAAACATAGCCAATTTATTGATAGTCTTACCCATAAAATATTTGGAGACAACAATTGTCTACTTTAATCCAGACTATTCCTAAGGAACTCACCTTCCTTAGGATGTAATTAACTATGAGGGCTTGACCCCATATGGAACTTTAGAACCCAGTTTAATATAAACCCTACTTTATTCATCCATATAAAGTAGGAGAAAAATCTATGGTATATTCGAAGACTCATCATGCCTTAGGAGTCCTTATTAGGTAATTAGGTCTATTGAAGGGTGATGTCTCTATCTTTTGAGATAGTACATCATACCTCAATGTCATACCCGATCACTTCAATAAGTACCCACTCAAATCTGTGTGGTGTCCCCTATACACATCTCAAAAATAAACACCACGGTGGTATAATATTTTGATTAATGTATATTATTTGAATTTATATAAGTAGAATGTGCATGATTATGATTCTTAACAAGAATTTTATTAGATGCAACAGCAAGGCAAGCTTTTGACAACAAATATAAGTCTAGTATAATCTTAAATAAAATATTTTTTTTGAAGTTTGCAAACAAGTAATGAATGTTATAATAAAAGAATTATTTTTTTAATTATTTTCATTAGAATTAAATAAGAATTTGACATTTAATATGACATAATGAAGAGGAAAGATTCATGTAGCTGACCCCTTGTTGTGGGGTAAAGACAGGTTGTTGTTGTTGTGCATTCATTCTTTTTCTCTCTAAAATTCATATCAAGATTTTCTATTATTTTTTAAAAGAGAATCACCCTAATTGAAACTTAATCACATACAATCTGAATGAAATAACAAGTATGGAGCATATAGTTGTAAGCATAAAAATTTATTTAGATAATAAAAAATGAGTACATATAAAGTAAACCAAGTTAGGCAAAGCATAATGAATTTATGTGATTTTGTCACTAAGTTCACCTATATCAATGCTTAGCCCCCACATTATCTTAAATTTAACTAATATAAAATTCATCTTATAAAAGTCACTTCTTTCTTATAAAAAGTCTAATTTAACCCATATTCTCTCCTTCTCAATTTATGATACATTATAAAAATTACAATAAGCTAATGGATTGGGTAAAAGAATGCAATTTCATATAGACAACACTAAATCACAATATTTTCTAAATTTTGGAACAAAAATATAAATTATGATTTTTATAAATGACTTATTAAATCATCTTTCAAAGAAACTACACTTGCAAATAGTTTAATAAATTAATGCCCATAAGTTTTAATAACTAGATCAAAATTTTGGTGCAACCTATTATCATGTTTATTTTTAATTATGTGTATGGGGGATACCATGTAGATCTGAGGGTGTACTTATTGATGTGATCGGGTACGACATCAAAGAATAGTTCACTATCTTCAAAAGTTACAAATCACTACCCTACGATGGACCTAAT
Organism: Cymbidium sinense; assembly: GCA_021442155.1. Lineage (NCBI taxonomy): Eukaryota > Viridiplantae > Streptophyta > Magnoliopsida > Asparagales > Orchidaceae > Cymbidium > Cymbidium sinense. The sequence goes on along the minus strand of CM038220.1, from coordinate 127,922,842 downwards.
CACCTAATAAGGACTCCTAAGGCATTATGGGTCTTCGAGTATACCAGAGATTTTTTCCCTACTTTATATGGATGAATAAAGTATGGTTTATTTAAATCAGATTCTAAAGTTTCCTATGGAGGCAAGATCCCATAGTTAATTACATCCTAAGAAAATGTGAGTTCTTTAGCAATACTCTCGATTAAAGTAGCCAATTATTATCTTCAAAGATTTAAAAGATAGGACTATCAATAAATTGGTTATGTTTGGAAAATCAAGTGGATATATCAAAAGGAGAGACTTATTATCAAAGCCAAAAGGAGATGAGTAGGGGATGCTCATGATACTAGGAAGCCTAGTGAGCATCCCAAACTATCCTATGGTTGGGCTTTATATATTTGAGATTGAAGAGAATTATATATTTGAGTTGAAATCTTATTAGGAAGCTAGGACTTATAATTGCACAATACAAGATTATGAAAATACCTAAGAGGTGAGGATTTATGCTTATAGCTCGAGGGAAAGCAACAACCACAGATCTTAAATCTTGAGAGCTTCAGTAAGGGCTAAAGCATGTCCTAAATCTAAGTGAAAATGGGTATATTATTTACCTCCACAATAGAGGGTAAACCACCCGACTGCTGGACTTATAACCGCCTGGAGTGGCAGCCAGCTAATTACTCCTATATTTTAAAATCATGTAGTCAAGTCATATGTTTTGCAAGGTAATTAGGTTATTATTATTTAGAAAGAAGCTAAAGTCCTTAAACCCACTCTCTAAGAGACTAGAGCATGAGTGGTATGGATAATGATTTAGTCTAATGTAAATTTTATCAAATTTTATTTGATTTTGGACTCTTCATTTTGACACATGTCATAGAATTTTATATGCCTAAATGCATGATGAAATAGTATTATTGGCTAAATCAGAAAGAAAGAGGTGTTTTCCACCACAAGAAAGACCCTCAAAGGTCAAGTCTTCCCCTATCGTGTAAGGATGGAAACCCTCTCTTAGCAAGAGTGAAATAATATGATATGCATGATATCAAGCATACAACATTCAGTTAAGGGGTTGCTAAATATTTTAGTTATTTTGATTTAATACCTTGGTTTTAAATGAGGTTATAAGTTATTTATAAAATTAGTTATGAGTTATAGTTGGGATAGAAAAATTATTTTTTTCCTAAGAACCTAATTGAATCCAAACCACACATTAAATCATCATACATGAAGAAACTAAGAAAATATATGCCATTTCTATTGCATAATGTAAACAAAGCATCAATCAATTTATAAACTCAATGTGAAAGAATAACAAGTTGGTGTGATCAGGTACCGCCGTACAACCCAAAAAGAGAAATGGGTAACTGAGCTCTACCCTTATACATCCCGATATATTAAAGAATAATTATAATTATACAAATAAATAAATTTTATGGGGGGTCTTCATATCTCCTCCATTTCTTCATTTGGATTTGCTTACTTCAAAGGCATCACAGGGTCTTCCAGACAAAGCCTTTTAGCCACCGCTCATCCTAATCCCCCATAACACTAATCATAATTTCTAATGCAAAATTACATCAAAAATATGAAAAGTAAATCTAACTACACCTACAAAATAAGTGTTAGCTAAACACATTATACAACCCAAGCAGTCATATGAATAATTTGGACTTTGCACCCTGCACATGGGTAACAAAGTCCACCTGTCCTAATTTAGATTATGCTTAGGGGTTAAGTAACCTGCAAAAGAGAGCATTAATATTTATTTTAACCACCCCTTAAGCATAATCTCCTGCATAAAATATGATTAGGCTAATCACGGTCTAGCATCCAGTCTACAAAGCATACACCTCTACATCCAATCTACAACAATACATCATAAAATAAACATACATCAAACCATGCACAACCCTAACATAAAGTTAAAAATTGTGACATAATTTAATGTGTATATATTAAGGCTTGTGCGGTATATTTTAACTAGGCTTTAACGTTTTCATTCTGAAAGTGTGAAGGACATTTAATTATAAATGGTGGTTTCACTATAAATGTTTTAATTTATTTGGGAATTCTTGCTTAGTAATTTCTTTTATTTTATTTGACGTACACTTAACAACTAAGTATTTTAAAGACAAGGAAAGAGAGGATCACTCTCTTTTAACCCTACCTTAAGTCACATCTAAAGAAAATTAATTAAATAAATTCCCTTTAGTTAATGGCTTATTACATATTTTTAAATTAATCCTAAGTTTAGGTTCACTTTAAATAATCTCATTCAATAAGAAAGGCATCTTAAGATTAATTGGAATGAATTATTATCACATAATACATATTTGTTTATTTCTTTCCATCATATATAGCATGCATATGATTAAGTCCTAAACATAACTATACATGAAATTTATATCTTAGCACACTTAAATGATGAATGTAAACAAATGTACTTGGAATTAAAGTTTCATTTGGTTGGATTATTTTGTCATATTAATTTAAAACTCTATCTAAATTCTTATACAAAAAGCATAAGAAAAGAACTCTAAATCATATGACTAATCAACCCAACCACTTGAACAAAATATGAATGCATGTCTTTTTAATAGAAAGAGGGGGTTTTCATTCATTAGCTAAATACACATTCAAATGTATGAAAGTTTTAAGTAAGTACATCGCCATTATTTTGCACCAGGGGAGTGAGATAGGAACCTCCTTGGGGCTGCTTAAAGTCGTACGTCCCTGGAATGTCCAGACTAATATACCCGCTATTCTTAAATACATATGGATGTATAAGCAACTATAAGAATAGAAATTCATGCTAAAGTAGAGTTTGATTTAATTGATTTATTTGTGTGAATAAATTAAAGCTCTATCTAAATTCTAATGTCAGTGCATAAGAATGAAATCAAACAGGTACGTCGCCATTGTTCTGCACTAAAGAACTGAGGTAGGAATCTCCTTGGGGCTACTTAAAGTCATGTGTCCCTGGGATGTCCAGACTAATATACCCATTAATATTCAAACTTATGCAAATCAATATATGAATGTAAGAAAGTGATTTCACTTCATACACTAAGCTTGTATGTCCTATGTATATATAACTAAAGTCACAACATATATTGTTATTCATTAATAAGCTTTTTGAAAATATATTTGAGATTTAATAGTGATAATAGCCACACATATTTTTAATTAAATCAACACATGCAAATTGACATAAAGAAAATTATTTTATTTTATTTATTTGAAAGAAGTGAATGTGTGAATACAAGTGGGATATAATATTTTAACATGATTAAAAAGAAATAAAGAAACACAAGCATGTAATTTCATTCAATCCAACTAATTCCTAAGGACAATCATATTAAATAAGTTTATTTAAAATAAACAAAAGTTTCTTAAAGCCATTTTTTGATTTGATTTAAGGGATGTGAAAGAGGTTTGCTAATCCTAAACCCATTCCCCATGTGTGAGTTAATTTGATTTAATGAAAAGTAATTAAATTAAATTTATGGCTTGATTAGGTTGAGGTATGAATTAAATCAATAAATTAACCCTTACTTACATCACCTTAAGTTAATTAAATAATGATGATCCAACATGAGATGCAACCATAAGAAAAGTCCTAAGAAATGAAAGGGGCCTAATGCAATTGGCTCATAATTAATAGTTAATTAAGCTTAAGGGATTTGTTTAATTACTTTTATAATTTTCTCACACATGTAAGCTAATCATAATTTCATTAAATTTCTTTAGACTATTAAACATCTAAAGAACTACCCAAGGTTGATTAATCCAAGTTAGGAATGAATGGATTTTCAAAATTAATTTAATTAAGCCATTAGTTCATTAATTAAATCCTTTATTTATTTTTAATTAGGATAATGAAATTAACTTAAGGAAAGAGATCAAGGAAGAGGCCCCAATCCCAATCCCTAAGTCATTTCAAACAATCAATTAGGCTCTGAAATAATTAAATCTCATTTTCTTTTAATTGATTAATTAAGTGGCTAATTAATTACTTAAGCTGTGATTAATTTGAAATAAATGAAGAGGCTTAATGGAATGGTCATAAGGAATAAACTTAAACCATTTCCCTAAGACTTTTCATTGTTAATAGATGGCAATAAGCCTAATTAATTGATTAATCCACTATTCATTTGAATAATTATCACTAATTAAGGTTAGAGAGTAATTAAGGCTTGATCAATCAATTTTATTAATTAACTATCAAATAAATTCCAAGAAAAATAGGAGACAGAGGTCATCCCCCTAAATATCTTTGGAAAGTTTGAAGTTAATTGGATAATTATTCAGAGAGTAATTAGGCTAATTAATTTTTTAATTAAATCTTAATTAAGAAGAAATTACTATTCAAAATTAATTAATAATAATTTTCTTGGATTTTTCTTTAAAATACCTTTAAAATGAGCCATCATTTATATTTTTTAGATTTTTCTATAATTAATTATGAATATTAGAAGCTTCAACCTTAAAAATAGATTAATTAAGCTAATTAACACTCTAATCTCACGGTGCCACGTGACTGCTGACACGACGCACCGATGCGATGTGGCACGCTGATGCAGCGCGCTTTTCACATGACATGATGGGATAGGCTATTTAAGTTATCAAATTAGGATGCTAACTCAGATTGCACCAAACACGTTTTCCCGTGGATAGTCCAATCTAAGATCAGATGGCCATGATTAAATCCTGTAGTTAAGGAGAAAACAGACGGGATCTAAGCGTGATCTAATCAAAGCTGTCTATTTTAATCATGTGGAACAGACGACCCATGATCTATCTCCAACGAGCGATGGGAGACGGAGCCCGTCCGCCATGGATCGTTGGATCTGAGCTCACTCAAGCTCGGATCCACTCCAAACTCAACCCACACCTTAGCATGAAGGATCCACAAAGATCCAATGACTAGGATGGGTTCAAATGCAAGTTTCCTTCATAAAGCTCCAAACTATTTTCATTCAAGGATCGATTTTAATGGCATACCTCGCCGGAGCTTGTGACTGGTGATTCCAATGATTGAGGAAGCTTCGTTTGGTAGAAACAAAACCCTGTTGAGTCACAGGAGCTTTGATTTGAGGTGGTTGCTCTAGAGGCCAAGATCCTCCTATTTGGTGTTCGATCTTAGTAGAACTCCTATCTCCAACGGCTTGGTAGCTTGGGAAATGATTTTCTTGGCTTTGATTAGGTCTAAGGAAGGTGTGTGCAAGTTTAAATGAAGTTTAGTTGAGGGATGGATGGATTCGAATCAAGGGAGGCCTCCCCTATTTCAGTTTGATGTAAAATCGAGAAGGGAGAAAATGGGGGAGCTTGGAAGCTTGGGAAGACTGTGGGAAACTCTCCTTCACTCTCTCTGGCTCAAATGAAGTAGAATGAATTGATTTCCATTCGAATTGGGGGGTATATTCTCTCAATTGCTGAAGTGTACGGACGAGATTCAATCTCATTTTCTCGTTGACCAGTCACCGTCAGACCGTTGGACTTGTCTCCATCTAGTCCATGTGGTTACCCAAGAGTGAAGGAAGCTATGGCAAGAGTCTCCAAGGCTGATATGAGGGAGATCTTATTTTCTTTGTCCATATGGTACTTGGTTTGGCTTGAGAGGGGAAGAGGTGAACTCCCCTTGGTCCATGGCTAATCCTAGCTATTCTAAGGTGGGCTAGGAAGCTTAGGGGTGCTCTATATGGTAATAGGATGGCTGCCCAAGTGATGGGAGAGTGGACTTTGCCAAATGGGGAAGGAATCCTTTATGGGGAGGTTTGTCCAATGGCTAATTCCCTTATGTGAGATCCACTTTGCTTTTAGGATGATTATGGGCTGACCTAGGGTTAATTTGGGTCGGGTTTGGTCAGCCATTAGGGTCCCACGGGTTGGTTTTAGATACTTTGGCTTCACTGGGTCAAATGGGTTCAAGTTGGGTTGGGTTGACCTATTGGTCAAATTGGGTCAAACCAAGGCTTGGGTTAGGTTCAAATGATCATTTGGAGTGTTTTGGTTCAAGTGGTTTTGATTAATTTGGCTTAAGTTTGATTTTAGTTCATTTGGATTCAAATAGGTCAAATGGGCTAAGTTGACCAATTTGACCAAATTGGGTTTGGTTTGGTGTTGGTTCATGTTCAATTGGCTAATTGAAATTGGTTGTAGGCTTTGTTTTCATTTAATTTGGGTTTAATTTGGATTTTGGCCAATTTGATCTTTTAGGTCAATTTGGGCTAGGTTGGGTCAACTTGACCAATTGGTCAAATTGGGCTCAATTGTGGCTTTGGTCAAGTTCAATAAGTGATTTGGAATGAATTTGAGTCATTGGTTGCAATCAATTAGGTTAAATCATGATTTGACCCATTTTGGCTATTTGAGCCAATTTGGGTCAACTTTGGCCAAATGGTCAATTAGACTTGGTTTGCTCAATTAAGGGTTTGGTCATGTTCAATCATTGATTGTGAATTGGTTTGAATCAATGGTTTCAATCAATTTGGTATATGGTGGGTTTTGGCTAATTTGGGTTTCATTTGGGCTAAAGGTTGGCTTGGTCAAAGGACCAAGTTGACTTGGTTTGACTCAATTCAAGGTATTTGATCACCCTAAAATGATTGTTGATCATGATAGGAAGTTTATATGGGTTTGTTTCAATTCAATTTGGGTTGGATTAGAATGTGGCTCAAAAAGGTCTTTCAGGTCACTTTGGGTCAAGTGAACCTAAATGAGTCAATTGGTTTAGTTTTGGCTTGATTCAGGTTTAGTTGAACTCATACATGGAATTATGATGAAAATATAAATCTAATTGCAATTGGTTTGGAGTCAAATGAATTTTGGTTCATATGACAATTTCAAGTCAAAAGGGATCAACATGGGCTTAACTTGAGTTGACTTGGATTTGGTTATAATTTGTGTTTATATTTGGGTAAGCAATTGAAGGAAAGATTGATTCATGAAGAAAACTATGTGTTTTTAATTTATTTGGGTATTATTTAGCCAAGTTCAAGAAATTGGCTAAAAAGGCTGAAATTAGAAATTTGATTTGATTTGGGTTTGGGTTTGACTATTTGGATTTATATTTTATTTATATTTGTGAATATAAATGAAGGTATAAATGATTCATGAGAAAATCACCTGAGTTTGGAGTGATTTGGAAGCAAATTTGACCAAGCTTAAGGATGTTAGTCAAAAGAGCTTAAGGAGGGAATTGATTTAGTTTGATTTATTTTTGGTCATTGGAAGGTAGGTTTCATTTATATTTATGAATATAAATGAAGGAATAAGTGATTTATAAATAAATCAATTTAGTTTGGGTTGATTTTGGTTGAGATTTGATTAAGCTTATGGAGGTAGGTCCATATGGCTTAAGAAAGGTCTTGATTTGGTTTGATTTAGTTTGATTTAGTTTGATTTGATTTGGCTAATTTGAATTTAGATTTCATTTATATTTGTGAATATAAATGAAGAAATGATTAATTTACAAAAAAAAAAAATCAACCAAGTTTGATTTGGTTTAAAGGGAGTTTTGGCTAAGCATATGAAGGTGGATCATTTGGAGTTTTGGCTCAACTCAAATCTAACTTAGGAAGGGATTTTGGAATTTGAATTTGATTTTGGGTTCTAATCATTTGGAGTTAGATTTGAGTTGAGATTTGATTTGAGATTGAATGGATATTTGAGAAAATCAATTGAATTGGGGTTCTAATCAAAGGGCTTAGGAAGGGTTTTGGAATTTGAATTTGATCATGGGTTTCAATCATTCGATTTGTAATTGATTTATAATTTAGATCTGAATTTGAGGTTTGGTTTGAGGAAGGAAACAAGGATTGGGTTTGAGCCATAGGGTATGCAAGTCTTCCTAAGTCCCTAAGGCATAACCTGTTCCTATGGCTAATCTTTCTAAGTCTCTAGTCTTAGATTAAGTGTTCACCGAATCACTAGAAGTGTCTTAAGACTAAAAAACTCTTAGTGTCTAAAAGAGTCCTAAGTCTATGATGAAAAAGTTGAGAACTCACTCCAAAAGTGAGGTCAACACTTATATTAAATAAAATTTTAATATAATTTTAAAATCACAAAATATGTCAAGATCAAAAAATTAAGATAGCTATATGTTGTGCGGTGGGATATTCATGGCGGAAAACATATGATATTTAATATCTTAACTATTATGAAAATTTAGCATACACACAGATAAAAAGAAAAGTTATAAGGGACATAAGAGTTCTTACGTAACAAATTAAAAAAAATTATGGGGCCTTGCCCAACTGAAATAATTTTACTAATATATGTTGATGATTACAAATGACCCCTTCCCCATAACTAAGAAATATGCTAATATAATATAATAAACATAAATTATAGAGAATGGATTCCAATAAAAGTAATGGTGTAAGCCAAAAGCATGTACCAAATTTATAGGTGATAGTTTGTGTCATCAAAAGACATCAATTATATAGGTGATGACATGTGTCAATATCATGTATCGACCATATAAAGGATGACATGCCTCAAACTTATCAGCAATGTATCAATTAGTGATATTCTAGTTGAATGATAATGATTAAGATAATACAATTGCGCACTAGTTAGGTGATAATTGTCAAGTGAAAGTGGTAAGGAGGCAACAGTCGATCGATAATGGTCAGGTGACTATAGTTTGGTGATGATGGTGGGGAGATAATGGTCATAAAGCAAACTAATAATAGTTTGATAATGCCAATTGGGAGGCAGTCTAATGACAACGGTCAGGCAGCGATTTGAGGATGATGGTTGGATGATAGCGGTATGTCAATGGTTGTCAATGGCAATTTGATGATGACAATTGGACATCAATTAGATGATAGCAGTCAGGAGGCGAACCGATAACGGTAGTTAAGTAGTGATCCAGTAGGGGTAATCGATAAAACCTCTATGAAGGAGGCCAAGAGTTGGTTTAATGATAATGGCCTGGTAACGATTCAATGATAGCGGTCGAGAGGTGGGCTAATGGTTAGAGAGCAGTAGTTCATTGATGTTGATTTGATGTAAAGCCCAAAAGTATGTTTAATGATGGAAGCTAGGTGGAAGTCCAATTATGGGGGTTAAGAGGCCAACAGACAACAATAGTCGAGCAGCAATCAGAAGGATATTGATGTAGATGGTCAAGAGCTGATGGCAATGCAATGAAATGGAAATTACAAGGCAAACCGATGAATGTAGTCAAGTGATGGTCCTGTTATGGCTGGTTCAGAGTGGTGCACCGATGATGGATGCTGAACGACGATGATGGTTGTGCGGCGGTCCAGTGATGATGGTCTCGTGGCAAATTGACAATAGTAATTGAACAATTACTTTGTGGTGCTCTAAAATTTTTAAGATTTAGAATTCTCTTCAATCTCTGGCCTAAGCCCCCCTTTCATGTTTAACGAGCTCTAAAATTTTTAAGATTTAGATTTTATAAGTGCATTCCCTATAAATAAAGACAAATTCAAACTACTCCTGCAGATAGCTCTAAATGATCTCTTTGATCATTGATATGACCCTGAAATTCTACTAGTCGAGGCACGAATCTTGATGTCAAAAGCAATCTGATTCTGAATCAAGACTAACCGAGATCAAGTGCTTATTATCAATCAACTCTTAAACATGGAGTGGTTATAGTCAAATCGAGCATCTTGATGATCCGGATCTAACAAGCTTAAGATCTCCTAATTCTGACTTCATTTGAGCATTCAAATACACAAAATACATCAGATGATCAAAGGAATCATTTTGAGCCGTTCGATGGAGTGGTTCGGATTTTGCATTTATTTGCAGAAATGTCGTCCCTCTAATCTAACTAGCCCCTCATTCTTCACATGATGGGAGGCCAAGCAAAAGAGAGGAGAGAGCTCTAAAGCTTGAAAATCCTCCATAATTGCACCACGCATCTATCGCTAGCTATTACCGACGGCCATCACACCATCATCGTTTGGCCATCCTCACGAGCATAACGACGCCAGCCTTCCATTGCAGCCGCCTAACATCTCTTCTCGCTAAATTCACCATCGCCGCCACCACTGCGCCACCGCCGGTCATTACCACCGGTCGACCACCGTCGTCGATCACCACTGTCGACTTCCATCATCGGCCATCTTCGCCGATCACCACCACCGACGACCGTCATCGTCAGTCGCTGACCCCCACTGTTCACCATCATCTACTATCACTAGTAACTATTACAACCTAACCATGGTTGTACAGCTATTGTTTCCTGATTCTCGGATTCCCATTGTTAGCCCTTCTCAAATATAATTATGTAATCCCGTCATCGGGAAAATTTTGTACTCTGAAACAGATACATAGTGGAAGATTTTTACTGGGCTAGGCCCCGTGATTTTTTTCCCTCTTTTCGAGGTTTTTTCACGTAAAAATTCTGGAGTTTTATTATTAATTCTTCAAACATCTGTGTGTGGGACCACAAAGGGCGTAAACTTTTACTCTTCTACAACTAGTTTTCACGCAATAGTTTGTCAGGAAAGCGATTCCATTATTTTTTATCTTGTATGGTGACCAAGTTTCCCAACAAGATCAAAACCATCATCGAGGTGGAGCATTTCATGCCTTTAAGGAGCGCAAGCGAAGAATGAAGATTCATCAAATTTCGTTCCTTCATATTTTGTCAAAAACTGGGGGGTAACTCTTAATCTCAGAAGATCGCTCATGTTAATATGTTAAGCATCTAATCGATTACCATCCCAAAAAATAAGTCAAAGTTGGAGGATATGTCAACATTAAGAAGAGATATAGCTTTGTGAATTATGATTTTTCAATCATACTCATGGAAAAACAAGACCAAGGTTAAGGAGCAACTTTGGCTACAACCATAAATGGATGTTTTGATTCGACCTCTTCCATACAGGTTAACGTTATCAAGTAATACTTTTACAAACAACCTCGGATAGGTCAAAAATCCTCAACAGATCCAATTCGACCTCTTCCATACAGGTTAATATCATCAAGTAACACTCTGACAAACAACCTCGGATAGGTCAAAATCCTCGCCGATTTGATTCCTCTTCCGTAACGCCATCGGTAATATTCGACAAACAACCTATAGGTCAAAATCCTCGGCGATCCAATTTGACCTCTTCCATACGTTAACGCTGCAACACTCTAACAAACAACCTTGGATGGGTCAAAATTTCTCAGTGGATTTAATTCGACCTCTTCTATGCAGGTTAACATCATCAAATAATACTTTGACAAACAACCTCAGATAGGTCAAAAATCCTCAGCATATTCAATTCGATCTCTTTCATATAGGTTAACATCATCGAGCAAAGACTCTGGCAAACAACCTCGGATAGATCAAAACTTTGCACCTACTCCACACAGGTTAACGTCATCGAGCAAAGACTCTGACAAACAACTTAGGATAGGTCAAAAGGTCCTTGGTGGACTTCCCACGACCTCTTCCATACAGGTTAACGTCATCAAGTAACACTCTGACAAACAACCTGGGATAGGTCAAAAATCCTCAACGGATCTAATTCGACCTCTTCCATACAGGTTAACATCATCGAGTAATACTCTGACAAACAACCTCAGATAGGTCAAAAACTTTGATTGATTCGACCTCTTCCATACAGGTTAACGTCATCGAGTAACACTCTGACAAACAACCTCGGATAGGTCAAAAATCCTCAACGGATTCAATTTGACCTCTTCCATATAGGTTAACATCATCGGGTAACACTCTAACAAACAACCTTGGATGGGTCAAAAATCCTCAGCAGATTCAATTCAACCTTTTCTGTGTAGGTTAACGTCATCGAGTAACACTTTGGTAAACAACCTCGGATAGTTCAAAAATTCTCAGCGGATTCAATTCTACCTCTTCCATACAGGTTAACGTCATCGAGTAACACTCTAACAAACAACCTCGGATAGGTCAAAAATCCTCAACGGATCCAATTCAACCTCTTCCATATAGGTTAACGTCATCGAGTAACACTCTGACAAACAACCTCGAATAGGTCAAAAATCCTCACTGGATTCAATTCGACCTCTTCCATATAGGTTAACGTCATCGGGTAACACTCTGAAAAACAACCTCGGATAGGTCAAAAATTATCAGCGGACTCGATTCGACCTCTTCCGTACAGGTTAACGTCATCGGGTAACACTCTAACAAACAACCTCGGATAGGTCAAAAATCCTTAATGGATTCGATTTGACCTCTTCCATACAGGTTAACGTCATCGGGTAACATTCTGACAAACAACCTTGGATAGGTCAAAAATCCTCAGCGGATCCAATTCAACCTCTTCCATACAGGTTAACGTCATCGGGTAACACTCTGACAAATAACCTTAGACGGGTCAAAAATCCTCAGCGGATTCAATTCGACCTCTTCTGTGCAGGTTAATGTCATCAAGTAACACTTTGACAAACAACCTCGGATGGATCAAAATCCTCGCAGATGATTCTACCCTCACAGTAAATCGATTATCAACGAAACCACCCATTTAAGTTTCAAGAAATCCAATTTCCTATAAGAAGAAGTAGGAACTACGGACCGTCGCCGGTCATTATCGACGGTCATCACCTTCAACCATCATCGCCGGTCATCTCGCTGACTACGCGCCGAATTATCGATTACCATCGCCGATACGCCGGCCACTTTACACCACTACCGCCATACCATCATTAGTCATCTCTTCATGGTCATTACGAGCATCATCATTAACCATCGCTGCTCATTATCTGACCCGATTTCCGCCACTGTCGAATACTGTTGCCCGCTTATCACTCATCGCGGCTACTACCGCTGACTACTTGCCATTACTGCTGCGGCCATTATCGCCCGCTATATTCGCTACCACCGACCGACGCCACCACTACTATCTATCGCTGCCGGCTGACCACTCCATTCCGCCAACCATATCGCGCCGCCACCATCGACCGTTGTTATTAACTGCCGTCTTCGGCTTATCATCGCCGAATCCGCGGCCCGGGCCAGTAACGTGACGTGCATTACGCCTGATCGCTTCAAACCCGGTTGGTCCGATAAGGGATAGTTGAGGGAAAATCGAGCCTTGTCGAACGCCTTGATCGCCAACCCGGCCGGTCTGCGACAAGGCGACGCCTCTTTCGAGGGAAAATCGAAGCCTTGTCGTATGAACTACGGACCTTGATTGCCTCCAAACCCGGTCGGTCCGACAAGGGCAGTTGATGCCTCTTTCGAGGGAAAACTGGAGTCTCCGTCTGCATTGATAGCCTCTCAACTGTCCGACAAGGCTGACGCTTCTTCGAGGGAAAATCAAGACTCCAGAGTATGAACTACGGGACTTGATCTCCTCTGAACGACCTCCTCTTAAGAAGAAGAGGAACACTCAAGCATATAAGGAGTGTGTCTTCTCCCTTGGCCCTAAGGGGGTTTTTATAGACCCCCTATAGGGATAAAAAGGTAAAAAAAAATAAAGAAAAATTGCTCAAAATCACTCAAAACCGTTCAAAACGAGCCAAAATGGGTGAAAATTGGCAAAAACGAACGCTTCGCTTGCGGCACGCGACGCCCAGCCGCACCCGACGCACATTTCCCTTTCCGCGACGGCACCTGCTGCTTCTGCCGCCGCACGCCAATCCTGCTGCACAGACTTTCAGCCGACGACAACCCCGCCTGCGGACTAAGAACCACGACGGCCGCCGCTGGCGGAATCAATTGCTAACACGTCACTGCGTTTCCGCCTCTATTCACCGCCGAAGTAACTCGCCAGGACACGTTGAATCTGACCACGCCGCCACACTAATCAGCGGATCAGCCCGAACGCGAATCAAGCCCACGCGAAAACTCTCAGCCTCCGCTTCCAACCCATTCATTCGCTCATTCGATTTCTCATACCCGCCAGAAGAAATGTCCGGATGGGTCCATAACCCTGAAACCTTGCACTCATGCATACCCGTACACATTTGCGGCCCTGCACCCGCTTCCGTAGTCATAATCTTGTGCTCCCATGAAGATCTGTTATCTCAAAATGTATGGTTAATGGACTCACAAATTTCATTGAAGAATTTTTTATTTTTAAGTATTTGACATATATATTTTTGGATGATTGAGATAATGTCATCCAAAAATAGGGGGGCAACTGATATGACCTTGAAAATTCTACTAGTTGAGGCACGAATCTTGATGTCAAAAGTAATCTGATTCTGAATCAAGACTCACCGAGATCAAGCGCTTATTATCAATCGACTCTTAAACATGGAGTGTTTAGTCAAATCGAGCATCTTGACGAGCCGGATCTAACAAGCCTAAGATCTCCTAATTCTGACTTCATTTGAGCATTCAAATATACAAAATACATCAGATGATCAAGGGAATCATTTTGAACCGTCCGATGGAGGAGTGGTTCAATTTTGTGAAAATGTCACCCCTCTAATCTATAAATAGCCCCTCATTCTTCACATGAGGGGAGGCCAAGCAAAAGAGAGGAGAGAGCTCTAAAGCTTGAAAATCCTCCAAGCATAATTGTGCCACCGCCGCTAGCCGCCGTCGCCGGTCATTACCGACGGTCATCACCGTCAACCATCGTCGCTGGTCATCCTCACCGACCGCCGCCACTATAATTACCGCTCATCGCCACCACCTCCGGCGCAATCGGCCGCCACTGCCACCACCGGCCGACCACCGCTGACACCGCTTAATCCGCCATCTTCGCCGGCGTCACCACCACCGAAGACCTATCGCCGCCCCCATTCCGTTTCACTATATCATCTACTATCACTAAGAATCGTTACAACATAACGATGGCTATATGTTGTTGTTGCTCGATTTCCATTGTCGCTCTTCTCGAATACAATTATGTAATCCCATCATCGGAAAATTTTATACTCAAACAGGATATATAGGAAGATTTTACAGGCCCTGATTTTTTCCCTCTTTTCGAGATTTTTTCACATAAAAATTCTGGAGTTTTATTATTAATTCTTCAAACATCTGTGTATGTGCTGGACTCTGCAACAAAGCTAAGGCACTCCGCAACAAAGCTAAGGTATAAACTTTTACTCTACCGCAACTAGTTTTCTAGCACGCAACAATCATAAAGCATTTTTTTTTAGATATTTAAGTTTTCTAATGAAGTTGAAATTAAGATATTTTGTGTTCATTAGATTCATCTCGTTGAGACATTCAATTTGACTATAAGCATACCAATTTCTTAGGCCACCAAAAGACCCAATTAATATCCAATATTTATATATATTTTATAAGTTTTCTAATATTTTAGTTTAGATATTTAAGTTTTCTAATGAAGTTGAAATTAAGAGGTTGTTTGTGATTTGAAATGCAGTAAAAGGAATCGCAAAAAGAATTGTAAAAGGATTATTTTATAGTTGTTTGGTTGAGCTTTACAAATTCATGACTTTTTTTTTTTTTTTGACAAATCAGAATGTAAATTGAATTTGGACATCGGCAATGGTATGTGCGGCTACGGCATGCGGCGGCGGCGGCGTGAGGCGGCGGACGGCGGGCCATGGTGGTACCGCGGGCGAGACGCATGACGGGCGTCATGGCGACGAGCCCGCGAGATCACTTTACATTGGCGATTAATTCCAAATACAACGCGGCCTTTCGGTGTATTTGAAATGCTAATTTTTTACTGAACCAAACGCTTGAAATATTCAAAAGCGTGCATTTGGCATAAAGTATTCCAAATGACGCCAACAACTAAGATATTTTGGATTTATTAGATTCATATCGTTGAGACATTCAATTTGACTATAAGCATACCAATTTTTTAGGCCACCAAAAGACCCAATTAATATCCAATATTTCTATCTATATTTTAAGTGCTTGATCTAAACTTCTCTAAATTTAAACCAGATTCTTTATTTATTTATTTATTTATTATATTGAGTTTGTCTCATTAAGAGAGTTATTTTGACTACATATTTGTCAAAATTAGAGCTTGAATAACCAAAATTTTAATTTTAAAAGCTATCCAATTGCACAAACATCAAGATTTATGCTGGAACAAATAAATTTTTCGAAGATATATCACTAATATTGTAGAAAAAAATATATATTTTCTTAGAAAAAAATCTTCAAAGTAGAAAATTTAAAATAAAAAAAAAAAGTAACATAGAATTTTTCATCTCACATAAAAAATTTGCACGAAGAAAAATAAAGATTCCGAGAAAATTTTGAACAGATTTGAATGGTGAAAATAAAGTCAATAAAAATATCAAAAATGCGACTGTCTGAATGCCTTGAACCTTGAAAGTCGAAAGAAATTGTTTTTGTTTTCTTACGAAGATCTAAGAGCTTTTACATTTCATATTCTTATTATTCGCCTTTGGTATTCTATGTCAGCTTCATTCACTGCCTCACAGAAGAGTTATCACAACTATCTTTAATAACCTCCTCAACTTTCCCAAATTCAAGAAAAGATAGCATATTGTAGACATTTTTTAATACAATTAATCATGCATGAGTTATTATTTTTAGAAAACTTATTTAAATTTTATATTGATTAAAAGTTTAATCTATTTTAATTTTCATCATTTAGTTAGATGCAATTAAAATTATGCATAAATTTTTAATATAAATAATTTCAAAAATATCTCATATAAGAATGCTATCTTCAAATTTAACGTAACTTAAGAATTATTATTTTTATTTACACATTTATCAATTATAATATTATATGAGAATTTATAAAATTAAGATTAAAGTATTTAAAATATTATTTCAAAAACTTTTAATTTAAATTTATATTTAAAATAATAAAAAAATATTCTAATTATAAGTATCATATATTAAATTTATGAAAATATTATTATTAAATAATCATTATATCATTTAATCATATTTAAATAATTTTAATATTAATTTCATCATTTGATTCAACTTTTAATTTAAAATTTGTTGAATCCTTAAACTTTAAATATCTCATTTTTCATTTTTAGTTTTTATTTTTTTTTAAATGCCATTTTAATGATGCATTAATGATGCATGTGTGACGCAGGAAGCTGTTTTTATTTTTAATTTTATTTCACGAGCTGGAAAATGACAATATTACAGAAACAAGAGTCAAAGAAAAACTAATTCGAGACACGTGTCGTCATCTGAACGGGAGAACGGGAATGAGGTTTCGCCCCTTGGGTCGACATCAAGCCGCCGAGGCTGTCGGGAAGCTTTAAAGTGGGCCCCATTAAATGGGCCACTTTAAGAATCCAATTATTCTGTTTCAACCGTCTTATAGGCGAAGGCCCGTGCCACTTTCGGGCCCACCATACACTTTTCTTCAACCGTCTTTATCCTAGTTTATTTTCCCTATAAAAGTATTCTCTTCCCGCCTTACACGTGGGAACCTCATTTACACGTGCAAAGGCATGCACCGTCACGTGCATTTAAAGTATAAATGGAGCGAAGTTTGTAAAAAAGTTGTGTAAAAAAATTTAGTTATTCAAGAATATTAAGAAAACAATAAATGTGAATAAGTTTTTATTTATTTATTTATTTATTTATTTATTTATCTATTTATTTATTTATTTATATATTTACTAACTGCTTAGTAGATATGTAGGATGATTTTATCATATTTAGTTCACATATATTTATTTTTATTTATTTTGCCTTCTCTTATTTGGCTTATATTTTGTTCAAATTTTGAACAAGAAATAAGCTGATTGTGAACAAATTATTAGCTCACTCAAGGCAAGTTCACTTATTTATGATATTTTTTTTACTTTTATTTCATATAAAATAAAAAAAATTGTTATATTTTAAAACAAATATAATTTAAAATTAATAATTAATTATATACTACACTATTCTTGAGATAAAATGCATAGTTTTAAATATCATCATTATTTACAAATAAAAAACTTGATGCTTACATACAATTATATTAAAAACAAATTATTTTAAATAAATTGCTTGTTAAAAAAATTTTAAGAAAAATTTTTGTCGATGTTTTATATAAAAATTATTATTATTATTATTATTATTATTATTATTATTATTATTATTATTATTATTATTATTATTATTATTATTATTATTATTATTATTATTATTATTATTATTATATTGATTTATTTAAGAGCCGGTTTGATGTAAAGTGAGTGTGAAGCAAATTGCAATGGCCAGCCAACAGGACATAGAATAAAAATCCCGAAACGTATCTTCTGATGGTTGTTCTGTCGGATGGTGTAGATTCTAAGGAGGCAAGAGTTATCAGTGGTTTAAAATCAATCTTTTCATAACAAATAAAAATAATTCTATTCTCATTTTTTAAGCTCTTTCATTTAAACAGAAATTTAAATAATATATATTCCAAAAAAAAATAAATAAAGGCTATTCATCATAATAGCAACTTAAATGTTAGAATTAAAGATTTTTTTTTAAATATTTGAGTCAATTTAATTACAAACTCACCCACATAATATGTATAAAACGCCTCCATTTCTTCATATCTTCATATCTACTCTATTTCTTCATCTTGATTTGTTTGCTTCAAAGGCATCACAGACCTCCCAAGTCAAAACCTTCTAGTCACCGCTCAACCAAATCTCCCATAACACTAATATTTAGGCTTGAATCGTAGTCCTTTTAGTGAAACTAATATTCTCAATCATTAGACTAAGAAGCCTTCCACATTATGATGACAGTTGAATTAGTGACATTAGTGAAAGAAGAAATAAAATTATGATTTCTTTTAATTCATTGGTCTTACTTAATGATTTGAATTAGTGGTCATAATTAAAATAAGATATTCATTATGGATTGGTTCAAATGTGTGGACTAAATAGCTTAAATATGACTATTGATGATGATTCTTTTCACAAAGCTCATATCTCAATATTTTTACTAACTTAATATTTTTATTAAAAAATATATTTTTGATTCTTAATTATGTGATTTTTTTTCTTTATGTTTATGTTTTTGTTTTATTTATTTCAAAATGAGTAGTTATTTATAGTTACATAGATCGGAAAGTATTTTATTTTTATACGCCAAAATTATCCTATTTTTGATATTTTTTAATTAAATTTTGTTATTTTTCTATAGTATACCAAATTATGTATTTTATAGTGATAAAATCTAATATTATTATTGATATGACACTTAAAATACTACTAGGCGAAGCACGAATCTTGATGCTAAAAGCAAACTGATCCGAAGTTGAAACTGGTTGAGATCGAGCACTTAAAATGTCATTGGAAACTTTGGGATATCGCTTAAATCCCTAAAAGCTCTTAAAACATAGTTTATAGTCAAATCGAGCATCTCGCGGATCTAACAAGCCCAAGATCTCAAAATTCATTTGAGCATTTAAATATTTAAAATACATCAAATGATCAAAGGGATCATTGTGAGCCGTCCGATGAAGTGGAGTGGTACGGTTTGCATGTATGTATTTATAGACGCCACTCCTCCTCCACTATAAATAGCCCTCATTCCTCAAATGAGGGAGCCCAAGCAAAAGAGAGGAGAGAGAAGGAAGATCGAAGCAATCGTGCCACCACTGACGTCAACCACGGCCTGCGGTCGCCGACGCCGATCTTCGCCGCCGTTCGCTTGTCCATCATGACGACCTTCATCCCGCCGATGTCCTCGCTGTTGTCATCATCTGCACTCATTAATTGTACATGAACGTGACTACATAGTTGTTCCTTTCATATACAATTCGTAATCCCATTATCGAGAAGATTTTGTACTCTGAAATAGATACATAGTGGAAGCTTTTTCTTGGGCTAGCCTGATTTTTTTCCCTCTTGAGATTTTCATGTAAAATTATGGAGTTTTCTTGTTCGCTTTTAAATCCCTATGTATCGGATTTCACAACTAAGGCGTAACTTTTACTCTAACCGGTTTTCTAGACGCACAGCGTCGCGGAAGTGAACCCTCAATCACAATTTATGTGAACACTCGCATTATGGCCAATAGGCACAATACTCGTCACAACGGAGCCTCCCGCTCCAACTCCCGTCACTCTCAGAATCAATCCTTGAACCGAGGATGTCAAGCTTCTGCCTCACTCCCCACAGAGGCGTGACTGCCGGGTGAAGATGCGATAGGGATCTCTTTAGAAGATCGTCCCGAATGGAAGAATCTCAAATGAGATGATCCTTTTGAGAGGAACACAACGCACCACCACCACGCAAAACACACCTCCCCCAAGATCGATCGTTAGCCACGGGAGGTCAAAATGTCGATCTCCTTAACAATGAAGTTGCTTCGCTTCCCGCGTGATGTCGATCTCCGACATCGCTAGTTTACTCATCCATCACGCGTACCATCGCTAATCCACCAATCTGCAGTAGCTTGACACATTCTCGTCCTATTGATCCCACTCGTCATGTTATAAGCGCAGAATTATGATGCTTAATGCAAGACAAATTTTACCTTCAAGATAGAAATCATCTTTCCCCTCACCGCGATTATGAGGAGTCCTCACCTTTAGCTGAAGTTATTCTTCAATATCCTATTCCTATAGGTTTCAAGCTTCTGAACATTGATTGGCAATCAATCATATGAACACATCGACCATTACAGGACCATCATGCATATCTAATGAGCTCCTTACACACTGCTTTGTCAAGTCTTCCCCGTTACCCTTAAGGGGCAAGCTCGCACTTAGTTCTACTCCCTTCCAAGAGGATCCATCCATACCTTTGATGAACTCGCCAAGATTTTCGTAGAACAGTTCATTGCAAACCGGAGGATCATTAAAGATTCCTCCCACCTCTCCGGCATTCATCAAAATGATGGTGAATCACTTAAGGAATACTTCCAGAGGTTCTCCTTAGAAGCTCGTCAAATACTTGGAGTAGACCCTGAACTATTAAGAGGAGTTATCCTTGAAGGATTTCGTCCAAGGTCTTTTTACTCGTCACTAATGCGAGACACGATCCGCTCATATGCCGACTTGATTTATCATGTGGAAGCACAAATCTCTACTGATGAGGCTATTATTGCCCATCGCAAATAATTTGAGCAATCTACAGAAAAATATAAAAGCACCACAGGGAATGCGGACCGACAGTCCTATCAAAAGAAGCAACAAGACAGTCATGATCTCCTCCACGGCCCCCATATCAACGTTTGAACTTGCACCAAAAGGAATACAGTGCGAACACATCTCATGTTAACCTCCTAATGGCTATTCGAGATGAAGAAAATATCAAGTCGCATCCACTCAAAACCAAATTCGAAATCGAGTAATATCACTTCCATCAAGTCGTGGACATACTACTGAGGCATGCAAACAACTCAAAGAAGAAATCGAGAGGCTCATTCAACAAGGATATCTATGTCAATTTGTGAAGAATCAATCGAATCAAACAAACATACCTCTAACTGGGGGCAACCAGGACAATCATCACAGAAATAATAAAAAAATCATCAAATAGTTGGAGAAATTAAAACAATCGCAGGAGGACCAATATTATCTAATCAAGTTTTCATTACCACCTCTGAAGAGCTGGAGTTAAAGAAGTCTCGTACTGATCATTTCATCACTTTTAATGACTCGGACTTAAAAGGAGTACATGTTCCTCATCAAGATCCACTTGTCATCAGCGCAGGGATCGGTGACCCATGCTATAATGTTAAGAGAATTTTGATTGACAATGGGGGTTCTGTTGATGTCTTATTTTACTCCATATTTCTTAATATGGGCCTGGTAAGGGAAAAGCTCCAACCCGCTACAGGACCATTGTACGAGTTTGATAATCACCCTGTGCGAGTAAAGGGGACAATCACCCTTCCTGTTGTCCTTGGTGAATTCCCTCGACAAATGGCTCATTTAATCTAATTCATGGTGGTCAAGTCAGATTCAGCATATAACGCTATCTTTGGAAGGCCTCTCCAATCAATTTTCGGTGAAGTCACTTCAGTATATCATCTTAAGATGAAATTTTCAACCCCCGTTGGAGTTGGAGTGGTCTATGGAAATCAGAGATAGACATCATGCTATCTCGCATAAGCTCAACCACCTCTTGACCTTGATCAAAGATTTTAATTTTCGAGATGAAGAAGTACCCCAAAAAGCTTCGCAAGTAAAAGACTTGCTCTCCGTTGCATTATCAGATGACCAACCACTACGAACAGTGCAAGTGGGATCTTTGCTCTCAGACAAACAAAAGAAAAAATTCACAGACTTCTTGCGCAGAAATCAAGACATCTTTACTTGGAGTCCGATAGATATGTCGGGGGTCGACCCCAATGTAATCATGCACTCCCTCAAGATTGACCCAACATTCAAACCAATCATGCAAAAGAAAGCGAGTTTTGCATCATCTCAGCTATTGAACAAGTTAACAAGCTCATAGAAGCAGGATTCATACGAGAGGTACATTACCCTAAATGGCTAGCAAATACTATCATGGTTAAGAAAATAAATGAAACATGGAGAATGTGTATTGATTACACTGACCTTAACAAGGCTTACCTGAAAGATAGTTTTCCTCTTCCTCGAATTAATTAGTTGGTTGATGCTACGTCTGGACATCAAATGCTCAGTTTTTTGGATGTTTACTCTGGTTACAACCAAATAAAAATGAACCCAACGGATGAAGAAGATACAACATTTCAAACATATAAAGGTTTATACTATTACCAAGTTATGCCATTTGGATTAAAAAAAGCTGGTGCTACCTATCAATGCCTTATGAATAAGGTTTTTAAAGACCTACTAGGCCGCACAATGGAGGTATATGTGGATGACATGTTAGTGAAAAGCTTGGAAGAATCACAATATATTTTTGATTTAGAAATATGCTTTAACCTTCTTCGACGTTATAACATGCGACTTAATCCAACCAAGTATACTTTTGGGGTTACGTCAAGAAAATTTCTTGGATTTATGGTAACCCACCTCGGGATAGAGGCCAACCCCGAGAAAATCAAAGCTCTAAAAGATATGACTTCTCCAAAGAATATCAAGGAAGTTCAACATTTAAATAGACGAATTATTGTGTTATCCTGCTTCCTAGCCCGTTCTGTGATAGATACTTGCCATTCTTTAAAATATTAAAGGGAGCTAAAAATAATAATTTTCAGTGGACCGATGAATGTTAGTCTACTTTTGAACAACTAAGGGAGTATTTAACATCTTCACCCCTACTATCCAAGCTTATTCAAGGAGAGATGCTATACTTATATCTCGCAGTCTCTTCTCAATGCGATAAGCTCGCTTTAGAGAAGAAAATGGGATACAATGACCAATTTACTATGTCAGCAAAATTCTCTCTGATATAGAAAGTCGTTATCCCCTTGCAGATAAGGTGGCTTTGGCTTTAGTTTTCTCAGCGCAAAAATTACGTCTATACTTCCAAGCTCACACTATCGGTGTTTACACTCATTTACCATTAAGGTCATCCTATAGAAACCAGAAGCATCTGGGAGGTTAATCAAATGGTCTGTAAAATTGGGAGAGTTTGATATAAATTTTTTCTCGGCCCGCTATAAAATCTCAAGTACTCGCAGACTTTATAGTAGAATGCACTGCCCCAACTCCAGATGAGCTATCTGTTATATGCCTTTTGTCTCCTCAATGGACCCTCTATGTTGATGGAGCTTCAGGAAGTACTGGTGCTGGTGCGGGAATCTTACTTATTTTCCCCCAACAGAATACTTTAGAGCATGGACTTCGCCTAAAATTTTCTGCAACTAATAATATGACTGAATATGAGGCTCTCATAGCAGGGTTGAGACTATTGACTGTGAAGCTCAAGACTTAGTGATACACACTGACTCTCAACTTGTCGCCTCCCAAGTTGATGGAAACCTTAATACTCATAATCCTCAGCTAGCACAATACCTCCACTTGGTGAAGTCTCTTCTTGCCCATTTCAAGACACATCAAAGCATTCACATACTGCGAGAAAAGAATACTCAAGCTGACGCTCTCGCTAAGCTTGTTATATCTTCTACTAGGGATCTGTTTAAGAGAAGGCATATTGAAGAAATACATTTTCCTAGTATCCAAGGGTCATGGGTAATTCAAGCAATTAATGAGATAAAGGAACATTCGTGGATAGACCCCATCCTGTCTTTTCTACAAGACGGAACTCTTCCTGAAGACCCAACTTCTGCAATTCGTCTATGAAGACAAGCTTCAAACTTTACTATTATCGGAAGTGAACTATACAAACGAGCTTTCTCTGGACCGTACCTCAAATGCCTTTCGCCTTCAGAGGCCGATTACGCATTAAGAGAGGTCCACTCAGGGATATGTGGAGAACACCTATGAGGAAGGGTGCTAGCCTTTAAAATTATAAGGCAAGGGTTCTATTGGCCTATGATGAAATAAGATGCCTTGGAGTTCACAAAAAAATATGCAAGTTGTCAGTTGCACTCTAACCTCCCTCACATCCGCATACAGAGCTCTCATCCATTCAAAGCCCGTGACCTTTTGCTCAGTGGGGGATTAATATCATGGGACCTTTTCCAATAACATCAGGGCAACAAAAAGTTCATCATTTTAGCCGTCGACTACTTCACTAAATGGGTGGAAGCTGAACCACTCGCTAAAATTACGGAGGCAAATGCTAAACAATTTGTTTAGAAAAATATAGTATATCGATTCGGTCTTCCTGCAAAGATCATCGCTAACAACGGAACCCAATTTACTGGAAAAGTATTTACGTCCTTTTGCAAAGATCTTCACATTCACCGCCGATACGTATCATCCTCAAACTAACGCATTGAAGTTACCAATGACTATACTCAAAGGACCAAAAAATACATTTCGAGAAGGGGGGAATGGTTTGATGAGCTTTCTAATATTCTTTGGCTTACCGCACTACATCAGCACCGATGGTGAGACACCATATAACTTGTGTTTTGGCACAGAAGCTATTATACCAGTAGATATCGGGGTTCGAAGTCCAAAAGTTCAATTATTCGATTATGATAGTAACGAAGAAAAACTCCGACAGCACCTGGACCTACTCCCCAAAACTCGTGACATGGCCCTACTTCGGACTGCTTCCTATCACCAAATGGTAGCTTTGTCACTAAAGTAAGAGTAAAACCTCATCCCATATCTGCCGTATTTTGGTCTTGTCTCAAGCTGCAGTAAAGGCCCTCGACGCAATAAACTCTCACCTCTTTGGGATGGCCCATATGTGATTATAGCTGTGGTAAAGCCAGCAACATTCAAACTTAAGGATCCAGAGGGAAAAACTTTACCTCGAACTTGGAACACTGAGAATCTTCAAAAATATTATTAGTAATTCCTACTGCATAACTATCGCAACTTTTATTTTGTCTCGTTTATCATTTCCTCTTCATGTAGTCAACCCCACTTAGTGGGATAAAGACTTATTGCTGTTGTTGTTGTAGTCATTTTCTCTTAAAACTCATATTCATGTTAAAATCATCTTATGATTGTATCACTGAACTTATCAGAGTAATGAATTTATAACTTTCTTCTTACAAACTTGTTTCTTCTTCATTTAATCCTCCCACTTGAGAAATATATAACTCACGTTATATCTCAATCGGAGCATGATCAATCCCACCGGAACTTTCCACGACTTCTTCCACATAGGTTAATGTCATTGAGCGAAGACTCTGACAAACAACCTAGGATAGGTTAAAAGGTCTTTGGTGGACTTCTCATGGCCTCTTCCATATAGGTTAACATCATCGAGCGGAGACTCTGACAAATAACCTCAAATAGGTCAAAAATCCTAAGTGGATTCAATTCAACCTCATCCGTATAGGTTAACGTCGTTGAATAATATTCCGACCAATTACCCCGGATAGGTAAAAACAAAATAAAAGCATATCATAAAAAAAAATGACAACGCATTAACATGATGATATAAGAAAGAATCAAGATTCTGATACACACTAATAACAATAAAAAAATGCATCCTTAACTGATGCATATCAGTTGGTGATATCAACGTCCTCCTCACCACTAGGAGATACTCTCTTGGACTCACTCTCAACTCCTTCATCTCCTGAATCGGACGAAGAGTCTTTGAATACTTGGCTGGGAGACAGATCCTCAATACTAGCTCCGGTCTTGCGATGTATTAACCGGATTCCTTTTAGGAACCCTCGGATGAAGCTCTCCTTTAAACATTGGTGCTCCAAGTCCTTCACTTCAACATCAAGTATATGAGCGAACATAGTCTTTGAGTATACCAGATAAGGGGAGTTCTTAAAGTCTTCCACTGCCTTCAAGGAGATTTCATTTGCTTCCGCTTCTGATATTATATGCTCCTTCTCAGAAAGAAGATCATGTAATACTTTCTTCTCCAGTTCGAGAGATCTCATGGTTTGATGAGCTTTCTAATATTCTTTGGGCTTACTTACATGCACAGTGAGACACCATATAACTTGTGTTTTGGCATGCTATTACCGATAGATATCGGGTTCAAGTCCAAAAGTTCAATTATTCGATTATGATAGAACTCAAAGACTGACCTACTCCCCAAAACTCGTGACATGGCCCTACTTCGGACTGCTTCCTATCACCAAATGGTAGCTTGTCACTTCAACAGAAGAGTAAAACCTCATCCCATATGCCTGGCTTGGTCTGCGAAGTCAAGCTGTGCAAAGGCCCCTCGCGCAATAAACTCTCACCTCTTTGGGATGGCCCATATGTGATTATAGCCGTAAACATTCAAACTTAAGGATCCAGAGGGAAAAACTTTACCTCGAACTTGGAACACTGGGAATCTTCAAAAATATTATTAGTAATTCCTACTGCATAACTATCGCAACTTTTATTTTGTCTCGTTTATCATTTCCTCTTCATGTAGTCAACCCCACTTAGTGGGATAAAGACTTATTCGTTGTTGTAGTCATTTTCTCTTAAAACTCATATTCATGTTAAAATCATCTTATGATTGTATCCCTGAACTTATCAGAGTAATGAATTTATAACTTTCTTCTTACAAACTTGTTTCTTCTTCATTTAATCCTCCCACTTGAGAAATATAATTTATATCTCAATCGATGATCAACCCAATCCACTTTCTTCCACACATTAATGTCTAAGACTAACACAAACCTAGGATAGGTTAAAAGGTCTTTGGTGGACTTCTCATGGCCTCTTCCATATAGGTTAACATCATCGAGCGGAGACTCTGACAAATAACCTCAAATAGGTCAAAAATCCTAAGTGGATTCAATTCAACCTCATCCAGAGATAGTTAACGCGTTGAATAATATTCACCACCATTAGAAAAAACAAAATAAAAGCATATCATAAAAAAAAATGACAACATTAACATGATGATATAAGAAAGAATCAAGATTACACTATACAATAATAAAAAATGCATCCTTAAGCGATGCATATCGCTTAGTGATATCCCCTCCTCACTGGGAGATACTCTCTTGGACTCACTCAACTCCTTCATCTCAAGAGTCTTTGAATACTTCGGGAGATCTTCAATACTAGCTCCGATGTATTAACGGATTCCTTTTAGGAACCCTCGGATGAAGCTCTCCTTTAAACATTGGTGCTCCAAGTCCTTCACTTCAACATCAAGTATATGATTACGAGCTTTCTGAACATAGTCATTGAGTATACCGAGATAAGCCAGGGAGTTCTTAAAGTCTTCCACTGCCTTCAAGGAGATTTCATTTGCTTCCGCTTCTGATATTATATGCTCCTTCTCAGAAAGAAGATCATGTAATACTTTCTTCTCCAGTTCGAGAGCTCTCTTCTCCGCTACAAGTGCCTTAAATCTTTTCTCTTTCTGGTGAGTCTCTGTCCTCACCTCAATCAACTTATCATGAGTGCGCTCCACCTCCTAACACTGGAGAGAAAGAGAAGTTGACATGTTCGCTAGCTCAATTTTGCACCCGATCAGCTAATCCTCCAAAGTCGCCACTTCTTTGGCTTTAATACTCATCTTTAGCTCATACTCGCCCTACAGATATTTTATCTTCACAAATTTAGTATTCCACTCATCTAAAGCGATACTCAAATGAGCCATCTACCATAATGTTTGAGTTACCTATAAAAAAAACTATCACAAATATTACACAAAAGAAAAGAAGGAGAGAAAAAGAAAAGAAGAAAGAAGGGAAGACAACGTACCAATTCATTTGCTCGTTGATGCCAATACATATGTGATTTAACACCTCTTCAGGAATGTGCGGCTTCGAGAAACGAACTCCCCATCATGTCAAACACTAAAGTCAAAATAACCTGGGGCAACATCTTCTTCTGAGATATCCGACGAAGTCACTTTTCATGGGAAGAAATATTGCCACCACCGATTGCGATGGGCTTCTTGAAAGAACCCTATGAATATGAGGAGACCTTTCATCACCTTTACTTGACCTCTTTAGTGAAAAAGAATGAGATCTCCCTGCCTAGATAGAAAGACCAACCTTGAACATTCTATCTTCAACTATATATTTGCCAATGTGACGTAACTCATATTGCAAGCTTCCTACATCAGGGATATTAAGAGTTGCCAGGATCTCATTCTCCAACATCGAATGGATCCGGAAGGTCAATCTTCCCCATCTCTCGAAGGCCCCACTCATTTTTCACAAAAGAATCCATTAGACTAATTTCTAGATCCCATCCCAAAATTTTATCCAATTCTTTATACCGATAAGAAACACGTCCCGAGTATCACATGTAAATCATTCGACAAGTATTTGATGTTCAAAGTAACACCACTCAAGAAGACAAACAATGACCATTAACCATTAAATAAAAAGTGTGACAAAGCTATATTTTGAATATCTCAATCAACTTCGAGAGCCAAAGGGAATACAAGAATCGGAATCATCATTAAAGTACCTCGGAGGTGAACGGCTCGAGACTTTTGACAACAATGACCACCAACTCATTAGGGAAGAAAAACTTTCTGTAGAACACCATTAAACTCTCTGATGTGATAATGGATGGTATATCGTGTGTAGCCGTCATACTATGGGTTTTCTTCTGGCCATCACCCTCTAAAAATACATAATAAATAAAGAGGGAAATATGACAAAAATCTGAGAATTTTATAAAAGCAACTCACTCACCCCAATGCTTAGGCGCCTCCTTTTTTGACTCTTTCACTCAGGATAGATATAAAATTTTACTGATCGACAAAAAGGATACACATACATATGAGAAAAAGACAAAAAAAAGAGAGAGAGAAGATATTCCCCTCTGATGATGCTTATAAATTACCTGCCAAACTTTCTGAGTCGTTTGAACGATAGTTCCCGCTCGCCATCTTGGCGGTTATCAACTGCTGAATCATCCATTAAAGTCGTAAGAAATCCAATTTCCTACCAAAAAGTTGGAACCGTGGGCCTTGCCTCAAACCCACCGACGAGCGTTGACGCTTTCGAGGGAAAACCGAACAACGGAGATGGGACTTGATTGCCAAACCCGGACGGTCCGACGAGGCGGTTGATGCCTCTTCGAGGGAAAACCGGAACAACGATGATCATGCCTTGATCGCCTCAAACCCGGACACAACGAGGTTGGCGCTCTTCGAGAAAACCAACAACAACGTAAGTACCGCGGGTCTTGACCTTCCAAACCCACGGTCCGACGAGGCCGTTGATGCCTCTTTCGAGGAAAACCAAACAACGATATAGTACCGGCCTTAATCGACTCAACCCTCACTCAAGAAGAGAAGCACTAGGGCATTGAAGAAGTGTGCCTTCTCCTTGGCCCTGGGGTTTTAGACCCTAGGGGAAAAAAATCATCAAATCAAAACCGCCAAAAATAGCCTAAAACCATAAAAAACCATCGTTTGGGCCCTGAGCACCTCTCATGAGCCAACTGAAGTGCGGCGCTCAAAGGCTCGCACCCTCTATGCTACTGCCGCCGTGACCAGTCTGAGTTCACCCGGGCCGACACAGGTTCGACCGACCACCGCAAGGCTGACTGACACGCTCTGACCAATTGTTCACGGGCGCAGGAGCGCGCCGACACGATGCCTATGGCAGGCGTAGCAGGCATTAACAAGCGTGGGACCCGATAGCTCAGAACCTCAAATCTCATGCTTACACATACT
This sequence comes from Cymbidium sinense, assembly GCA_021442155.1. Classification (NCBI taxonomy): domain Eukaryota; kingdom Viridiplantae; phylum Streptophyta; class Magnoliopsida; order Asparagales; family Orchidaceae; genus Cymbidium; species Cymbidium sinense. Next base: position 127,892,890 of record CM038220.1, on the reverse strand, counting down.
TCTTCCCATACATCTACTTCTCAGCCCAATATTGTGCTCCAGAAGATCTGTTTTTCTAAAATATATGTGGTTAATGTATCTCAAATTTCATATGAAGAATATATATTATATATATATATATATATATATATATATATATATATATATATATATATATATATATATATATTGGATGATTGAAATAATGATATCCAAAAATAGGGGCAATTGATATGACACTTAAAATACTAAAGAAGCCTAATCTTGATGCTAAAGCGATCCGAAGTTGAAACTGGTCGAGATCGAGCACTTCAAATATCATTGGAAACTTTGGGATATCAGTTAAATCCCTAAAAAGCTCTTAAAATAAGGAATATTTATAGTCAAATTGAGCATCTCGACGAGCCTGATCTAATAAGCCCAAGATCTCAAAATTCTGACTTCATTTAAGCATTTAAATATTTAAAATACATCAAATGATCAAAGGGATCATTGTGAGCATAGTCGTTGTTCCTTTCTCATATACAATTCTGTAATCCCGTTATAGGGAAGATTTTGTGCTCTGAAACAGATACATAGTGGAAGCTTTTAGGTTAGTCTGGATTTTTTTCCTCTTTTGAGGTTTTCACGTAAAAAATTCCTGAGTTTTCACTCTTTAAATACGTGTGCTGGATTTCACAACAAAGCTAAGGCGTAAACTTTTACTCTACCGCAACTAGTTTTCTAGCACGCAACAATTATAATCATATTATGTCATATCCCGATCACATAATATTATTTGAGGTTGGATATGAGAAATGCTCCATAATTACCTTTCTAAACTTTAGTAGAAGCTTAAAAGACTCTTGTAAGTTTCCTTCAATCTTCTTTATTTCTCTTATATCTACCATCAATAGATTAATAGCATTTACTTGTAAGTCTTCACATATTCTTCTAGAAGTTGATATTTGTGTTTAACAACATGAACTTTAGATATCAATCATATTTCAGAGATCGATATTAGTATTTAATTTATTAAATTCCAATAATTAATATAATAATCACAATAAGACTAAGATAATAATATAAGTCAATGTCAAAGTTCAAAATATGGACCAATCAGCTTGAAATGCACCATGTATTTAAGGACCTAAGTATAATTTACTTATTTTACTTATAGCGAATCAGACTTGATGATAAAGTAGGCTGACTTGATTACAAAGAGAGATTACTTTAAACACTTTATTCCTGCATAAAATCTCTTGTATGATTCTAACATATCATGATATTTTAAATTCTCCTTTTTTTTTCTTTTCTTTAATCATCAAGATATTTGACTTAATTAGCTTCTAGGGTAAAAAGCTTAATCTTATTATATATATCCTAAGAATACATTACCTACCTAAATGTTACTTTAGAGAAGTGGATGGTAATATTCAACAAAAAATGCGCATGTCACACTCTCTACAAATTAAAATATAATTCCAATAGACAATTTTTTTGAAATTTGGCTCTATCAAGAGCTAGCAAAGATGTCAATTAAATTTTTAAATGCTTAGTTAATATCTCTAATTAAAGATTGAATTTAGGAGACTTATATTTAGCCTAACCTAATGATTAGCCTAATTATGCTCTATAATCAAGAGATTGTGATTTTTAATTTAATTAGCATTTGATTTTTTTTTTATTTTTTTTAATAATAATGGTGATTCTCACATGTGGAAAGTTTTGGTCCCTTCCTTTCATTTGTAGTGGCTTAAAGATGGAAGTTCCATGCCTCCCACTTATTTGAGCTTTAAACTTTGAATTTATTCCATTATAGAGAACGATCCCATAAAGTTGAAGATAATGGAGTGTGGTTTAGGATGCAAATGCTAAATCAATGACAAATAAAAGGAATATTGTGAGGATATAGTAATATGAAATTTATTATATTAATGAACAAATTTCTTTATTGTGTGAGGGGCTTATTAAAATAAAGTGCTTAAAAAGACTTTGATAGGAATTAATATGAATAGATAGGCAAATCACCCTCATATAAATCATGGTTCTCTTATATATCACATATCTTATGAGCATATAGGTTGAACATATGTCAACCTATATGATATCTTCTATGTCAGACAATCTAACCCATTAGTCACCAGCTTTTGTGAATCGCTAATTTACTATTGAAATGGCTTCCTACTTCCGACTATCATTGCGGCCCTTCAATAATTATCGTCGACCGCCCAATAATAAAATCCTTTTATATGACACTTACTAAGATAACAAATAAAGTCTAATCTCTAATTCATCAATTTTTTACTCTCTCTCTACACCAAGTTAAATGATGGTGAAGAATAAATAATCCCTTACAATAATTGATTTGTAATTCTTTATATAGACAAATATATGGTGATATGTACTAAGAAATATATGTAAATATGATCTTAAGTTTGGCAATCGATAATCTTAAATAATTAAAATTAAGTATTATCCATGACTTCGAAATCAAAATAATTAAGAAAAATTAAACTCCACACTTAATTTAAAGTACAACTCAAATTGTTGAAGCCAAAGAGAGAGAGAGAGAGAGAGAGAGAGAGAGTTATAAATGTCTACTTGAGTAGGTGAACATAATAATATTTTTTATTTTTTATAATTATTTTTTTTTAATCTAACAGTAAACTAGCAATAAGAAACAAAACCATAGTAATTATCCATCATTTTAGGCAAGAAGGCTGGGGAACCCCCCAGCTGATTTCTCTCAGCTGCCCGATAAAGGGGAATACACACGATAAAATTGAATGCTACTCAGCCTCTGGATAATGTAACGATGATATCCCATGAGTGAGTATTGGATAAATACTCATTCTAAAAAAAAAAAAAAACATAATAATTGTGTGATTGAAGTCAGAAGCACGCGTGCACATCATTATTGAACTTAAAGTCTGACTCCTTTGCAACAACAAAATATCACTTATTAAGATATCGACAGAATTCAAGAAAACTTAAAAGAAATTTTTTCAAGAATAATTATATATAAAATAAATAATAATAATTTATTTTGTATTTTAAGATTAATTTTGTGTCACATATTGAGATTTGTTGTTGGGATATAAAGAAATGATCTGCGAACAGATCTCCATATATATATATATATTTAAACTTATTTAAACTGCATTCTTTATTTCAGTGCTAATGTGATTTGGCAGAAAGTAATATCTCGTGTCAGTTATGTGTTATTATTGCTCTAGATTTTGTATAATTGTCTTATAACGTACTTTTATTTTCTTAGTCATTGATCTGATTATTCAAATCATAAACAAACCTTGCTATTATAATGGTAAATAAGTTTAATATATATAATTACATTTAATTATAAAAAAATAAAAAATATTTCATTATTTGTTCATAATTATAGTTATAAAATTTTAGGATTTAATACTCATAATTTAAGTAGACAATATCCGATCAATCTTTTTTTCATTTTATATATATATATATATATATATATATATATATATATATATATATATATATATATATATATATATATAATCTATTTTAAATAATTACAATTTCGAAATTCCTCATAAGTATGATGGCTAATCTGCCGTAAATCCATCAAAATTTAGATACAAATGTTTACCTTTCTAACAAAATTCGGTTTTCAAAACAAAGGAAAAGTTCTATTATTAAGAGCCATTTTGCATGCAATCTCGAACTCGTGAATTAATCAAATAAGTACTCTAAACTTTTAAATATTATCTAAAATAATATTAAAATTCAATAACAAAATAGATATAATATCATGATTTTTGTGATTGAAAGTCTAAACTCATAATTAATAAATAAAGATAGGTTATTTAAATAAATGAAGACTTTCTAATACAAAAAATTCCAACACCAATCAATTTTTTTTTCACCAATATATATAAGAGGATTTATATACATACCACACAATTCTTATATATTTATATATCTAACACCTAAAATTAGATATTTACTTATCTAATACTTTTTTATGCTTAAAAAAGTACATTTCACTTTTAAAAGTGAATAAAATGATATTTTTAATATAATATTGAAAATTAGGGTGTTATACATATATAAATTGAAATTTAAGTATTAGATATATAAATATATAAGAATTATATAATATGTATATAAATTCCCTCTATATATATATATATATAATGTATTTTAAATTATATACAATTTCGAAATTCCTCAAAAAATGATGGCATGATTTTCACAAAAAAAAATAAAAATAAAATTTATCATTTTTTAATATAATATACAAGCAACCAAACCCTAATCCAAAACAATAATCTGAATCTTCAATTTTGTGCACAGTGGTCATCTTACTAGATGTCGACTAACAAACCCATTCAGTCAATTTCCAATCCCATCTTTACACCAGTAAAAATATGAACATTTCATTCATGAAAATACATTATTTACAAAACGACCCAAAAAAAAGGTAAATTGATTAAACAAAAAGTGATAAATGCAATTACAGCAAACCACAACGAATTGATGAATGTGATGCATTAGCAGAAGGATTAATCACGAATCACTATCAGCAAAGGGCCCGTTTGAACTCAATTTTACTCATGTTTTTCATTTTTATTTTTATATTATTTTAAAATTTAATATTTTTAAAATATTCAAAAACAAACAAATTTATTTTTAAAAATATTCAAAATAAATTTTAAATATTTTAAATATTTTTAAAAATAACTATTATCATCAAACAAATTTTCTTTGGTATCTGAAAACTTTGCTGAACCAGAAAGCTATTATTAATCAAGATGTACAAAACCGAACTCTAGCAGAGCAAACAGTGTTCAAAGAATATACAAAAAGCTATCAGTTCCAGAACCTGGCATCAACAATCAGAACCTAAACCATTTCATGTTAAAAAAAAAAAAAAAAACAAATCATAGGGGGATTTACATATATACCACTGAATTTCAATGTCATTAAGAGATTACTATGTAAGTAAATATAAATATTTATATGATAAATATGTAAATAAATAAGAATTCAGTGATATATACATAAATCCTGAGAACATCATGGCAACATTATATTTTAACTACTGCCTATCTCTGTACAACCAATTGTTAAGAAGTTAAGAGTTTGGTGAAGATATCTTCACATAGACCATCTGGGTGTATCTATTGAACTCTGATGCACCAAGCCTGGGCAAGCCAAGTCTTCTGAAGAGTAAATGCTGGCCATCCTCGACGATGGGATTCGACGCGCGGGCAGGGTCGTATCTGGTTTGGTGAGTGAGCGATGCTCCGGCGACAGGTGGGAGCTCCCAGTACACATCCAGCAATGACTCCACAAGCCTGCTTGTGCGAAAATGGTCGAGATAAGAAATGGCTTTGTTGCTTCGGTTGAAATCGTCGCGCATCTCTCCCCTAACACCCCACCATGTCTCCCCATTGCCGCATAGCTCTTCTATGTCCACAGCTTTTTCCCACATCTTTCTTCTTTTTCTCCTTATTCTTGCTTCGTCTCCATCTATGAAGCAGCTATGCCCACCACCTTGACAAGGGGAAAGGAGGAAATGCTTGATGTGAGGGTTCTGACCGAGAAGAATGAATTCAAAAATATATGAAGATGCAGAACTGAGAATTTATTAAAATTTAATGAAAGGACGGTGAGATTGTACTCCATGAGTTATTGATGAAAGAAACAGAAGGGAAAAAGTTAAATGTTATTGACAGAATTCCACTGGTGAGCGAAGAACAATAAATGAGAAAATGCAGGTTTCATGACGTTTTTTTTTTCCTTGCCCAAAAATCTGCATGGTGGGAGCTTATTGTGATGTAGAAAAGGATCAAACTAAACACCGTGATAATAACTAATAAAGCCCTTATCAAACTAGTTCTCACAGAAGCTTTAGTCGCGCAAGAGTAAGCGTGAAGAAAGTTTAAAAGATTAAGTATTACCATGGCGGAATTATAGCCAGATACATAAATTACAGTTCCCATTTAAGCCACTCTATTGTTTCATTTTTCAGAAGGAATGCTTTAGTCAATAAAACATTTTAATCAAGCTCAAACATTCAACAGTTGGGATATGAAAAGCAGTCTGTGTACAACGGCTAGACCCTAATTGATCAACTTTAGATCTAACTTTTATTGTTTCAAATTTTCATTTGCATTTTGATGTTGAAGGCATGAGATCAAAGGCTAAGGGGAAGCTGAAATTTTCAGGGTCCTTGATAGCGAGTCTAGATTCTAGGAGCCCATATCTGGTGTAAACTCAGGGCCAATAAATGGAGGTGAGCAAGAAGAACATTTAATGGCCTAGTTGAATAGTTGGAGATCAAAATAGGCAAATATTGAGTATTATTAAAAAGGATACAGAGATATAAATGATTACACAACAAGCTAAGTTTATGAAGGAGAAAGGACAAGGTAGATTAGAAAAGAGGAGTAAGAGAGAGTTTTTGGAGGTACGGCATTGGTTGTCTGATGAGGAGGATTTATGTGCATAGAATTAGTTATAATAGTTATTTTTCATTCAACGGCCAGCAGATAGGTAATGAGAGAGAAGAGGCTGGCCCGATGGAGAAATGACTTGGAAAGTTAAAATGCTCGCGACGATGGTTCACTAGCTCAGGAGTGTAGCAACACATCCACCATTTAAATATTACCATAGTTGCATGAAACCTAATATTCATAAGCTTTGTGAGCTAAATCAATCCAATTTATGTTGAGAAACACTCAGGTCAAAGAATAGAATAAAAGAGTGAAACAGGCAAACCGTATTTTCAAATGCCCACAAAAGTGAGAAATGTATACGCCTTTCCAAAAGAAAAGGTCTATTCATATGGCTTTTCATAACAGGAAGCTCTAGACTATTAGAAAATCTCGTGATCTACAGACAAAGAAATTTTCTTAAAAAATACAACCAAGTGAATGTTGACGTTAGAACAAAAACATTCTACTAGAAAAGCATGTGAACCCCATGAGCCCCAGCTTAATTTGGATCAATTTTGATTATAATAAACATATTAATTATTATACTAATTATTTATGTAAAAATTTTCAAGTGGCACAAATCCTAAAAAGAATACTCAAAACAATTATCAAAGCCATATATGATAATTCATAGCATCAAGAAGCTTTCAACACCTTCAGTAATAGTTAGATTCAATGAGTGTGTTTGTATTTTGAATTCATTAGTCTTTGGCTCAATCCTAATTCTTGCACTAATCTTGACAGACAATTTTCTTGATGCATAGGATTCTCATAATTATCTTATGATCTCATTCAAGTTAGATTCAATTAGTTTATTTTATTATTCAATTATAATTAAATTATATTTTGAAAGAATTTTAAAAGATTTTTATAATATTATTTTCATTAAATATTATTTTAGCTAAATGTGGATTAATTGTGATATCATTAACATTAGTTAAATCATTTTTAAATATTGCAGAAACACCTATTAAGTAATATTTTTATTATAACTGTATATTTAAATATACTGAATATTAATTATACATATAATTGCTTAATAATTGCAAGAAACAAATTTTATAATTAAAATATTATTTAATAAAAAACAAGTATTATAAACTACATAATCACATAGTATTATATGCTAAATACTTGGTTAATGATTTTGAATTTAATTCATACTCCTTGTTATCAAGAAAAATGAAAAAGAGTAATTTTTCCAAAGTTCATAAAAAAGAGTTTCTATTTAGTCAAATAAAGTATGCCATCACAATTTCATTTTATTCTATCTGAGATGTATCTTTATTTAAATCTTCTCAAACTTTATTTCCACTTGTTGAAGCTCCTAGTAAGTTTCTTTGTCATGTTTGCGAAATTTATCATGTGATAAAATTTTCAAATTTTAAATCTCCTATTTTTCATGAAAATTTTATTTACACATAATTTTATTGTATATGAGATATGCTTGTTCATCCAAATATTTTCAAATGTATTTCTTTTTGTTGGAGGTTTCTAGCAAACTTCTGTTTCATGGTTGAGAAGTTATGTGAATTTAACAATTCAAAATTTCCATTTCAATTCAAAAGCAACTTTACACATATTATTCAAAATCAAATGAAATGAAAACTCATATTTTCTATAAGACCACTCATTTCAAAAATACACACTTCTTTGTCAATTCTCAACTTGCAAATATTCTGTCCAAATATCCTTTTTGCTAAATTCTCTTAAAGTTCTTGAGTTTCTATGTGTGCTCCTAAGTTTTCAAAAATCCCTTGAACCAATTCATTTTTAACCAAGTGCAAGAGTGTCGAAGGTTTCTACATGACTATTTTTATGCACATCAACTAGTGTTTATGGAAGTATGCACATCAAAATTTTCTTTTTCTACCTACCATATAATCCACCAAGTTGAATAGATAATTGTCTTAAAAGCTGTAAGTTTATGTTGGTGCGAGGTCAAGATCTCAAATTGATCATGAAAAACTTGGTGTCACCTGCCGGTGAACTAGAGTAGCGATCTTCCCGCTTAAAGAAGAAGAGAATGGTATAAGGTTAATCCATCATATTATGAAAAAAAAAAAGGAGAAAAGAGCGGATCTCTCAAGTGGAGGACTCTAGGTGTGAATGCAGGTGCTAGTGGAGAACCACAACAAATTGACTTGCATTTCTTACTTTGCATATTTGTAATGTATTTCTTACCACATTGTGATATGATGAAAATTAATATGATCTCTATAAGGGCTGATATAGATGATAATTATATGATTGCTTGAATCATTTTTGTACTATAAAGCATATTGTGAGAGAGCATAAATAATACAAGTTCAAAAACACTTTTGTCCATGCATCAGGCTATTTTAGTAAAACTAATTTATAATTTATTCTTAAAAAAAATATTATTTTGTGTTGATGCTAAGATTATTAATGTTATAAGTGCTCATGTCCCTCAAGCAAGTTTGGATGTATGTTTAAAAGAAAAATTTTGAAATGACCTAGAAGAATCAATACAAAAGACACCTCTTAAAGAAAGAATATATATTGAAGAGATTTAAATGAACATGTTGTAGAGTAGAAGAAGATTTTAAAAAAATTCATAGTGACTATGGGTATGAAATGACTAATGAAGAAGGTAAGACTATATTGAATGTTACTTTAACTTATGATTTTATAATTGATAATATTTTACTTAAAAAAAGAGATGAGCATATTATCATATATAATAATGGATCTAATAAAATACAAATTCATTATTTTCTTATTAAAAATATATCATTTTCATTGTAAAGATTGTAAAATCATTCCTGGAAGATTAAATACACAACATTAATTACTAGTATTGGATTTTAACATAAAAGATTCGAAGGTAAAAAATAAATGGAAGCATTGCCCTTATGATCAGATAGGGGTATTTAAAGAATGTGAATAAATAAATTTTAAAGAGTACACTATTGAATCTTATGATTTGGGATATTAATGAAAAAACTAACGTTATGTGAAAAAAAAATGGCAAGTGAGATTAAACAAGATACAAAAAATATGCTTAAAGAATCAAAAGAAAAAGCTCCTATTAAAAAAAAATAATTGATCGTGGAGTCAAAATGTGCAAGAAAATATTTAAAAAAAAATTTATTATAAAAATTAGTTTAGAAATAAAAGCTTAAATAATTGAGAAATATATAAAATAATATGTAGACATTTTAAAAAAACAATATATGATGTAAAGAATTCAACATTTAATGACTTATATAGGATACTAAATAGAAAGAAAAATGTATCCGTAAGTTAGCCAAACAAAGACATAGGAAAAGTACAAATTTAGTTCAAGTGAAATGCATTAAAGATAAAGATCATAAAATATTTTCTTAGAAAAGAATATTCAACATAAATAAATAAGATATTTTGATAGACTTTTCAATAAATATTGTAAGAGTATGATTGACTTTAACGATCTTAGTTCAACAACAACAACAAGCCTTAATCCCACTATGTGGGGTCGGCTATATGAATCCTTCATCTCCATTGTGTCCTATTATGTGTCAAATTCTTATTTAATTCAAGTATACTAAGATCATTTTTTATACATCTTAACCAAGTCTTTTAAGTCTACCTCTACCTTTCTTAACATAAGGCAAAATCTAATGCATCTACTCTCTAATCGGTCATCGACTACCGACGTTTTATGTGGCCAAACCATCTAAGGCGACTCTCCATAATCTTATCGTGTTAGTAAAACTGAAGTTTGAGAGACCTTAAGAAAAATGAAGTGCAGAAAAGTAGTAGGTCTTGATGATATTCCAATAAAAGTGTAAAATGCTTAGCAGGTCAAGGAATTTTTTGGCTTACTATCTTTTTAATTTTATTTTAAAAACTAAAAATATGCTAGATGAGTGGAGAAAGAGTTTGTTAGATCCTATTTTTAAGAATAAAGGTGACGCACAAGAGTGTGCAAATTATAGAGAAATTAAGTTAAAATATCAAATATTAAAATTGTGTGTGTGTGTGTGTGTGTGAGAGAGAGAGAGAGTAATTGAGCATATATTACAACATAAGACAAAAAAAATTTCAAAATTAGTTTGGATTTATGTCATTAAGTCTACAATGAATGTTATACATTTATTGAGGGGTTTAATGGAGAAGTATGGAGAGAGTAAGGAGGATCTATAGATGATATTTGTTGATTTAGAGAAAGCAAATGATAAAATTTCAAGAGAGAGAGAGAGAGTTCTAGAAAAGGAGTTAATATTGCTCATATTCAAGTCATTAAGGATGTGTATATTGGAGCTATCACTTGTGTTCAAACACAAGGAGGATTAATCAAGTATTTTCTTATTTCAGTTGGATTACATCAAGGATCGGCTTTAAGCACATATCTTTTTACCTTAGTTATGGAGTTCTAACTAGACATTTACAAGAGGATGTACCTTAGTGTATGCCTTTTGTGGATGATATTCTTCTTGTTGAAAAGACCGGAAAGAGAGTTCAAGAAAAACTTGAATTATGGAGGTCAATCTTAAATTCTAAAGACTTTCGTTTGAGTAGATCTAAACGCGAATGCATGGAGTGTAATTTTAGTTATAGAAGATCTAATAACAGAGTGGTGATAATGGACAATCAAATCATTAAAAGAGTGAACATTTTAGATATTTATGGTTGTGTTTCCTGAGAGTTGCAATCAACTCGCCGCTCAATTTGGCATTAAAGGAAGCACAAACTTTGAAGGTTCTGTCGACTTCTCATTCTTTGACGGCAACCTCTTCTACAACTTCAATAACCCGTCTACTTCCCTTCTTCATGTCAAGCTATAGGATCTCCTAAACACTGCTAACAACCTTCAAGTAGCAGGCCCTAGAGTGTAACAAGTCGTCGCGAACTGTTATGACTTCTACTCCTATAAATTTCAAGGTAATATGGTATGTAGATATGACCTACTTGAAGGTACTCAACAAGAGAGTCAAAAATGGTGTTGCATATAACTGGGGTATCTACCACTACAAAATCCGTCATGGCGGTGACTTGCTTCCTCCCTAATCCCTAGCTAACAAGCAAGAAATGAAACTGCAAATATCCTTATGTTCCCCAGAGAAACCATAATGTGGCCCTGAGGTGAGAACTAGATGCGAGTTCCCCAAGCCAATTTAATTAAAAATACTTTTATATAAAATATTAATAGAACTCCCTATATCGATAAGGATATTGCCAATCTGATAATTCACGATCAGCGAAGTGACCAATGGCATCGTTGTAAAGGTTCCCCTTCATAGGAAAGTCCTCATTAGTGAAAGCAATTGGTGGCTTGATAAGTTCGCCAAATTCAACTCTCTCGATCAAAGTCATTTGAGGCTTGATTGGTGAGAAGCCTCTAGCCTGTCTCCTCCAAGAATTATAAGAACTACTCTTGTAATATGAATGATCTATGGTGAGATCCAGTTGCTTCCCTCTGGTGGGCTTCTAGCCATAAACCTTCAACTTCTCATTGATGAAATCTTTAAGATTCGACACTCTCTGTCATGATCAAGTCATGATAGACAATACTTGGTTAGATGACCATCAACCCTTATTAGGGAGGTCTTTTCAAATAATTTTTATTTTGAATGGTATCAATCATCTTGGTCATCGAGACTCGTAATAGAGTCAAAATAGGCAAGTGGTGAATTAGAGGTAGCAACCTCCTCTCCACTTTTTGATCATTTCTTCCATCGTCAAATTGAGTTCGTCACTCGAAGGAACGACCTCACCGCCTGTCGAAGTTCCTCCCATCATCTCGCCTCACAAGAAGACCTCTATCTCCCTTCAAGAATTTATTTTCTCTTTTGAGGCCGTTGTTGCTCCCTATCCTTCACTCTTGAAGTACTAGAGCTGAATTGTACTTCTCAATAAAATATATGGATGTTGGCCAATTCCAATAACTCAACTAATATTTTTGGTTGCTGCAAACCTAACGCATAGTAGAATGAACCTTCCTACAAGCCCTACGCCAATACAGCATGAGCCACCATAGACTCGAGATCTCGCACTTCTAGCAAGTGATAACCCACACAAAGAGGTTATTAAATTAAGATAAGGTCGATTACTTCAGAGTCATAAAGAACAAACAGCATTTCAATGTGTCATTGATCATCAGCAAGCAAACGGCAAACTCAAGAATTTATTTTTTTTTGTACATGTTGTATATATATATCATGCATACATACACACACACACACACACACACACACACACACACACATATATATATATATATATAAGTAAACCCCGAGTCATCATGCATCAACAAGTATCATTGTTGTTTATAGTTTTAACATTGCACTTAGAAGTGAAGTTAATTATTATGATAACTTACCAAATTATAAAGGGTATGAAATTTTAACAACCTCGTAAAATCAATTAGTTGAATTGTTTAACATGCAAAATCAATTGTGTGGCAACAATAACATGATTAAAGCGTGAATGAATATAGCAAAAAACTAATCAAGTTCATACATGAACCTTGTAGACGTTAATCATAAGGACACATTAATTTGAAATATTAATTCTAGCAGGATACGTCAAAATAATTAGAATAGAAAATTTAAGGTATGTAATAAAATTACATATGCAAATCATATATCTTAAAATTTGACATTGATGATGATATAAAAAAAAGTTGATTTGAAGTATCAACCCATGATGATAAAATGATCCTAAACTTTCCATTGATTGAGTATAAGATTTAGATAACTTTTTAATTGATAAATTATGTATAATAAATGACAAGATTAAAAAAATGACATTAATTTGATAAGCAAAAAGCTATTGGATAAGCATGGAAAGATGGATAGACATATTAGGAAAACAAATTACCATATGACTAAAATTAGAAATTTAAAAGAAAAATATTATCTTCGTCTTATCATGATCATTTGTATGATGAATTTATTTAATTAAATAAAATTACTAAAATTATTATTGAATATATGAATAAATTTAAAGATTTATTGTCACATTATGAGATCATTAAAAATTAATTAAAAATTAGAAGACTATACTCTCTGAGTTTGGGTATAATTTGAGACAAAATACCAAGATTGAGATAACCTCACTACATCTCAATACTTAAGCAAGCTTTTCAACTTGCATTAGATTTAAAAAAAATATTTAATTTCTCATGTCAATAAATATTATTATATATCCAACGAGTTACATTTCAGCAAAGTAATCAAATTCAATTTTTTGAGCCTATTACATCTAAGAGTTGTAGCTATAGATTTTTATAAAGATAATTGTAAAGTTATTGTGAAGAAAATAACTTTGTGGAAAGCTATTGTAAGTGTCACAAATATTTTTATTTTTTAAAAAGTCAAATAGCAGCTTTCTAACAGTCATCGCATTTTAACAACACTACAAAAATTTTCGAAAACTATTGTTTAAAACATCATTCGAGGTACACCTCGAATTGAGACGCGTGAAGAGCACCTCAAGGCTTAAGCCTCTATCGGTCCAATTAAGCTTACGCCTTTTTTAAATGAGGCATACGCTTCGAGACGTTACGAGACTAAATGTTTAGCCTCGAGGCACTTTGAGACAGTACCTCACTTTTTTATAAATAATAATTATAATTATTTTTTTATAATATTAATTTATTTTATAAATTATTATGCCTATTTATCTCGCCATCTTAATGAGTTAGAGTTCTTAATTTTAAGTGATCTATCTCTCTCAAATTATACAAGTCAGTATTACTTTTCTTTTCCAGACAGCATAAGTCAGAATCTCTAGGTAATGACATGTCTCTAAGAAACACGAGCTAGATTAATTGCTTTATTTTCCTCCTTGTTTTTAATCTATTATTTTATTTAAAATTATAATAAATATATTATTAATTGTTATAGAAAATAAGAGGAAAGTTGTAGTAGTTTAATAAGATTTTGAATATGATAAAATATATTCTAAGAATGATAGTTACACATAATAATTTTTCTAAAATGATAAAGTGATGATGATATTATTGTGGATCTTGATTCTCATGACGTATTTAAATTTTAAGCGAGTGCTTACATGAAATTTTATTTCAATTTATATTTTATATTAACATTTAATGTTATGATTTATGATTTGTGTTTTTATGATAATGAACTAGTGAATATAATGATAGTTTGTCATTTTTCTGATTTATGTTTTATTTTTTTATTTCGAGGCTTGTGCCTCATCTTACTACGACAAAACGCTTCAATTCCGAATTTTGCCTTTTTAAACATTGCTGAAAAGCAATCAGGAAGCTGGTAGCTAAACGCAACTGTGATTAGTTTCAAAAAAACAAAGCAATTAGACAGTTGCCCCAATGCACACTAAGAGTAGTAACATTACAATCAATTAAGGCTCCAAATGGAAATCAAATGCCTATACATCTAAGTCTACAATCAAAGCAAATTTTAAGCCCTATCAAAATGATCATAATATTAATGAAATACTACTAGAAACTTGCGTATAAATATAAGAGTGAAAAAATTAAATTAATAATTCTAATGATGTTCATGGATTTGATTGTGGCAGCAATGCACTATGAAAACACAATGCAGTGTCGTTTAAAAATCACGTTTTGGAAAATCTACGATTGAAAAAATTGTGTTTTTCAACCTGATTTGGTAGAGTGCGGTAGCTTCCAAAAAACTACGGCCTGACTTCTGTAAAATTAAAAAAAATTATAATAACCACCGTAACTTTTTAGACAGTAGCTTTTTTGTAATAACTCCACCGCTGCTTTTAAAACAATTGCAACTATCCCAAACACACTCTTTAGTGATTTTGAGGAAGCTTTTGTGGATCATTATTTGAATGTTATACATTGCATCATAACTATCCTTAAGATCGAATCTTATTGGAAAAGAATGATGATTTTCTAAACCTATTGAAGATAACTTAATCAAACTCATGATTGCTAGTAGGAAGTATATGAATTTGACATCTAAAGGCTCGTTTGGGAC
Source organism: Cymbidium sinense (assembly GCA_021442155.1). NCBI lineage: Eukaryota > Viridiplantae > Streptophyta > Magnoliopsida > Asparagales > Orchidaceae > Cymbidium > Cymbidium sinense. Next base: position 127,877,499 of record CM038220.1, on the reverse strand, counting down.
CAATTTTATTTTATGTTTTTGTCTTTATATTATTTTTAAAAACATGTTCATTTAGGGCTTGCTTAGGATCAATTTTGTTTAGTGTTTTATGTTTTTGTTTTTATGTTATATTTTAAAATATGTTTGTGTAGTGTAATTTTTAAGTGATGTTATTATTTTTTGTTTCTAAACATAAATTACATTATTTTTAAAAACGCTCAAAATAATAGTTAGGCGTTTTGAGTGTTTTTAAAACAAGAACTGCTACCATTTTTTTTTTAATAAAACATAAATAAAATGAAATTAAAAAATAAAACAAAAAATAAAACTGATTCTAAATGTCCCCTAAGTCTAACTTAGATCATATGACTTTGAACATTAAATCACATTAAAAACATGTAAGATAACTTTGGTGGATAAAAATGCTATTTATGAGTCATAAAGATGTCTAGTTCCAATTTAATTAGTTAAGAATAATAATAGAATCTTGTGAGATATGCTGCACATGGAGACATTGTTCATGTTATTTTGTGTAGACCTTATTTGTATGATTTAGATGTTACTCATTCAAGGAGGTCTAATACTTTCCTTTCAACGACAGAAGAATAGTTTTAAAAATATACGAAGCCTAGGTAAATTTGAATATTCCAAGTAAATATGCATTGAAGAAAGAGAGAATGTAGTAATGTGTGATCTATGCCTAACAGTTAATGAATTGAACTTTTTTTTTTTTTTTGTGATTATGCCGAATGATGTACTGGTTTATTTTAAGGATATTTGTCCAAATGAGCTTCCTCATAAATTACCATTAATGAGATATATAAATCATGCATTTAATTTAGTTATAAGATCATCATTACCTAATATGTCTTATTATAGGAAAAATTTAACAAAGCATGCCGAACTTAAGGGACTTATTAGTAATAGCATGAGTCTTTGCATTGTACTTGATTTACTTAAACCTAAAAAAGATAATAGTCATAGAATATGTATAAACAGTAGAACTCCTAAGAAAATAACTATCAAATATTGATTTAATGTATCATGTTTGGATTGCATGCTAGATATGACAAATAATATTGTGATATTTTCTAAAATTGTTTCAAGAAGAGTGTCAAGTTAGAATGACAAAATGTCTCAAATGAAAAACTAATTTAAAAACAAAAAATAGATTATATTAATAGTTGGCAATATCGTTTAAATTAACCAATGCACCTAATGCCTTCACATGATAAAGAACTACCTCTTCTGAACTTTCTTTTGTAATTTTCTTATTATTTATTCCAATGATATTTTAATAGATAGTAAGACAATTGACCATTTTATATATTTTAGAAAAGTATTTGAAATTCTCGTGATGCATCAAGAATAAGTAGTTGTGGAGTGTTGAGCTATTACAATTTTATTGAAAATTTAAATGAAGCTAAATAGAAATGTTCTAATTATAATAAACATTTCTACCTATTTTTGCAAGTTTTTTATTATTTGAGAATTTATTTATTACATAAAGAGTTTGCATTGTATTATCATCATCACATTTTAAAATATGAGTTCTTAAAAAAATTGGGACAATAAGCACAGTAATTTGATTCCATTTTTAAGAATAGTCATGTCCATAAACTTGTTGATGTTTTTAGTAAACACTGTCTTTGTCGGGTTCCAAGTCCCGGATAAGTAAAGTGAAGGGTTGCATTGGGTGTCGACAACCAGTGTCAAGTAGTCAACAGCCAACGTAAAACTTCTCATAAAATCATGCATGAATCCTTTTATACATTGTGTTAATGCTAGAGCGTTCCTTGAAAACGACATGTTGTATGGCTTGAATACAGTAAAAATATGCAAGGGCCACAGCATCAACAACCTATTGCAGTGTTAAATAAGCAAGGGTTACCACATTATGAATGGATGCAAGCAAAAAAGTTAATCCATAAAATTAAAATTAGGATAGAAACTTGAAATATAGGTACTCTTATGGGTAAATTAATGGAATTAATAGATATTATGGTTTATAAGAAGATATATATCTTATATATTCCAGAAATTAAATGAGTTGAGAAGAAGGCCAAGGAGATTGATAATTTAGGTTTTAAACTTTTTTGGTATTCTAATATGAGTCATACTAGAAATAGTGTAGTGTGATTATAGATAAAAGTTTGAAGTATAATATTATGAAAACTAATAAAATTATAGCTTTAAAAATTTCTATTGATGCTAAGATTATTAATATCATAAATGTTAAGCTTCTCAAATAGGTTTAGATGTATGCTCAAAAGAAAAATATTGGAATGACTTAGAGAGATTAATACAAATGATACCGCTTAAAGAAAGTATTTATTAGAGGAAATTTAAATGAACATGTTGGTAGAGTAGTAGAAGATTTTAAAAGCATTCATGATGATAGATTCAGTGTGACTAATGAAAAAGGTAAAATCATATTAGATTTTAATTTAGCTTATAAGTTTGTAGTTGCTAATACTTTATTTAAAAAAAAAGAAATAAACATATTATCACTTATAAGAATGGATCTACTAAAATATAAATTGATTATTTTTTGATAAGAACAATAGTTTATTTATATTGTAATGATTGTAAGGTCATTCCGAGTGAAAGTTTAAATATCAAGCATTAATTGCTAATTTTGAATTTTAAGATGAAGGATTGGAAGAAGAAAAATAAATTGAAATATTATCATAAAATTAGATGTGAGTACTTAAAGAATACTAATAAAAAATAGTTTTAAGAATAAGATACAAGATCTTAGAATTTAGGATGTTCATAACGAAACTAATAATATATGTGAAAGTAATAAGTGAGATTAAACAAGTTGCAAAAATTATGCTTGGACAATCAAAAGAAAAAAAAATTAAAATAATTTGTGGTGGAGTCAAAATGTGCAAAAAAATATCAAAAATAACAAACTTTGTTATAAAAATTGATTTAGTTAAAAGCTATGAGAAAGAGAGATATAAAGTGGACCGTAGAGATTTTAAGAGAGTAATATGCGATGCAAAGAATTTAACTTTTAGTGATTTATATAATGAACTGGATAATAAAAAGGATGAAATATTTATGTATAAGTTAGCTAAATAATGAGATAGGAGAGTAAAGAATTAGTGTAAGTAAAGTACATTAAAGATAAAAATCATAAAGTGCTTTTTCTAGAAGAGGATATTAAACATAAGTGAACGAAATATTTTGATAAATTTTTTAATGAAGGGTGTGAGAGTATGATTGACTTTAGCAACCTTAGTATCCTAAATGAAAATAAAAAATTTTATTTTTTGTCATATTAGTAAAATCAAAGTTGAAGAGGCTTTAAAGAAAATAAAATGTGGAAAAGCAATAGGACATGATGATATTTCAATAATAGTGTGAAAATGCTTAGGAGATCAATAAAATTCATGACTTATTAATCTTTTTAATATTATTTTAAAGATAAAAAGATGTCTAATGAGTTGAGAAAAAGTTTGTTGATTTCTATTTTTTAAGATAAAGGTGATACACAAGAGTGTGCAAATCATAGAGAATTAAGTTAATGTGTCATACATTAAAATTATGGGAGAGAGTAATTAAGCATAGGTTACGGCACGATACAAAAGTTTCTCAAAATTAGTTTAGTTTCATGCCAGGTAGGTCTACTATGGATGCTATACATTTGTTGAGAGGTTTAATGGAGAAATAGAGAGAGAGAAAGGAGGATTTACATATGATATTTGTTCATTTTGAGAAAGCATATGATAAAGTTCCAAGATAAGTGCTTTGGAGAATTCTAGAGAAAAAAGGAGTTAATATTGCTTATATTCAAGTCATTAAGGATATGTATACTAGAGCTATTACTATTGTTCAAATACAAGGAGGATTAACAAAGTATTTTCCTATTTCAATTGAATTACATCAAGAATTGGCTTTAAGCCCATATCTTTTGCTTTAGTTATGGATGTTCTTACTAGAGATTTACAGGAGAATATACCTTGGTGTATGCTTTTTGTAATGATATTCTTCTAGTTGATAAAACTAGAGACGGAGTTCAAGAGAAACTTAAATTATGGATGTCAACCATAGAATATAAAGGCTTTTATTTAAGTAGATCTAAAACCAAATATATAAAGTGTAATTTTAGTTGTAACATATCTAGTGGTTGGGTTATGACATTGAGTGAAAAGAGTGAATATTTTAAATATCTTGGGTTAGATGGAGATTTTCTTAGTAGAATTCGAATTGGATGGTTGAAGTGGAGGAATGTATTTGGCTTATTGTATGATAGAAAAGAACTGCTTAGACTTAAAGGAAAATTTTATAAGATGCTGGTAAGACATGTAATGATTTACGGAACAAAATGTTAGACAATAAAAGAGAAGCATAAAATTAAGTGTTGCAGAGATGAGAATGCTCAGGTGGATGACTGGATTTTACACTTAGAGACAAAATACAAAATCGATATATACGTGAAAAGGTTGGAATAGCTCCAGTGGTAGATAAGATTCGAGAGAGCGCCTTAGATGGTTTGGTCACATAAAATATCGGTCATCTGATGACTAAATTAAAATAGCAGATGCATTAAATTTGACCAACGTTAAAAAAAATAGAAGTACACTTAAAAAGATTTTGATATAAAGTATTAAAAATTACCTTATTTTATTAGAATTAAATTAGAATTTGAAACTTAATAGGACACAATGAAGAAGAAGGGTTCATATAGTTGACCCCACGTAGTGGGATATAGGCTTCTTGTTGTTGTTGTCACTTACGGGATTGTTTTGTATCAATAGCTCAACTAGAAGTGACATGGTACTCTAATAGATTTCTTTCAATTGTCATACAAACAGGAATTGCAGAAAAAGGAAGAAAATGCAGCCTGCATAACAAAGGAAATGAATGATCTTTAATCAGTAATCTTAAAAAACAAATCACAAAATTCAGACTTTGGAGTTTCAAAGACAATTAGGATCTTCGAAGAAAAACAATAAGCAGAAACAACTCCATCATAATTCACTAGGAGAAAATGATGGTAGCTTTTTGCGGACACTGGAAAACTACAAAATATGCCATTCAGACTATAAGCTAAAAAATACACAACAGAACAACTAAACCTAACCTTGAGTATGGAACAGCTAATTTATCATTCATACACCAAAATAATCTCATCTACTATACACTTTTTGACAAAATCTGGAGTCCAATCATATCTGAAGAGGCAAGCAGTTCAACACAAAAAGAGGAAATCTAAGAGTTTTTCAAAGAAAAAAATCATATAACATCAGGTAACAAGAACCTCATAGCACATGATTGCAACTAAGAATGCCAAACTATGTGCAAAGCCGCATTCTGGTTTCACATTAGTCATTCTTATAAACCTTCTGAACAAGTATCACTTCATTCTTGGCATGCATTCTTTAGTCAGAAAGTGGTTTTTAGATTTATAAAAATGCAGCCAATTCACAACATTAAAAGATTTACAATTAAAGTTTGCATATAATCTCAAAGATCTCAACAGAACATAATAATATGAAAGACAAAAAGGAAAGGATGGTTGTTCTTGCAAGAAAAGAATGAACGCAAAAAAGCAGCATAAAAAAAACCATGCAAGCTGCTAAACAGTTACGAAGAAGAATGCATACAGCCATGAACAAACCTCCAATGTAGAATTGATCACATATCTGTCTTAGCGAATAATGATCACCAGTTCCAGTATCATAGTTGTCCCCAAATATGAGATGCTCAAAGCCAAACTTCAGTGCTTGCTTCAGTCTGTCCAATCAAACATAATGATAAAAGTCACAAGTTCTGAATTATCAAGCAAATGTCAATTATAAGATCTTCCTAGCCCTCTACATAACAAAGACTTTTCGGCCACATATTTGACAAATTTAATTAAGTTTGGCCAAATTCACATTTGAAATTAAGTTCATAATGCATAGCATAAGATCAGAACAAAAAACAAAAAAAAAAGTTTTAAATTCTCTATTAACTAAAAATCAAAAGCACCAATTATTGACTACCTTGGGCTTCATGCATGAATACCTTTTTAATTGATTCTGGTGATCATCAAAGAAGACAAGCACCTGGTTGACGTCTGAAACTCCATGCTTCTCCAAAACATTTCTCCAGTCGATGCTCCCGAAATCCACAAAATCTTTGCCAGCAAAATATGCAGTTTCCATCACATAAGCTGGGCCCTCCAACAGATAATTTTCTGGATGTTGAGGTGAAAGAGATATGATTGGAGTTTCTTGCAATGCCTGGCGTAGAACCCAAGTGGAATGCCCTCTGAAAGCTGCACTCTCAATCATTAACACTGGTTTTAGCCACCGTGTCATGAACCAAAGACCAAAGCTGTGATCAAACCCCATTCCAGGTGTGTTGTTTTTTACTGGTCGAGTCTCGTAAATTGGCACAAACTCTTCCAATCCCTTAATCAAATCCTTGGGACCCCATTCCACTGTTCTGCCATCTTTCGATCTACCTTTTCAAAATAACAAGAAATTTATAAGTTAGTGTACGAAGTCTAAAACTATCACTAAGAACTGGAATACCATGAACAGACAAATGACAAAAGCAAGCCATTTAAATTAAGCAAAAACTATAGTAAAAACCTTTAAACCAGAGAATGAAGACATCACATACACAGATTGAGCAAGGAATAGAATAAGTAGAAATACAGCAGGAAACAATAATCAAGTGCAAATGCCAGTGCACAAAGTTTAAAATGGCCACAAGAGAACTAACCTGACTGCTAGGTAACTTTAATCAAGTGTCAGCTGCTTATGATAAAAAAATTCTTATGTATTTACATATCTAACACCTAAAGTTAGATATTTACTTATCTAACATTTTTCTATGCTTAAAAAAAAAAAGGTGTTTTTCACTTAAAAAAAAAGTGAATAAAGTGATATTTTTGATGTGATATTAAAGATTAAGGTGTTATATATATATATATATATATGTAAAAATTAAAATTTAGGTGTTAGATATGTAAATATATAAGAATTGTGTGGTATGTGTGTAAATCCCCCCTTTGTTTTTGTTTGATTGAATTTCACATCAAACGAAATCACACTCATATGTATTTATCAATTTTCTAATTTCAAAATATATATATATATATATATATATATATATATATATATATATATATATATATATATATATATATATATATATATATATATATATCTTTGAATGTAGAAACAAAAAGCAGAAAACATGCCTCTAGTATCAGGAAAAAAAAATTGGCCACTTTTAAAAATGATTTAAAACACATTAGGGTTTTCATGAAGCACAACCTATTTTTAACCACACGAAAACAAAATACAACCTGAAACTGTTTTCGTTTTATTCAAGCAGCTTCAGTTCAAAAAATAAAAAACAAAGAAAATAAAGAAACAAAAAATAAATCCAACATGAAAACTGAGAACCAAATCAATCCAATCAATCGCAAAAATCCAATCCCGAAACCAGAAGAGGAGAAGAAATATTACACCAGGGCACGCCAAGGATGCCAAAATCGGAGGCCAGACCATCAACTTTCCCTGAAAATATGGCCATGCGGGAGATGAAATCGTCTCGCGCCTCGCATTTGCCACGGCCAAAGCGACGCGTAATGAAAAGAGCAACGGAGAGGATGAGAAGAAGAGCCATTGAGAGAGAACAAAAACGGCGGCTTTGGGCTATCCGAAAGCAGAGCATTCTAGAAAGCCGCGCACCGAGAGTGCCGCGGTTCCTCGTCTTGGACTCGTCGCCATCTTCAATGGCTAAAGTGGCCGCGCCGCCACCACTGCCGCCAGCGACCTCCCCAACTCTTGGAGTGCGCGGGCTACTCGGCGGCGCCCTCCGAGAAGAAAGCATGCTCTCCGGCTTCAACAGTCTATAGCTGCCGAGCAAGGAAGTTTTTACTCCGAACTCTGATTCTGTCGCCTGTGAAGACGAAGTTGTGGGAGAAAGGGCAAAATTTTTAAAATAGGCGTATTCTTAATAGTAATTTAGGCATAAAAAAATTTTGTATGAAAATAAGTCTAGTCGTTTATCATACGGACGATTGATCTTGATGTGAAGTCTACATCAGTGCCATTCATCTATCAAATGGATGACTGACAAATTTTTTTTTTTTTGATAGCAGTCAGAGAGAGAGATTTTATTTTTTTTATTTGCGTGAAGAAGAAAGAGATTAAATATATATATATATAAAAATAATTAAATAATAAATAATTAAATAAATATATAAATATAAATAAATAAATAAATTTTTTATTTGCATATTTTTTAAATGTATTAATAATTAAATAAATAAATATTTTTTAATAAATAAGTATATATATATAATTTTAATAACTATATATATAAATAAATAATAATTTTTAATGCATATATATTTCACGTGATTAAAGATGAATTATTATTTATTTTTTTATATATTTATATTTTTTATATTTTTTTTTATTATTATTATTTTAGATTTTTTATATTTTGTTATTATTATTATTTTAGATTTTTTGTTATTATTAATGCATATATATTTTTTATATTTTTTAATAACTACTGTCATGCCAGCCACTACCGGCCATCAATACCGGCCGCCGATATCGCATCGGTACCGCCGCCGACTACCGCCACCAACCACCGCCGCCGACCATCGTATATCTCCGCACCCACCAATCGTCCGCCATCCTCGCTTAACATCGACGCTGGCCACCATGCCTACTACCCGCCCAGTAGCTGCCGACCATCCTCGCCGGGCCGCCAACCACGCCACACCGCCAATTATCGCCCAACTCATGACCACCACCGACGATATCCCATCGACACTGCTCACCATCATCTACTACCACTAAGAATCTTACAAACTAACTATGGCATACAACTATTATTCTGATTCAGGATTTCCATTGTCGCCCTTTCTAATATACGTAATTTACATCGGAAAATTTTGTATTCAAAACAAATACATAGTAGAAGATTTTTTTGAGCTGCGTGATTTTTCCCTCTTCTGGAATTTTTTTACGTAAAAATTCTAGAGTTTTCTTATTAATTCTTCAATCATCTGTGTGTGTGCTGGACTCCGCAACAAAGCTAAAGCGTAAACTTTTACTCAACCACAACTGGTTTTCTAACATGCAACAAATTTTATAATTACTAATTATTATTATTATTATTATTATTATTATTATTATTATTATTATTATTATTATTATTACTATTATTATTGATATGACACTTAAAATACTACTAGTCGAAGCACGAATCTTGATGTTAAAAGCAAGTTGATCCTAAGTTAAAACTAGCCGAGATCAAACAATTAAAATATCATTGGAAACTTTAGGATATCAGTTACATCTCTAAATAGCTCTTAAACATAGAGTATTTATAGTCAAATCGGCCTTGACGTGGCAAGCCCAAGATCTCATAATTCTAACTTCATTTAAGCATTCAAATACTTAAAATATATCAAATGATCAAAGGAATCATTTTGAGCCGTCCGTTGGAGTGGAGTGATTCGGATTTTGCATGTATTTATGGAAATATCTTCTCTCTAATCTATAAATAGCCCCTCATTCTTCACATGAGGAGAGCCGGAGCAAAAGAGAGGAGAGAACTCTAAAGCTTGAAAATCCTCCAAGCATAATCGTGCCACCACTCGATGGTCGCCGACCACCCCCGTTGGTTGCCAACCATCGTCGGTCACCGCAACCGGACGCCGCCATCAGCCGCCACTGCCGATCCTCATCGTCGTTAATCTCCATCGCCGTGCCACCGGCTGTATCGCCGTCAACCATCGCCGTCGACCATCGACGCTAATACCGGCCACCATTGCGGGCCATTCGCCGGCCATCACCACGATGACCTTCATCGCCGCGTTAATTTCACCATTATCATCTACTACCACTAGCAACGTTATAACTGAACGCGACTATATGGTTGTTGTCTAATTCGAGATTCTCATTGTCGCTCTTCTATACAATTGTAATCCCATTATCGGAAACTTTTGTACTCAAATATAGTGGAAGATTTTACTAGCTGTGGTTTTTCCCCTTTTGAGATTTTTCACGCAAAAAATTATGGAGTTTTCTTATTAATTCCTCAAACATCTGTGTGTCTTGGATTCGAACAAAGCTAAGAATTTTATTCTATCGAATGATTTTCTAACATGTATTTGCCTATGGAAACATTCCTTTTACATCTTCATAATGGTTGACAATCTAACTTTATGTTCAGAATAACACCACATTTATACAAGAAAATCTTCACACATAAGAAGAATGTAAATTCATCAAACTGATCCTTATTTTGAGACTAACTTCACATTTTTTTAGTGAAATTGAATTTTATTTGATGTTTGAATACGAAGAAGGTTTTATCTCAGAAAAATTTAGCTCCTTTCAAGCCAAAGACAAATACCTTCGACCAACTTTTCATGAATTTGCAACAACTCCTTAATCTCAAAAGATTATCCAAATCAATATTCTGGATATATAATTGATTATCAGTTTGAGAAGCAAGTCAGTAATACTAATGAGAAAGGCAAATGTCAAGGAGCAATTTTGGCTACAAGCTCAAACAAATATTTTGATTTGACCCATTCTACATAGGTTAACGTCATCGAGCGAAGACTCTGACAAACAACCTCGGATTGGTCAAAACTTCGCACCTACTCCCCATAGGTTAACGTCATCGAGTAACACTCTGACGAACAACCTCGGATAGGTCAAAAATTCTCAGCAGATTCAATTTGACCTCTTCCATACAAGTTAACATCATCGAGTAACACTTTGACAAACAACCTTGGATGGGTCAAAAATCCTGAGTGGATTCAATTCGACCTCTTCCATACAGGTTAATGTCATCGAGTAACACTCTGACAAACAATCTTGGATAGGTCAAAAATTCTCAACGGATTCAATTCAACCTCTTCCATACAGATTAACGCCATCGAGTAACACTCTGACAAACAACCTCGGATAGGTAAAAAATTCTTAGCAGATTCGATTCAATCTCTTCTATACATACTTTCTGAGTTGCTCGAACAATGGTTCCTAATTGACGTTTCCCCGCCATCTTGGAAGTTGTCAATTGTTAAACCATCCATTGGAGTTTCAAGAAATCCAATTTTCCATAATAAGAAGTATGAACTACGGGCCTTGATCACCTCCAAACCCGATCGGTCCAATGAGGACAGTTGACGCCTCTTTCAAGGGAAAATCGGAGCCTCGCCGTATGAACTACGGGCCTTGATCGCCTCCGAACCTAGTCGGTCCAACAAGAACAGTTGACATCTCTTTCGAGGGAAAATCGGAGCCTCGCCATATGAACTATGGGCCTTCATCACCTCAGAACCCAGTCGGTCCGACGAGGACAGTTGATTTCGAGGGATAACCGGAGCCTCGCCGTATGAACTACGGGCCTTGATCGCCTCCGGAAAACCTTCTCTTAAGAAGAAGAGGAACACTAGAGAATATGAGATTTGTGTCTTCTCCCTTGACCCTAGGGGGTTTTTATAGACCTCCTATAAGGGCAAAAAGATAAAAAATCAAAGAAAAATAGAAAAAAAATTGGTGAAAACCGCTGAAAACGGACCAAAACGGACAAAAAAACCTCTCACCGGTTGGCTGAAGGCTGACTGAACCTCGCACTGCGTGCCTCACGCTTGCCCCACGCCATGCCCGCTGAAGCTCCCGCGACGCCGCTATAAGTGCCCGGGATAGGTCCATAACCCGAAATCTTATGTCGCGATACTGCACACATCCGTACCATGCACTCGCCATGATCATAATCTTGTGCTCTCATGAAGATCTGCTCTCTCAAAATGTACGGTTAATGGATCCGCAAATTTCATTGAAGAATTTGCTATTTTCAAGTATTTGGCGTATATATTTTTGGATGATTGAGATAATATCATCCAAAAATATGGGGTAACTGATATGACACTTAAAATACTACTAGTCGAAGCACAAATCTTGATGTCAAAAGCAAGTTGATCCTAAGTTGAAACTACCCGAGATCAAGCACTTAAAATATCATTGAAAATTTTTGGATATCAGTTAAATCCCTAAATATCTCTTAAACATGGAATGTTTATAGTCAAATCGAGTGTCTTGACGAGCCGGATCTAACAAGCCCAAGATCTCATAATTTAGACTTCATTTGAGCATTCAAATACTTAAAATACATCAAATAATCAAAGGAATCATTTTGAGCCGTCCGATGGAGCGGAGTGGTTCGGATTTTGCATGTATTTACGGAGATGCCTTCTCTCTAATCTATAAATAGCCCCTCATTATTCACTTGAGGGGAGCCGGAGCAAAAGAGAGGAGAGAGCTCTAAAGCTTGAAAATCCTCCAAGCATAGTAATTACCACTGACGGCCGTCGACCACCCTTGCCAACCATCATCGCACCGCATGCCGCCACCGCCGCCTCGCCATCGCTAATCCTCATCGCCGCCAATCTCCGTCATCGGTCATCACCGCCACCACTATCGCCGGCCACCGCCGCATCAACCATCGCCGCCGGCCACGACGCCAGCCCCGCCATCGACTACTATCAATCACCGCCACCATTGTCGCCATCTTCGCCGGTATCACCACGATGACCTTCATCGCGCATCGACCCACCGTTCACCATCATCTACTATCACTAGCAACTGTTACAACTAGAACATGACTATATGGCTGTTGTTGTCTGATTCTGAGATTTCCATTGTTAGCCCTTCTCATATACAATTCTGTAAACCCATTATCGAGAAATTTTTGTACTCTGAAATAGATACATAGTGGAAGATTTTTACTAGGCTAGGTCCCGTGGTTTTTCCCCTCTTTACGAGATTTTTCTACATAAAAATCCTAGAGTTTTCTTATTAATTCCTCAAACATCTGTGTGTGTGATGGATTCCGCAACAAAGCTAAGGCACAAATTTTTATTCTACCGCAATTAGTTTTCTAGCACACAACAGTTTGGCGTCATATGTGGGAAACATTCCCTTTACATCTTCACAATGGTTGACAATCTGACTTTATATTTAGAATAACACCACATATATAGTGAAGAAAATCTTACTCTCGAGGAACACATAAGAAGAATAAAGATTCATCAAACTTCGATCCTTCAGCTTTTCTTGGAGACTAGGGGGCAACTCTTAATCTCAAAAGATTATCCAAATCAATATTCTGGATACATAATTGATTATCAGTTCGAGAAGCGAGTCAGTAATACTAATGAGAAAGGCAAAGGTCAAGGAGCAACTTTGGCTACAAGCTCAAACAAATATTTTGATTTGACCCATTCTACACAGGTTAACGTCATCGAGCGAAGACTCTGACAAACAACCTCGGATTGGTCAAAACTTCGCACCTACTCCCCATAGGTTAACGTCATCGAGTAACACTCTAACGAACAACCTCGAATAGGTCAAAAATTCTCAGCGGATTCAATTCGACCTCTTCCATACAGGTTAACATCATCGAGTAACACTCTGACAAACAATCTCGAATGGGTCAAAAATCATCAGTGGATTCAATTCGACATCTTCCATACATGTTAACGTCATCGAGTAACACTCTGACAAATAATCTCGGATAGGTCAAAAACCCTCAGCGGATTCAATTCGATCTCTTCCATACAGGTTAATGTCATCGAGTAACACTCTGACAAACAACCTCGGATAGGTCAAAAATTCTCAGCAGATTCGATTCAACCTCTTATATACAGACTTTTTGAGTTGCTCGAACGATGGTTCCTAATTGGCATTTCCCCGCCATCTTGGCAGTTGTCAACTGTTAAATCATCCATTGGAGTTTTAAAAAATCTAATTTTTCACAAGAAGAAGTATGAATTATGGGTCTTGATCACCTCCAAACTCGATCAGTTCGATGAGGACAGTTGACACCTCTTTCGAGGGAAAATCGGAGCCTCACCGTATGAACTACGGGCATTGATCGCCTCCGAACCCAGTCTGTCCGACGAGGACAGTTGATGCCTCTTTCGAAGGAAAATCGGAGTCTCGCCGTATGAACTATGGGCCTTGATCGCCTCTGAACCCGGTCGGTCCGACGAGGACAGTTAATGCCTCTTTCGAGGGAAAACCAGAGCCTCGCCGTATGAACTACAAGTATTGATTGCCACCGGTCCGACGAGGACAGTTGATGTCTCTTTCGAGAGAAAATCGGAGCCTCGCTGTATGAACTACGGACCTTGATCGCCTCCGAACCTGGTTGGTCCGACGAGAACAGTTGACGCCTCTTTCGAGGGAAAATCGGAGCCTCGCCGTATGAACTACGGGCCTTGATTGCCTCCGAACGATCTTCTCTTAAGAAGAAGAGGAACACTAGAGCATATGAGGTTTGTGTCTTCTCCCTTGGTCCTAGGGGGTTTTTATAGACCCCATATAGGGGCAAAATGATAAAAAATCAAAGAAAAATGGAAAAAGAAATGGGTGAAAACCTCTAAAAACGGGTGAAAATGGACCAAAACTAAAAAAGACCCTCATTAGTGTAGTTGCCATCGGTGCGCCGGGCACTGCGCTTCGCTCCCACGCATGCTCGCCTCGCCGCTCCCTCGCTTCTGCCGCTGCTTCTGCCGCTCGCTTCACTGCCCAAGGCTGCAGCTCGCTGATCTTCATGGCGTCATGACTGCAGCCAGAGGTGCCTGGGATGGGTCCATAATCAAATCTTACGCCACAAGATACCCACACACATCATGTCTGCACCCACTTCATGATCATAATCTTGTGCTCCCATAAAGATCTGCTCTCTCAAAATTTATGTTTAATGGACCCGCAAATTTCATTGAAGAATTTGTTATTTTCAAGTAATTGACGTATATATTTTTGGATGATTGAGATAATGTCATCCAAAAATAGGGGGGTAACTGATATGACACTTAAAATACTACTAATCGAAGCACGAATCTTGATGTCAAAAGCAAATTGATCCTAAGTTGAAACTAGCCGAGATCAAACACTTAAAATATCATTGAAAACTTTGGGATATCAGTTAAATCCCTAAATAGCTCTTAAACATGGAGCGTTTATAGTCAAATCGAGCATCTTGACGAGCCGGATCTAACAAGCCCAAGATCTCATAATTCTGACTTCATTTGAGCATTCAAATACTTAAAATACATCAAATGATCAACGAAATCATTTTGAGCCGTCCGATGGAGTGGAGTGGTTCGGATTTTGCATGTATTTATGGAAATATCTTATCTCTAATCTATAAATAGCTTCTCATTCTTCACATGAGGGGAGCCAGAGCAAAAGAGAGGAGAGAGCTCTAAAGCATGAAATCCACCAAGCATAAGTGTTACCACTGACGGCCGACCACCTCTGGTTGTCAACCATCTTGGTCATCAGATGCCGCCATCAACCGCCACTGCCGATCCTTATAGTCATCAATATCCATCGCCGGTCTTCACCGCCGACCACTATCGCCGGCCACCTCGCCATCAACCATCGTCGCCAGTCATCATCGCCGACCACCGATGCCGGTCACCGCTGCAGTGGAAGATTTTTACTAGGCTAGGCCCCGTGGTTTTTCTCCTCTTTTCAAGATTTTTTCATGTAAAACTTTTGGTGTTTTCTTATTAATTCCTCAAACATC
This sequence comes from Cymbidium sinense, assembly GCA_021442155.1. Lineage (NCBI taxonomy): Eukaryota > Viridiplantae > Streptophyta > Magnoliopsida > Asparagales > Orchidaceae > Cymbidium > Cymbidium sinense. Next base: position 127,861,935 of record CM038220.1, on the reverse strand, counting down.
TGTGTGTGTGCTGGATTCCGCAACAAAGCTAAGGTAATTTTATTCTACCGAATCGGTTTTCGCACAAACAACAATTAATAATAATAATAATAATATTATTATTATTATTATTATTATTATTATTATTATTAATGTCACTAAAAACTCTACTAGTTGAAGCGCGAATCTTGATATCGAAAGCAATTTGAATCTGAGTCGAGACTAGCCTAGATCAAACACTTAAAATATAATTAAAACTTTGAGATTTCAGTCGGATTCCTAAATACCTCATAAATATGGAGTGTTTATAGTCACCGCCGTCGGTCACCGCTGTCGTTGGCCTCCATCGCCCAACAGTCACCACTGCTGGCCACCGCCACCAGATCATCACCGGTTAACGCTGGTCGCATTGCCACCATTCTACTGCGTCGGTTACCATGCTATCGACACACTGTGCCGGCCACCGCTGTTGCCGGTTACCGCTGTTGCCGGTACCGCATAGCCGGCTACCACCGCCAACGACTATTGATTGATCGCCGCCACCGACCGCTTCGCTGATTACCACCGCCGGCTAACGCTTGTCCACTATTGTTGGTCACCACACCACCGCCGCTACCACCGCTTACCGCCACCGGATCACCGCTAACGCTAGCCACTGCCGGGCCACCATTTGGTCACGCTGTCACCACGCTACCGCCAATTTACCGACAAGCCATCGAATCACCGCCGACCACCACTATTGGTCACCGCCATTCACCATCGCTACTACTACCAATTAAACTGTTTTGATAGTTTTTGGATCATCGACTACTAACTCAACCAAGGCGCTACTAATCCAAGCTTTCATAAAATCTACTCTTGTAAGCTATCCTTTTCCATCTTTTAGATACGGGATAATAATTGTAATAAATACTAATATAGTAAAATTATTTCTAAGTGGGCTAGGCCCCGTGGTTTTTCCCTTCTTGAGTTTTCCATATAAAAATTCTGAGGTCTCTTAAACTCTTTTGTTGTGTGTGCGAAACTTTTGTGCAACGCTAAGACATCGAATTCTCCTACTCTACCGACTCGAATGTTCCTGCACGCAACAGTTTGGCACCATCTATGAGAAAGGAATTCCACAATCACAATATATGTGAACACCTGTATTATGGCTAACAGGCGCAATAATCGCAACAATGGAGCCTCCCGCTTTAACTCTCATCACTCTTGAAATTAATCCTTAAACCAAGGATGGCAAACTTCTGCCTCACTTTCCTCTGATAGGCGTTATGCTATCGGTAAAGGTGCAATAGGAACCTCTATAGAAAATCGTGTTCGCTGAATGGAAGAATCTCAAAATGAGATAATTCAACTTTTATGAGAAATGTGACAGTCACTACTGAAACAAACACATCTCCCACAAGATCGATCATTAACCAGGGGAGGTCAAAATGCTTGCACAATACCTTCTCGCTATCAAGTTGAAGTTCCTCTGTTGCTAGACCAGATGCTAACCTCCTTGGCACTGCTAGTTCTACCCATTCATCACTTGCGGCTCAACCAATCTCTAACCCACTAATAATTATGGATGGCTTAGCACATTCTTGCCCTGTTAATTTCACCCATCATGTTATACGTGCGGAATTGCAACGTTTAATGCGAGAAGAATTTCACCTCAAAGATATAAATCATCTTCCTTCTCATCGTGGCTATCAGGAGTCTCCACCTTTAACTGAATCAATTCTTCAACATCCTATTCTAGTATATTTCAAGCTTCCAAGCATCGAATCCTATGATGGGACAACCGACCCATATGAATACATTGACCATTACAGAACTATCATGTACATCCAACGAGCTCCTAACACACTGCTTTGTTAGGTCTTCCCAGTCACTCGTAAGGGTCAGGTTCTACTCTCTTCCAAGGGGATCTATCTATACTTTTGACGAACTCGCTAAGATTTTTGTAGAATAGTTCATTACAAACTAAAGGATCATTAAAGATTTCTTTCATCTCTCAAAAATTCGTCAAAATGAAGATGAATCACTTAAGGAGTACTTCCCAGAGATTCTCCTTAGAAGTTCGTCATATACTAGAGGTGGACCCTGAATTACTAAGATGAGTTTTTGTTAGAGGACTCAATCTTGGGCCTTTCTACTCATCATTAATACGTAATACAGTTCGCTCATATACTGACTTGGTTCATTGTGTGGAAATACAAATTTTTGCTAATGAGGCTATCAATGCACATTGAAAATAGTTTGAGCAATATATGAGAAACAATCATGGACTGGGGGGGAGGGGGGACAACCCACTTGATTACTAGTCCTAAGAAAAATAAGTCAAGATTGGTGAACAATTATGATTGTAATATTCAAATGATTATATTTTGACATAATTATGATTACAAAGCTCGTTTCTTCTATCATCTAATTTTATATTAGATTTATGATGAGTAAGGCAATATGAAAAAACTTTCTACAAATATATAAGATGTCATAAGAAACTCTTGGGCAATATTAAAATTCTTCATACAGTCTTCAACTAGACTTTTACTCATTGGGCGAGACTATAATTTTGATCCTGAAAGTGTAGTAACGGTCTAAATACAAACCAAATTTTCATTTTTGATTCGAATACATGCGGCAATCATCTCGTTCCAATCAAAGTATAATTAATTTCAGGGGGATTCGATTCAACCCCTTCCATAGAGGTTAATGTCATCAAGAAACAATTTGATAAACAACTTCAGATGGGTCAAAAATCTTTAGTGGATTTCTTTCGACCTATTCTATATAGGTTCACGTCATCAAATAGCATGATGACAAACAACTTCAGATGGGTCAAATATCATTAGCGGATTCGATTCGGTACCTTCCATATAGGTTAAACAACCTCGGATGGGTCAAAAATATTTCACAGATTCAATTCGACCCCTTCCATACAGGTTAATGTCATCAAATGATACTTTGACAAACAATTTCAGATGGGTCAAAATATTTTCACTAATTCAATTCGACCCCTTCCATACAGGTTAATGTCATCAAGTGATACTTTAACAAACATCCTCGAATGGGTCAAAAATTCATCGCGGATTCAATTCGACCCCTTCCATACAGGTTAATGTCATCAAGTAACATTTTAACAAATAATCTCAGATGGGTCAAAAATCCTTGGTGGATTCGAATCGACCCCTTCCATACAGGTTAATGTCATCAAGTAACACTTTTGACAAATAATCTCGGATGGGTCAAAATTCCTCGATGGATTCGATTTCACCTCTTCTATACAGGTTAATGTCATCAAGTAACACTTTGACAAACAACTTGGATGTGTCAAAAATTCTTGGCGGATTCAATTCAATCCCATCAATACAAGTTAATATCATCAAGTAACTCTTTGACAAACAACATTGAATGGGTCAAAAATCCTCGACGGATATCTTTCGACATGTTCTATATAGGTTAACATCATCATGATAAACAACCTCGGATAAGTAAAAAATTTAAGATGAATTTTTTTCAGCATGATTCATATCGAGTAAATATCATGACGAACAACCTTGGATGGGTTAAAATTTTCGGTAAAAAGTTGGAGCCTCGTCGTATAAACTACGGGCCTTGACCGCCTCAAAGCTCAGTTAGTCCAATGAGGACAGTTGACGCCCCTTTTGAGGGAAAATCGGAGCCTCATCATATGAACTACAGGTCTTGATCACCTACAAACTCGATCGGTCCGACGAGGACAGTTGACATCTTTTTTGAGGGAAAATTGGAGCCTCGTCGTATGTGCTACGGGCCTTGATCGCCTTCAAACCCGGTCGGTCTGACGAAGACAGTTGACGCCTCTTTCGAGGGAAAATCGGAGTCTCACCGTATGAACTATGAACCTTGATCGCCTCCAAACCCAATCAGTCCAACAAGAATAATTGATGCCTCTTTTCAGGAAAAATAGGAACCTCGCTATATGAACTACGAGTTTTAATCAATAAAACAAATAATCTTCTTTTCAGAAGAAAGTTAGAGCCTTGGTGACAAAAGAAATTTTGTTTTTATTACCTTTAGCCCATGAACTTCTACTGGATAATTTCTCATTCAACACAGGAGAACATTAGAACATATGGGAAAAAACTATGTCTTCTTACTTGACGCCAAAGGGGGGTTTTTACAGATCCATAATAGGGCAAAAAGGGAATAAATTTTGGGAAGAAATTTAAAAATATTTAAATAGATTTCAAAATTTCTGCACTCAAATATATCCTTTATTTTATAAAAATAAAATATAAGAAGAAAAAAACTAAGAAAAAAAATCCAAAACTTTTGTCATTTCGCCATTGGCACACGCTATGACACGGCTGTTGTGAAAGCGATTGTTCTGAGCTCGCGGCTAGGACCTAACGCCATGCGGTCACACTTGTGAGCACCCGTCTCGCGACCTGACTGTAAGCGCCCGCAACCGCCCCGACACTGTGGCCTTATGCTCTCACGACCCTTCGCACCCGCATCTTAAGAGCCTCGCAGGCCCGTGGCCTCCCGCGACGGCGTACCCGTAGCCATGCGCGCTCACGGTCACACGCGCCAACGTCTCTGCACGTTCACATGGGCGCGCCTACACTAAGTTGGATATGACCTCGTGCGTCCGCCGATCTGCTTGCCCACACATTGTAGCCTCATGCACCCGTGTGACTGGTCTCTTGTGCCCACTTCCATGATCATAGTCTTGTGCACCTATAAAGATTTATTCTCTCAAATTATATCTTACACAAATGTTAATGAACCTACAAATTTCATTAACATTGAAAATTTTATTATTTTTAATTATTTGACATGTATTTTTGGATGATATAGATGATATCATCCAAAAATAGGGGGCAACTGATATGTCACTAAAAACTCTACTAGTTGAAGCGTGAATCTCGATATAAAAGAAATCTGAATCTGAGTCGAGACTAGTCCAGATCAAGCACTTAAAATATAATTAAAAACTTTTGGATTTCAGTCAGATCCCTAAATATCTCCTAAATATTGACTGTTTATAGTCACCGCCACTAACCACCACCGCCGGTCACCGCTGTCGTCGACCTCCATTGCCCAACAATCACCACTGCCAGCCGCCACCACCAGATCACCGCCGGTCGCCATCGTCGGCCACCATTGCTGACCACCGCCGTCGGTCATCGCTGCCGACCACCGCCTGTCAATGCTGGTTGCTGCCGTCGGCCACCATTGTTATCACGGCTGGTCACCACCGCCGCTTTACTTACCGCCACCGGATCACCGTACCACTATTGGTCACCGCCATTCACCATCGCCAGCTACTACAAACCGCCACCCAACCATCTTTCAAAAGTTTTTGTCGGATCATCAGACTACCATCTCAAGCAAGGTCTTCATCACTAATCCAGTGAAGCTTCTCGCAAAATCTACTCTTGTAAGCTATCCTTCTCTATCTTTTGGAGACGGGATAATAATTGTAATAAATATTGATATAGTGAAATTATTTTTATGTAGGTTAGGCTCCTTGTTTTTTCCCTTCTTGGGTTTTCCATGTAAAAAGCTTGAGGTCTCTCAAACTCTTTTACTGTGTGTGCAGAACTTTTGTGCAACGTTAAGACATCGAATTCTCCTACTCTACCGATCCCAATCTTTCTGCATGCAATAATTATTATTTAATAAAATATTTATAGGATAAAGATTTTATAATCTTATTATTAAACAAAAATCTTCCAAGCATAGATAGATAAGTTGAGACTAATTCATATGAGATTCTCATTAAGATGCAAATGTTTGAAAAAATAATAATAGTAAAGTTGTTATAAATAAAATTATGTTGAGTATATAAATTTTTTTATTTTATAAAAATTAAGTCATAACTTTTTAGTCATCAATGTAAATAACTATAGGTTAAAAAATGCAAATTTTCATCGTAGATTTCTCATAATGCAGTTCTCAAATCACAGAACGATGTATTTTTGCACCGCATTGTTCTCCCAAACGAAACCTAATGGTTCGTTTGGAACATCTACACTGGCAGAAAAACACAGTGGTGGAGATTCTATAGAAGAAGCCGATGTCTAAAAAGCTACGGTGCGTAATATAATTTTTTATTTTAATAAAAAAAATTAAATCGTAAGTTTCTCATAATCACCACTCTATCAAATAAGATTGGAAAACGAAACTTTCACACTACAACTTTTTTAAAATGTAACCAAAAAACAATTTATCAAATACCTCTGCGGTGCGATTTGGAGCGCACCGCACTGCTAAATTCATCGATGAAATCCATCAAAATTTTAACAAATAATCAGCCCCTAAATCCTAAACTCCTACGCCGCAAATTAAACCTAACAAATTATCCATTCGAATAAGCTCTAACCGTCCTTTCAACAGATAATCCATCAAAGCTTAAGACTTTTTTTAAAAAAAATTTAGACAGCACCTACTCAAGAAGTCTAATGCTCCGTATAAATATTGCATATTAATAATAAAATAATAATAATAATATATTAAAAAAATACGATATACCACATAAATATAAAATAGTTTGATTCTAATAACTTCACCTGAAAAACTTCTTAATTAATTCCTATGTATTGTCATTTTTGAAGAAAAAAAAAATCAAACTATAAAGAGTTATATACAAATATCTCATATATTTAGTTGTTATGAAACACTACATGACAGCAAAACCAAGAAGAAAGATAATATATTGTTTTAAAGTTATTGAGAAGGATTAAGTTGACAGAGATTGAGCTCGCATGAATGTATAGAACTCCGGTGAAGATAAGCACTTTCAAACCTAGGGATGCAAGGACATGCTTTCTTGAACTATAAGATAGTTTATTGATGATTCACATGATAATAAATTAGGTTTTTTTTAATATAGTTAATCAATGATGTTGATAATTACATTATAATAAATTACTTGCTATAAACTACATTAATTTTCTTCCTTGCGAAAAGAGAAGAGCTTGCATGCAAAATATCAACATTGTATTTACTTTGAAATGATTCAAATTTTATATCCTAAGTTCTATATAAAGGAGAATTTATTGATTACTTGTTGTGATCCTTTGAAGAATGAAATGGAAGGGTGGATTGATGATAACATATATTGGTTTCATAGATTCGTTGTGTATGGGGATGAGAGGCGACTATGGTTAGGACAAAGTACAATCATGATCATCGACTATGGCTAGGACAAAGTAAAATATATAAAAGCACATAACTCTTTTCATTTTTTGTAAGTAAAAAAGTGAATTTATTATAAATTTATTTGATATAAATGAATGTGATGTCTTGAAGAACAAAACTCTTTTCATTTTTTGTAAGTAAAAAAGTATAAGTATCATCATATAAGGACCCTCTTTGGCATCTTCTTAATGTTGTATGGATTTATTTACCTAACTTAGCTACTTTTGAGTTTGAGCTGGTCATGGATGTTGATATTGCATTAGTTATTACTATTAATGTAGTTTAAAACTATTTTGATATTATAAATGTAACATCCCAAACTATAACCTAAGACCCATCGAAAAGAGATGTAATAGAGAGAATAAATTTAGGTGACTGAATTTTTCTTAAACAATTATTCTGAAAACTTTACATAGCACAGAATAGTGTAAATGATCAACACAGTCGTCTAAATTCACCCAACATATCATAAGAACATTTAAATAATAAATCTGTCAAATTCATAACAGGCGGAAACAACCCAAATTGAAATTTTTCATACCAACTATAGAGCATATAAAACACGGAATATCAAAATAATACTTCTAAAATTTATTAAACTTACTTTCAAAACTTATTTATAATATTTCCCCAGTACAACTTCCAAAAAAGGCAAAACTTACTCATCCGCTTTCTCCTTTCCCTTCCCTGAAAACAGTTATAATCAACTTGTAAGTCATACGACTTAGTAAGATAATCAAACTAATACATATTTGAATTATAGAATAGTATAACATTAATATGCATGCGGGCTAGACAATTAAAATAAATATTTTGTGCATAATTATTGATTTTTACAATAATATAATAACTTATTAGTAATTCTTCTCTGTCTGAAACATGATATACACATTACTACATAACACATACATAGTCAAAATAGCTTTAATTTTATGTCATGTGTAGATATCACCTTCATTGGCAAACATATCATAACGTAAAAATTATGTAAAATTTCTTTTATTTCTATAGGAGACCCTTTTGCTCCATATCATATCATTTGAAGACCCTTTTGCCTCACTGGGAACCATTTTGTCCCAATTCCTGCGCAGTAATATCATAACATTTGGCCAATTTTTTTATTACTAATACATGACATGTATAAGCTAAGTCTGTTGCATGCCCATATTTTCAACAGTAGGAAAGATAATCTGCAAATAATATGAAATAAACTGAAACAATATACTACTTATGGAGATGCAACAAGGAAAGATAAATTTATCATTGAGTGACATAAACATGAAACTATGCATACAATATAGACAATCAATAAAGTACTCAAGGACATTGCAAAGAAAGATAAACATATATGTATTAGAATTTGCAAATCTTACCTAAGTGGTGCACTTCGCTCGGAAAACGAGATGTCAGGAATCTCTTTCACACATAAACGGTGTCAACAGGACTTTTCCTCATATGAGTACTAACTCAAGTTATTCAAAAAGTTTGATGCTTCAAAAACTAAAATTTTAGATGACTAATTAATCATCTAGTAATTTACAATAATTCCTTATCAATTATTAAAACTTACAAGTGAATATATAGTGTAAGCAGGCGAGCATGAACAAATTTGGCTCATTCATGTTCCTTTAAATTTGTTTGTGTTCGTGTTCGGCTCGTGTTCGATTTAAGCTTATTATGAGAATGTTCGTGTTCGGCTCATTATTGTTTGTTTAAGCTCGAATGCGTTTGTGTTTGGCTCGAATAAGGCTCGTTTATTTGTTTGCTCGAATCAGTTCGATTTCAGCTCGTGAAGAAGCTCGAAATATGCTCGAATTTATCAAACTAAGTATTAAAACAAACTTTTTTAAAAAATTTTGAATTATTATAACAAAAAAATTTAGATACAATTTTATAAATAAGAAAAAAACACAAATCAATATACAAATTTTATTAATATTTAATATTTTTTAAAATTTATAATATACATTCCACATAAAATTTTTCTAATGAAAGACATGCAAATATAATGATATAATCATACAAAAATATAAAAAATGTTTTATTAAACTAGAGAAAGAAATATAAAGTCCTTATAGGGGATAAGGCTCAAATATCTAATGCTCTAGGAGCTACAAGAAGATTAAAGAGTTTAATCCCCATCTAAATACAAAAAAAATAGAAAATAAGAAAAGCTAAAGAAAGGTAAAAACTGAAAAAAAAATAGTAGCCAATGAAGTCATGAAGAGAGCTTCAAAAAGATTAGCAGACAGCAGTCAATAGAATTCATGAATCAACACCAACACCTTCAAACTTGCAAGGAGTAGAGAAAATAATCTGCAAAAAAAAAAAAAAAACACTTGAGAAGATAGTTAATGAAGAGAAAAATATATATATGAGTATGATCTACAAGAGAAGGCATAGATGGCTGCTCGAGTAAAAAAATATTCATTTTAATTATCAACATAAGGGGCAACAAATTAGTGAGCATCCAACTTCCAAGAAGGGTTACAATCACAAAAGATGCTACCAGCCAAAGAAAAGAATTTTAAGATCATCATAGCCATCATAGCCATCATAGCCAATTAGCCACCATAAACAACAAGAGCAACAACATCAGAGGTAACTTACCTCTGCGATGATGTTGCTTTTTATAGGTGTCAAAACAGTTTAGATCGTGAAAAGGCAACAAAAACAACGCCAAGTAGGCAAGTAACCAACAATTCTAGAAAAAAATAACAACAAAATTATAGAAAGTGAGCAGTAAACAACCAAGTTACCAAAATACCAATCCTAAAACTCTGAAAGAATTAACAAAAGCAACCATCAATGGCTGGATAGAGATGAAACGAAACACAATAATAAGTCAAAATCCTCTAATGTCATATGCACATAGCATAACAAATACTCAATCACATGATTTACATCTAATAGCCAACAGACTATCTATTATAAGAAGTTGTTGACTTGTAGTCTTGCATATTTAAAATAGCAAAATAACTGTTGAATGAAAATAACAAAATAACCATACATCATAGAATGATAGAACTCGGCAGTGGGCAATGGGTAGTGTGTAGTGGACAATAGTCAGTGCCAGTGGCGATGGACGCGGTTGTTCCACCAGAAGTGAGAATAAATGAACAACCAACCAAGTTATCAAAGTACCAAACCTGAATCTCTGTCTGAAAGAATCAACAAAAGCAACCATCAATGGCTGAATAGAAATGAAACGAGATATAATAATAAGTCAAAATCTTTTGATGCCATATGCCCATAGCATAGCAAATACTCAATCACATGATTCACATCTAACAACCAACAAACTATCTATTATAAGAAGTTGTTGACTTATATTCGTGCATATTTAAAACAGCAAAATAGTAGTTGAATGAAAATAGGAAAACAACCAAACATCATAGAATGATAGAGCTGGGCAGTGGGTAGTGGCAATGGGCAGTGTATAGTGGATAGTAGTCTTGTGATAGTGGACGTCACATTACAACAATTGAATATTTGAATGAAAAGATAGAAATTTTTTGTAGCTAATTGTAAGCTCTGCAACTAGTAATGCTTGAAGCATGCTTAATATCATCCTGAATGCCAAGCAAGAAAAAGGTTAATAGCAAAGAGGAAGTAGCCAACAATTCCAGGAAAAAAAATAAGTTACCAAAGTACCAAAACTGAAACTCTGTCTGAAAGAATCAACAAAAGCAACCATCAATAGCTGGATAGAAATGAAATGAAACACAATAATAAGCCAAAATCTTCTGATGATATATGCCCATAGCATAGCAAATACTCAATCACATGATTCACATGAATCACATCTAACAAGCAAGAGGTTATCTATTATAAGAAGTTGTAGTCTTGCAGAATTAAAAAAGCAAAACAACAGCTGAATGAAAACAGCAAAACAACATAACAACATAAAATTATAAAATTAGGCAGTAGTCCAGTAGAGTGGACAACAGTTGAATGAAAATATAGGAGTTTTGAAACTAGAGAGGCTCAGATTTAATTATAGCACATATGTGATATGACAATGACATAACCTCGTACACTCTATATGGTTGCACATTTTAGTTTAACATGTCATTCCAAATATAGAGAGACAAATGTTGGAACATAAAAGTATTCGATGCTCATTAATCATCATCTTAAAATCCCACATAAGGTTGACAAATTGCATACATCCAAACCATAGAGGTTCAATTAAAAAATATCTATTTAAATTTGCATATTTTATCATAAATATAATCCTCTATAGGGTTATATGCAATAATGACAAACCAAAATAAAGGCAACAAGCAACGAAGCAGAATTTACCTATTTGAGAATTTTAAATCATCATAGCCTCACTCTTATAATTCATCTGCCAAAAAAATAATTAAAACAAAATAACATTAAGCCGTAATTTATAAATCTAAATCAACCCAAAGCCAAACAATCCATCAACTATCATCAACATAAGTGTATAACCAAATATATAAAATAAAAACATGAAAATTATTTGCAATTAAATGTATATGAAATATTAGAAGCAATGAAGCACACAATGGAACACAATCCTCTTCTTGCTCATGAATCACCCAATGGAACACCCAAATTTTCCTCCTCCAACATTTCTTGCTGTGAAAAAAATTAAAAAATATCAGAAGCAAAATAGATATAATGAAATAACAATATTAAATTGCATGATAGATTGAAGCAATGAAACACTTACCAATAGTATTTTAGCATTTAGTTGGGATGATATGATCCAATTAGATGCACAAACTAATACATTAACTGTCTTGGAAGATAAACAACTTCTATAATCATCTAGCACCCTTCCACAAGATGCAATGCGATTGAAACAGCTTATTATTGGAATTGATAAAATATCACGAGCCATTCTAGACAAACATGGATATTTCAATGTGTTCATATTCCACCATTCTAAAATATCAAATTGCTCAGTATTGTAAACAAATAACCCTTCCTCAAGATACACCTGCAAGTTAGACTTAGCAGGCTGAATGGAACTAGATGACATAACAAAAACTTTAAAACCCAACGTACAATCAAATTGAGATGTGCCAAGAGGATCTATAATAGACTTTGAAGAAGAAAACCCCACATTGATAGATTCATTCATTAATAGAAGAACTCGCAGAAGCATATATTACATTTATTTCCCAAAGAGCCCTCTCAACATATGTGAGAATCAAGTTCATGTAATTCATAGATCTTAGGAAATGTAAATGAAATGAATTTCAACGAGGATCAAGAACTGCGCAAGACATTATTGGTTACACTCCCTCAATATTTATCATATTTTATTTTCATAACTTCGGCCATTTTTCTAATATACTCATCTTTAGATCTAGATTCTTCTCAGAGAAGCTTCTTAGCATGCATTATAGTTGGCAAAAAAATATTTGATGTTGGATAAGATGTGCTAGAAATTGTTTAAGTGATATTATTAAAAATTGATAAGAACTTTCTTATTTTTTCATACCTCAGCCAATCAGAATCTAGTAATACCCACTTGTAATTTGAATCTCTAACTGCATAATGAGTTAAGACAGTATGATAAATAAAAGCAGACTCAAAGATCATATAAGTTGAATTCCAACGTGTTGGCACATCAATACAAAGAGACCGTGACATAGAAACACATAACTATTTTGCAATCTCAACAAATTTGTGTAGCCTTGCAGGAGATTTTTTGATATATTTAACTAACTCCCTTATATTATAAATTATATCATGCACTTCTTTCAAACCATCCTACACCATTATATTCAATATATGTGCACAACACCTGATATGAAAAAAATGATAACAAAAATATAGTTTTCCTCTTGAATCAAAGTTATTTCTAAGGCAAGAACTCATCATTTGTGTCATTATTAAGAGTAAGTGAGACTTTATCAAAGATTCCATTCTAACAAATACATATAGCATCACGTGAAAGTCCCAGTATGAGGAGGGTCAATTTCAATAAAATTAATAATCCTTTTCTAAATCTTCCATGAAAAATCAATGAAATGAATAGTCAAACACATATACCCTATTGTCTGATTAGATGTCCAACAATCTGATGGTAATGATACTCTTTGCACACCGCTAAGATAAGTCTTAAGTTTTTCTTTCTCAATATCATAAATTCGCATGCAATCATTTTTTATGTTGTTTCTAGACACACTGTCATAGTTAGGATTCAAATATTTCAATAAGATATTAAACCAAGTGTGCTCTACCATCATAAAAGGATATTCATGGGCAATAATCATCCTTGCAATAATTTCTCTGACCTGCCTTTGATCATAATTTTTAGGATCATGAAAAATAGAAATGCCAAATTCACTAGCAACATCAATTGGGGAGAAAAATTCTCTTTTATCTGACAAATCAATAACTTGTTTACCTTTTGATTTAATTTTATCATAATCTTTGATATGTCTAAGAAGTTGTGAAGTTGTGCCTGTTTTTGATTTTTGGAACTTAACTCCACAAGACATACATTGCATGCAAGGAATCTTAATACCCTTAGACATAGTTTTAACCTACAAAGTATTCCCACAATAGACTTTCTTTTCTAGATTTTTATCCGCCCTCGGTATAGTGCTACTACTCTCAACAATTTATTGAGATGCTTGATTATGAATGTCTTCCAAATATTCCATATCTACTGATACCTCACCGTTGATGCTAGAATGCTCAAATGAAGATATATGTTGTATGTAAACTATGAATAATTCCAAACATCATGTGTTAAATGACAAATATGTTATAAAATAATGCATTCATAGATATAACAAAGTCTAGAATATACAAAATACATTACAACTAAGCTTTGCATAATCAAAATTGCAAGGATGAATATCATTTATAATAGAAGGAGAGTGAGCTTCATTACAATGGAAATAAGAAGATTATTAGAAAATTAGTTAATTGGCTAATGACTATTTAAATCACTTCTTTAAAAAAATGGTAAAAGTATAAACAAGTCAAACAACAAATAATCATCAAATATCAAAGTAAAAACATATGAATATATGATCCTTTTTTCTTTCGGCATTCGATGATATTAAGCATGCTTCGCATTACTAGTTGCGAGCTTACAATTAGCTACAAAAAGCTCCTATCTTTTGATTCAAATATACAACTGCTATCCACTGCCACTAGGCACTAGACTCGTCCACTACACCTTGCCATTTACCGCCCCGTTCAATCATTCTATGATGTTTGGTTATTTTGCTATTTTCATTCAACTGCTATTTTAAATATGCAAGAATACAAGTCAACAACTTCTTATAATAGATAACCTGTTGGATGTTAGATGTGAATCATGTGATTGAGTATTTGCTATGCTATGGATATATGACATCAAAGGGTTTTGACTTATTATTGTGTTTCATTTCATTTCTATCTAGCCATTGATGGTTGCTTTTGTTGATTCTTTCAGACAGATTTTCAGGTCTGGTACTTTGGTAACTTGGTTGGCTGTTCAGCCTGTTCTCACTTCTCGGTGGGTAACTTATGAAATAATAAAATCAACGGTGGCAGCAAAAGTCGATGGGTAAAAGAATGGACAACAAAGAATACCAAGCAAAGTTACTCTGAACTTTGAAGATACTAGGCCGGAAGGATCAAAGCGAACAACACAAATACTAAAATATACATTAAAACTAAACACTAATAGTAAGAATAACATCACAGTCTCACAATTCAAGAATCACAACCAACAACAGAGGTTCCATGAACAACCATACAACGAAGAGTCATGCTCTAAAATCAACACATTGTCACATTGAAACTAAACACTAACAGTAAACAATAAACAACATCACAGTCTCACAGATTCACAAGAATCATAACCAATAGAGGCTCCCATAGACCCATACAGCCATACAACAGAGGAGTCATGCTCCTAAAAAAATTACATAATCAAATAACCATAGATTGGTGAAAGACCACAAAGATCTGAGGCGTGACATACCGTGCGTGAGTAGGAAAGAAGGAAATCCAGAGAGTATGAGCGTCAGGGCGACTAAAAAAAAAGCAAGAACGAGAGAGGGTCGAGTCACAAAGCCATAGGATCGATTCACATATAAGACTCTCCACTTGCTCGACACGCCAAACACCACGCATGACGAACAAAAGAAATCGAGGTAGGAATTGGGAGGAAGGATTGTGGAGTGGAGTGCCGCACTCATGCTCGATGCTGAAGTAGAGACAACTCAAACGAGGAGAAGTGGAGATTGGAGAACTCAGAGGTAGAGAGGCTCAGAGGCAGAAGAGAAGAACTAGGGCACGATGCTCAAATGTCGTCATTAAAAGCCGGAAGACTTAAGAAAACAAAGAAAATTAATCGGAGAAGCCAATAGGCTAAAATAAAATAAATAAGTTACGTATGCAATCGAGGAATCGCGCAGTTGCAACCCTCGCGCACCTTATCGCCTTATCGAGCCGGTCAGTTCATTGTTCATTCGTTCGCCGAACATAATTTTTTTTGTTTGTGTTGCAGTTTAATGAACAGCCAAACAGCTAATTCGAAGCGAGCAGCGTTTCAGTGACAACATTTTGACCTAAATATGATAGTTGTCACTTATGCTTCTTACGACAACCCTCCTTAATTAAGCTTTAATCCAGCTTAAAGACAATAATATGATTAAAATTTTGAATTAACACGTTTAGCATGTAAAATTTAATTTAAATATTTTTTCTTTCAATCTTTTACTATTCATAATAATCCTTAATTAATTTAAACTCATTTCATTAATCCAATTTAAATTGCTACCAAATAAATCATATTTAATATATATATATTCTAAAATCTTACATAAACACACATATACCTTGATTTTTATATTTTACCCAAAATAATTATTAAAAATCCATAAATTTTAGTTTTTACCAATAATAGCTATAAATAAAAAAAATCATTTACATATACTATAATTAACCATTTAAATTCCTAATTATACCATATGTATATAAAAATAATAATAAAACTATACAAAATAAAATAAAATAAAACCTTATTTACCTTTTATTTCCCCTCAAGAGCCACCTGACACAGCCCTGATCTCGCTCCAGCTATCTTCCTAAATTAAATCAGCGTCACCATATAGTCGCCCGACCGACCACCACTTTCATGGTCAGAACCATGTTCCGCTCTTTCTCTCCTGCACCTCTCGTCTCTCGCGGGATACAGACGAACCGAGCTGTAGGAAACTTCTACGTCTCTCGCCTCTTGTGGGACACAGACGAATTGACCGGCATAAACGAAAGAAAGAAATACAAAGGAAAAGAGAGGAATGAGTGATATATATATATATATATATATATATACACAAATTTCTAATCCAATGCATGCCGAGATAAGCACGGGGATTTTGTCCTTGCTATAGTGTAACAATAAGATTATGGCTAATGAAGGATTTAATTAACTTATAATGATAATTTAAAACTTAATTATTATTAATTATTACTTAATAATTAAAAGGTAAAAGGGCATCACTAGGGTAGCTTAAATGCTAAAAGTTGATATTTTTGAAGATAAATATAATATTATTTCTTCTTTATTTTTGTCATTTGATGTTAGTCTTGGGGAGATTTTGGCCTCCATTCTTATGTTGATGTTTTTTTTCGAAATTCTCTTCTCATATTAAATGTTAAAGTAGGCTCTTCTTAATTCTTTAAAGATAATCTTGATCTAAGATTAGAATTATAGTGGTTAAAATACTTACTCACAACCAAATAAGATGGTCCAATGTGCAAGCTTCCACAATGAGGATAGTGAGACTCGCCTTTAGTCCTCTGCCGCTAATGATTCAAATGTTACATTTTTTAAAATCATTATTTTCTTAGTAACATTCTACCTCTTTCCAAAGTTATTCTCTTTATAAAAATCAATCTCCATCTAAGCATATATAGCTTGATTTACTAGCTCCCTAAAAATAGTGTATTTGATGAAAAATAAATATTTCTTAATATTCCCTCTCAAACTATATAAAAGCATAGTTCTTTTCCTTATATTGACCAATAGATAAAATAAATTCGATGATCCGATTAAATTGAACAATATTTTCCTAAACTATCATTGATCCTTACTTTGATTCCTTAAATAATTCATTAGATATGCATGATTTGCCATTAGAGAATACTTCTCGAGCATGTCAAATTCAAAACTATTATGATGATTCTTTTCCTAATAACTATTTGAACCTTCACAAAGATGAAATTTACCATATCTAATTTTATGATCTTTAGGGCATTTTAGATGTCAAAATCTCTTCTTAATATCACAAAATCAAGCATCAAATCTTATTAGGCCTTCTATTCCATTTAATGACTATAAGAAGGCTTTTATTTCAATTCCTATATTATTTTGAGCAATTATGTTTTCTCTAACTTACTTGACCCATTTGGGTAATTGGTAATAGCTGACTTTTGTGTTCTTATAATGACCAATGATAATGATTTCACAAAAGCCTTATCTTCAAAGCAACACAAAAAAGATGAAATTTATTTATATGATTTAGAATCCATCTCAACCATTACACTGAAGGATGAGATCAAATCAATTCTTATATAACATATAAAAAACAAAAATATATAATTATAAACATTAGAATAAAGCTTTACAAAAAATTAACAAGTGTTCATGAGAAAATTAAAGCGATAATTAATAGAAAAAAAAGTGAATAAATTATATTTGTAATAACAAATTCAAAAACCCAACACAAACGATCAAATAAAGAGCTACTATTAAAAAGTAAATACAAAAATAAAAGAACTATTATTCAAAGATCTACTACATTGCATAATTAATATAATAAATATAATCATAACATCAATTTATAACAATATTATATGGAAATATGTTTATAAAATATCAATTATTCTATTATGAATTATAATATGATTGTGTTATATATATATATATATATATATACTACTAATTTAACTATTAAAAAACACTTTGAAGAGTACTCATATGCTGTTTCATAGACATCAACGTTTAAAAAAGTCTTCAAACCCATCAGCATTAACAAATCGTTTATTTATTTATTTATTTTCATTCATTCCTATCAAAAGCTACATATTAAGATTTTTTTTTTTTGTTCAGATTATTCATGTGATCATCAGCATTGTCATTATCATTACCAACTATTTGAGAGCAGCCTCTTTCAAGCCATGTTATGATGTCATTAAATATATATATATATATATATATATATATATATATATATATATATATATATATATATATATATATGTTGCGTCGGAAGACCATGTAGAGTGAAAGTTTACTTTAGCCTTGTTGATTAGTCCAAAGACACAATAAGTATTTAAAGAGTGAGAGAGAACTCCAAAGTTTTAATGGAAAACCTCGAAAAGAGGGAAAACCACGGCCCCAAAGAAAATGTTCCACTATGTATATGCCTCAAGTGAATCTTCCGATAACGGATTACAAGATGGTATACAAGAAAAGAATAACGCTATGTAACGACTCGTTGTAATAATATTGGCGATCTGGATGTGCAGTGAACTTCGTGTAAATGTGAACAATTTCCGCGTAAATATAGGAACAACTTCCGCGAAATGCTGAACGACAGTGATCACGATGGCGAGGGTCGGATCTGGCGGTACGGCGTGGTTGATGACCGTCAGCAGCGATCTTGTCGGGGATCTTCGAGCTTGAGCTCTCCTCCTTCATGCGGCCCTCTCCTTCTTCACTTGGTAGAAATATAGGAACAACCGCGAAATGCAAGAAACGACAGTGATTGACGACTACGAGGGTCAAGGCGGCATACCGACGGTGGTTGATGACCGCTCAGGGGGATCTTGCTGGGGATCTTCGAAGCCGTGAGCTCTCTCCTCCTTCTTGCTTGCTCCTCTCCTTCTTCACTTGGCCTCCAGTGTCCCCTCATATGGAGTATGAGGGGCTATTTATGACGGAGGAGTGGTAGCCTTGTAAATACATGAAAATCCAAACCACTCCTCCCCATCTGGACGGTTCTGACTCCATTCCTTTGATCATTTGATGATTTCAACATCGATGCTCAAATGACTAATTGTGAGATCTTAGGTTGTTAGATTCGCTCATCGAGATTCGAATTATAAATACCTATATTCCTATATTTGATGATCATTGAGGTTTAATTCATGTTCCAAAGTTTCGATATATTTCGTGCTTGATCTTGATTGATTTCGACTTGTGATCAGCTTGCCTTTGCCCTTAAAATTCATGCTTCGACTAGGGGAATTTTGAATGTCATATCAATATATATTAGTTTGAAAAATAAAATATATTATATATTTTAAGTACATGTAATTTTTATTTTTATTGAATATTACACAAATTTATTTACGTAGCAAAATTGTATAGTAGCGGTGGTCGATAATTATCACCAACATCTATGATAATAATGATCAACGATGGCCGCAATCGTTGCTGCTAGCTGATGGCAGCAATGATCGATTGGGGCAGAAGGTGGTGTCTCGTAGCGTTAAGATAGCGAAGGCCAGATGGCCAATAGGACGAAGTTATATTCATTTAAAAAAAATATTAAAATTATCTAAAACATAATCTAAATATATTTTTAAAATAAGTTGATTTATTTAAAAAATAAAAAATAAAAGAAGATTTGCTGCATGCTACACAATTTTTATATATTTATATCTAATATCTAAAATATTAATATTTACATAAACTACATCTAAATATTTAATATCATGTCACTCTCTTTTAAATGAATGCACTTTTCACTATATAGGAAGATACTATATATATATATATATGTATTAAATATTAAGTATTAGATATATAAATATATAAAAATTATATGATATATATATGTAAATTTATTTAAATAAAAACATATTTTTTTAAATAAAAAAATAATTCTAAATAGGCTCTAAATTTTATTATCATTGTTATTGAAAGTCATCCATCGATTTTTTTTTTTGGAATGGGTATTCACCCAACACTCTACCTATCTTATAGGTGAGGATGTCATTATGACCAATTCTACAGAGCTTAGCGCCACATTCATCACTCACATATATTGAGTCTCCACTTACTTTTCTCACTATTACGTATATACACCTCTGTCCTAGAGAGGAATCAAACTCGATTTGAAAGATTTTTGATTATGCTCACTCATCAACTGAGCTAAGAAACGATGAGTCATCCATCAGATTTTATTTCCACCGCCTTTTTGTACTATGATGATTAATAATTTGACATATTGGAGCTATTTACACCGTTTGCTGAATAACGCTGAAGCCATAATCTATTTTTTCATCATTTCCTTTCCCTTAAAGAGAATCAGCAACGAGCGTTAATATTGGCTTTTTTTTTTGGAAGAATTTGAGGGCATTTGCCCAATTTAATTCCAAAAGTAATGATGAAGAATAACGGTTACAGGACACTGATAAACAGAAAAACACCGGACAGACTCAATTTACCCTGAAAAACTGAAAAAAGGATAACAAAACCTGAAGGAAAACTACACAGCTACAACCACAACTCTGAGAAACACTTTGCAGACTCAATATACCCCAGAAAACAGGAAAACAAGGTAACAGAACCTGTTAAGACTACAGAATACAACCACCATAATCTTCAAAAGCAAATTGCGCAGGAGATTATGGACTCAGATCAAACGCTTACCGGAGAACCCAGAAGCCCAAAAATTCAGAATTCTGAGAAGAGTAGTCCTGCGGTTTCAGCCCTGGGAAAATTCGGAAAAAGAGAAAGTACACAACCGAGATCTTCCTGTGTTGCCGAGAAGGCCGTCCAGCAGGAAAGCTTATAGATCCACCAATAAGATCATCATCGTCTCCCATACAAAGAAAACAATAGCGTAAAAGAGAGGAGGGTAATAGATGTTCTGCTTTATAGCTACACCATTGAAGCAACAGATCTTTAACATAACTCGGCCACTTTTCTTTGATTTTCCACCTGCTCAATTTAGCAGCTACCCTCAACCGAATTAATGAGATAAGAGAAGAAGAGGAGGAAATAAGAGAAACCGGTTATTTCTTTCCTCCACAAAGAGTAGATAGTAGCAATAATCAAGAATTTCAATCTTATAATAATGATCATTATCCTCCACAACACTAATATGCTTTAGTGTGACTGCATAAGGAGAAAATGACCATTTGGAAGCATTGTTCTAATTGGCCATGGAGTATGGACAAAAAAACAAAAGTAAGTGTGATTCATGAGAATGGCGAAATAAAGATAGTGGTCCCAAGGCCCCTCTTTGCAAGCTTATCGAGGTTTTAGACCCCCCAATATGGCCATCCAACAAGATATAGTGCAAAATTAATATTTCCTTTGAACCAAATTGCTTTGCTCCAATTAACTATAGGGTGAGATTCAAATAGATCCTTAAAATTCGATTTGTAGGGTTTTTAGATTGTTCCACATGAAGTAATCATCTCCTCCCATAATTGAGTAAGATAGAATCACTTGGGTATACAATTGTGAGAGAAGAAGGAAGATCCCACTTACCATTAGATATGAAAGAGCTAAGTTTGGCATTCTCATGAAAACCCATATTTTGAGGAGACTTACCTCCCATAATCTCATTTAATGACTTTCCACCACACCAAGGATCATAGAAGAGTGATATATCTTGACCATTTCCAATCTGGAAGGTCAAAAGTTTTAAATCGATGGCCAACATCTTAATAGCTTTCCAAAGTGGAGAGATTTTGTAATGCATAGTATTCCAAAGTGAGATATATTTTGTCTTGCACCATCTAGCAAAAGGAGATTCTCCAAGACACACTTTCCATAGTACTTTCATCTTGCAAATCATATCAAGTGAGGAAGCAGAGATAAGACCAATACCTCCCCTATTCTTGGGAAGTGTAGTACGAGCCCAGGAGATAGTATGTAGCTTCTTAGCTTCCCCAGAGTGATAGAAAAATTTCAGAAAAGGAACAAATTGCTTTAATTATTCCACTAGAATTTCCATAGACTAAACCAATATGAGAGATAGTTGTTACGATGATCTTATCAATTGGAGTCTACCCCCAAGAGAGAGAAATTTGGACTTCCACCCTGCCAACCACTTGTGGAGTTTATCAAACAAGGAAAGGAAGTTAGCCATTTTAATAGGGCCACAACTTAAGGGTAGGCCTAGATATTTGATAGGAAAAGATCCTTGATTTATATCAAACACCAAGTTTAATTCATCAATCCTTCGGCAGTTTTTAGAAAAACAGATAGAAGATTTCGATTTATTTATTTCCAGCCCAAGGTAACCTTCCAAGGAATCAAGGATATGTTTTAGAGAAAGCATTGTTGAGTTTGAAGCTTCACCCATAGCCAGAAGGTCATCTGCAAACAACAAATGTGATATTTTGCAATTTCCTGATGAGAAAGGGTTATACAACCCAAAGTTAACATCTTGAGCAATGAGGCAAGATAAAGTATCCATAGCAATAGTAAAAAGGAATGGTGAGAGAGGACATCCTTGTCTTAACCCATTTGTGGAGGTGAAGAATCCTTTTATGCTACCATTTAGCACAATAGAAAAGGGAATATCCATGATACAGGCTTCTATCCATCTTACAAACTGAAAACCTTTATTACGAAGCCTATGTAAAAGAGATGATCTATTGACCTTATCAAAAGCCTTTCTCAAATCGAATTTAGCAAGGAAGTGCTGATTCTTACTAGAAGAAAATTCATTGCAAATTTCATTAGCCATAGCTAAATTATCAGAGATGTCTCTTCCTTTTATAAAAGCCGACTGAGCCTTATCAATAATTAGAGGGAGATACTTCTTCAATCTACAAGCAAGGACTTTAGCAATAATCTTATAAAAAGTGTTGCAAAGAGAGATAGGACGAAAATCCTCTATCTGAGTTGAATGCTTGACTTTAGGGATGAGAGTGATAAGGGTATGTCTGAAGCACTTTGGAAGTTTCGAGTTTTTGAAGAAGAAATGAGCTGCATTTAGAAGGGTATTCCCTGTTACCTCCCATGTGGCTGTATAAAATTTAGAGTTGAACCCATCTGGTCCTGGTGACTTGTTCTCACAAATGCTTTTAAGAGCCATCATAATTTCCTGATTGGTAATATCATGCTCACCGTGCAGAGAGGCACATTCCCGTGAGGAAAATTCGCAGTGTAGGATTAAAGGATTGCCATTATTAAAAAGCTCAGTAAAGTACTTACAAAAGTAGCCTATCAAGTTCTCGATGAATGCTTCCATCTAGATTGGATTTCTCTAATGAAGTTTGCATTCTTTCTTTCCTTTATCGAATAGTATAGAAATTTGAGATCATCATCTGAGTGTGTGAGCCAATGTATCTTTGCCCTCTGCTTAAGCCATAAGCTCTCCTTGATAGTGAGTTCCATGTATCGAGTTTTGATCTCTTTTGCATCGAGAAGAAGAGATTGGTTATGGGGATCGGCTTCAAGTTTCCTTAAAACCTCCTCTTGATCAGATTTTGCTTCTTCAATTTGTTTTTCAAGGTGAGATTTCTCCCAACTTCTATCTTTGAGGGCTTTTTTAACTAAGCTTAGTTTTTTGGATAGAATAAAAAGTGGATCACCTTGAATGTAGTTACCCCAAGCCAATGTGATAGTATCCATAAACCCCACATCAGAAATCCAATAGTTCTTAAATAGGAACCGATGTGAGAAACTAGAAGGGGAATGTAGAAAGATCACAAGAGGAGAGTGATCAGATGATAGTGGAGAATGCACTCTATAATAGGATAATGGGAATTTTTCCACAAAGATGAGTTACAAAGCGACATCAATCTTAGAAAAATAGGTCTGCATCTCTGATTGGACCAAGTGAAGAATAATCCAGTGCTAGGTAATTCAACAAGCTCACAATCATTAATACATTCCTTAAAGTCAAGGGAGTTGTTCAGAGAGATAGAGTTTCCACCCCTTTTATCTTTACAAGAGAGAGTGCAATTGAAATCCCCCATCAGAATCCAGGGATTATTCATATCTGCAATATTTCTGAGTGAATTCCACAAGGAGAGCCTAAGTTTGGCATCATTTTCAGCATAAATGCAAGTGAGGAGAAAAGGTTGTAGAACAAGAATAACATATCCATGTATGAATTGGTTAGTCATAGTGATTGGAGTGAAATTCAGCCTATCCGCACACCATTTAATCCATATTCTCCCACCATGTGCACAATCAAAATTCGAGATGCTAGCTTCAGCAGGAAACATAGTGAAGCTATGGAGGGTAAAGGAGGACTGGAGATTTATTGGAGTTTAGTCTCAAGAAGACATAAGAGATCCAGATTGTAGTCCTTTATGATCCTTAAACAATCTGATTTTCTACCGATGAGAGAGACCACTGGACATTCCTACCCAATCTTCTTGGGTGAAACATTAAGGAATAGTGGGCTTCTTGCCCTTTTCTTATTACCCTTGTTAGGAGTGGGATTGAGTATTGGATTTTGAGGATTCCCTCCTAAGGTTTTTCCTGGGTTTTAGGAACGCTTTCCTTAGGATTCTGTTCTACTAGGTGAGACAGGTCGATCGAAAGAGGACACACCGCCTGAGAACCCCTTGTAGTATCTAAGGTGGTATGTTCATTCTGTTCTTGAGGAGGAGTCGTTTCCTCATCTGAAATATTGGGCTCTTCCGTTGGAGGTGAGAGGATAGGGGAGTGATTAAGATCGGTGATGGTAGTATTAGTGGGGGGAGGTATATTTGAGTCGACCTTGGAAGAGTCCCTGAAAACAGGAACTTCCTCAGAAATGGGCGAAGACAATGGTTCTAGCTGGGTAGAGATATTTGCCTGATTGGCAGCAGGTGCTGGAGTATACCCCCTGGCCGGAGCCCTACCTCTACTACGACCCCTGGTAGTGACTTGTGGCTTTGGATTCAAGGGACAGGAGTGCTTATCGTAAAAAAGGTATTACACTGAGTACAAGGGGACGGCTTCCAGTCATAAACAATCTCTTGAGTGAATTTCATACCATTCAAGTTTATAGGAATAGAATCAGGAAGGGAAGAAGACAAATCTGAACACAAATGCGCAAAAAGTAATTCTTGCCTCGAGGTTATCAACGGCTAGAGGAATACCGATTCGACTGGCGACTTTGGAAAACCCGATTCGCTCCAGAAGGGAAGTTCGGCAACTTTATCCAGATTGGAAGCTCGGAGATTGATTCTTTGGATGGCCGAAAGTCCCATGACCACTTCTGAAAGACAAATGGACGCCGCGAAGCAAGGTCCGTGATCCCATACCAAGTTGTAATCTTCTTGACAAGTGAACTTGAAGAGGAAGAAATCCCCTTCAAGTGTGAGAAGGTCAAGATTGCCTTTGAATTTCCACCTTTTGCGAATAGCAGCGAGAAGAGATCCGTAATAAGGTCTTTTACCGATGGCATGACCTATCAGGGATAGTTGCCATTCTTTCTGGCCGTCGGCGAGTTCCTCCTCGGAGAAGGAAACTTCTTGGGTATCGGAGGGGATGAAGGAAAGAGGGATTTCCTGGCTTTTTTCGTTCTGAGCCAGTAGAAGCTCCTTCCAAAGACCGTTGTTAGATGGGGCTTGGAGTCCGCTAGTTTTGAGCGAAGAAATTGACAGCGGGGGAAAAGAGGAGGGGTGAAGTGAGTTTGTATCCATTGCTAACGAGACCTAACCTCCGGCAAAAGCCGGAGGTCAGAAATAAAGCTACAATAACAATCAGGACGGGAGTTGGTGAGAGGGGTGGAAGGAAGAGTGGTGGAAGACGCGAGAGAGAAGGAAACCCCTAAAACCACCATCTGTGTCTTTCTAGACTATAAACTAGCTTCAACCATTCAAACTAGTTAAATTTTTAATATTGGCTTTTATAGCATAAGTCTTTACTTCGTCATCATTAACCATCACTGTCCTCGTTTTCTGAACTATTAAAGCCTCCATACTTATAAAAATAATAATAATTGATACTGATGAGGTAATTAAGAGTGAATTTGAGTGATGTGGTACCAAAATATACTATTGTGTCATTCAGAAGTAGTGTTCTGACTTTATTTTAATTGTATTTTAAAAAATTTATAATAAAAATTATATTTTTAATTTGATTTAATTCTGATAATGATAATTAGAAAATCTGTAATTTTACTTTTATGAAATAAAAAAAATTTATATATTCATGTAGCTTATTCATATAACTGTTTCTTTTACAAAAGTTCTACTATTATTTTTTTATAAAAAAATTTTAATAGAAATGAATTAAAAAAAATAAATTTATTTTAAAATGAGTAGAATATAAAAAATTGTAGTGAGGATATTTGAAATTTTTTGTCACTATAAATTGTTGTTAGTGGGAAGGTTTGTGAGGCAAGTCTTACTTTTTAGGGGTAAAAGTTTGTTCATCTTTTTTTTTTTTTAACTTGAAATTATTTCACTCTATTATGATAAATAAATTTGTGGTTGTTTGAAACTATTTTGCTAGTTATATTGTTAATAGTATTTATTGTCTTAGACTATTAGTTGAGACTTTATTTCACTCTCGGAGATTCTGAGTTTGCATCTTAAGAAATGCACAGATGTGTGAGTTTATCATAAAAATGATTGAAATAGTCTCAATAATAAAATAAAATTATATTGTTAATAATAAAGGGTTATCTAATTATTTTTGTTATTTAATAGTTTAACAACTGTCTTGGATATTATTTAATTATCTAGAGTCATAAATAATTGTAGTGATAATTGGTCAATGAAATATATACTTGAAAATTTAAAAATAGTACTAAACAAGAATCTCAATTTCATATGCACAAGAAGAATGCAATTTAAAGTAATCAAGTAGACATAAAACTAATTCATGTAATTTGATTGAATGCATAATTTTTTAAAGAAAAAGAGAATTTTCAAAAATTAATTTGAAAAGTAATTGATATTCAAGAAAAATGAGGGGACTTTATATAATATTTTTTTCTTCCTTATGCCTTAATAATTTGAGAAATATTTTTTGAAATAATATGAAGACTCTATTAAAAAAAATCATATTCTAAGCTGATATTATTAGATATAACTTTAAGAATTGCTTGAACAAATGAGACTTCAATCATATGAAATCAACAATGAGATATAAAAGTTCACTAAATAGTGGAGATGAAAAAGAAGGAAGAATAACCTTCAACAAAAAATTACTCTCAATTTATGAAGACTACTTAGGTTTTGAGTAATAGAAATTGATTATTTTGGGATACAAGTAATTGCTAACATAAAAATTTCTCATAAAATTGATTTCAACATGACTAGTTTAATTATAAACTCTCACTAGATTAAATTGTGAATGGATTAAAAATCATTTGCTTAAAAAGACTACTTGGATTACCTTAGATTTGTTGATGAGCTACTTAACTATTTAAAACCTCAATCTTGATAAAAATAATAATGATTGATGGGCTGATGAGATAATTAAGAGTGAATTTGAGCGGTGCGATGCAAAAATATATCGTATTATTTAAAAGTTGTGTTTTGACTTCATTTTAGTTGTATTTTAAGTGTGATGAGAAATTTGTGTTTTGTAACTTAACCTAGCTCCTACGATGGTAGTCAAAAAGTTACAGTTTATTTTTTACAAAATAAAAAAAAAAATTATATACCCCTCATAACTTCTTCATATAGCAGCTTCTTTTACATTAGCTCTACCACTATTTTTTCATAATTGTATTTTATTGTTTACACTAGAAAACCTCTCACTTAAAATATTTTGAATACTTTTTTAAAAGAAAATAATTAAAAAATATATGTTTTTTAAAATGAGTACAATATAATAAAAAATTATAGTGAGGATATTGGAGATTTTTTTTTGTCCATATAAATTATTATTAGTGGGAAGGTCTGTGAGTCAAATCTTACTTTATGTTTGTTAGGGGTGAAAGTTTGTTCATCTTCTTTTTTTTTTAACTCGGAATTACTTCACTCTATTATGATAAATAAATTTGTGGTTGCTTGAAACTATTTTGCTAGTTATATTGTTAATAGCATTTCTTGTCTCAGCCTACTAGTTGAGAACTTGTTTTGCTCTCGAAGATCTTGAGTTTGAATCTTAGAAAATGCACAGATATATGTGTTTATCATGAAAACGATTCAAATAGTCTCAATAATAAAATAAAATTATATTGTTAGTAATAAAGGGTTATCTTACAATTTTTGTTTTTTAATAGTTTAAGAAGTGTCTATGGATATTATTTAATTATCTAGAGTTGTAAATAATTATAGTGAGAATTGCTCAATATACTTAAAATTTTAAAAATAGTACTAAACAAGAATCCCAATTTCATATGTACAAGAAGAATAAAATTTAAAGTAATATGAAGATTTGCACAATACTCTCTAAAAATCTAATTGATATTGAAGAAAAATGAGGGCATTTTAGATAATTTTTTTTCTTTTTACTTATGCCTTAAAAAGTTGAGAAATTTTCTTAGAAATAATATGAAGATTCTATTAAAAAAATCATCTTCTAAGCTGATATTATTAGATGTAACCTTAAGAATTACTTGAACAATTGAGACTTCGATTGTACAACATTAAGATATGAAAGTTCACTAAATAGTGGAGATGAGGAAGACGGAAGGATAACCTACAATGAAACATTACCATCCATTTATGCAAGACTGCTTAGGTTGCGAGTAATAGGAATTAATTATTTTGAAAAACAAGTAATTGCTAACATAAAACTTTTCTCATAAAATTGATTTCAATATGGCTAGTTTAATTATAAACTCCTCACTAGCTTAAATTTTCTATGGATTAATAATCATTTGCTCAAAAAGAATACTTGGACAACCATAGATTTGTTGATGAGCTACCTAACAACAAAATAAAGAGGGGTGATAGAGAAAAAAAAGAGAATTGACAATATTTTTTTTGTTGGAATGACTTGATTATCGGAGATGGTATGCCAATAATAATAGTGAAGCCATCATTAAAATTTTTGTTACTCATTTACAAATAGGAAAATCATGCCAAAAAAAATGATAATGAAAACAAAACTTAGTGATTCTTACCATCACTAACATTTATTAGTAGCCACAAAACTATGAACCAATCCATATAGGATTAGAAAAGTACTTGGTATTATCAACTTTAGCTAATATCTTGGTAGTGGATGGTCTAGTAAATGCAATAGCTAGGGCATCAATAAAAATGGGTTTGCTAAATACAGAGTAAAGGGAACCTTTTGATTAAAGGGACAATCATCAACATGATTATAGAGTTCATTTAGTTATCCCATGAACAATTCCTCAATTTTTAAGATCTAATTTATAAATATAGTATCATAGTTTTTGACTTGATAAAACTTTCATAAAAAATTTTGAAGATTGATAATAAATCATAAATCATTCTATAAGAATACTAGGCCATCAAAAACATTCCAATTGATTGCAAAGATGTCATTTCACCTAGAAACTTAACAGCACAAAAGGATGACAAGTTGTTAAATTTGAAAGTTTACTAATAAAAGTAGAACAAAAAATGCTTATGAGATGCTAAATACATTCTTTGAGTATTATCAGGAAGAAGAAGAGATGAGTTTTCCACTAGCAAGAAGAGGCCAAAGAGTCAAATGATAATCCAATGCTTAAAGCACCAATATAGAATTCAATTATAAGAGAGGAATTCAAACCTAAGAAGCAATAAACAATCTCAAAGCAAAATGATCATGGGGCTACCCTCAAGAGAGTAGAAACTTACACTAACACCTTTAAGGAAGGAGGCAACACCTTAGCAGGAGGAAGCAAGGGTTTTAAATGATAAGGAGATGACACCACAAGATCAACTAGATGGAAAATAGTAGATTATTGAGAATAACCAATTGGTAAATAGGATGCTAAGTTATAGAGAGGGATAAATGGAGGGATCATATAACACAATAATTAAAGAGAATCTAAAGAAGCCATGAGACACAAATAGTTAGAAACATGTTAACACTAATAGGTGCTGACATCCAAGAGATTTACCTAATAGAAAGCTAATACAAGACAATCGAGTGTGGTAGGGAAGCAATAATACACCACCAATTGACTAACAATCACTCCATAGTTCATCCTATAGAATGAGCAACTTTTTGACTTGATAAATGAGATGTGAGCAAGATTTGAGCTTTAGGTTTTTTGGAGACTTAGAATAGAAAGTACAAGTAATTGATAATTAACCAACAAAATAATTAATAAATTAATTAATATTATTAAAATTTATTTATTTTAGTATATAGTCATATTTTATTTTAAGAATTTTTAATCAATAATGTAATTCATTAAATATTAATGAGCTTTTATTGAACATTAACAAGCATTAAATTAAGCCTTAATCAAGTCTTAATTTAAGTTTTAATCAATTATTAAATTAAACCCCAATCAAACTTTAAATTGAGACTTAATTGAGTTTTAAATCAAGCCTTATTAAACATCTTAATGACCTTGTTCATGAGCTTTAAACAATATTGTTCATAAATATAAATAAATCAAGTAACAAATTGTTCAAACCTATTATGGTGTTTATTTTGGATGTATGGGGGGACACTGCACAGATCGTAGGGGGTACTTATTGAAGTGATCGGGTACTACATTGAGGTATGATGTACTATCTTGAAAGATAAATGCATCACTCTTCAATGGACTTAATCACTTAATAAGGACTCCTAAGGCATGATGGGTCTTCGAATATACCAAAGATTTTTCCTCTACTTTACATGGATGAATAAAGTAGGGTTTATATTAAACTGGGTGCTAAAGTTTCTATGGAGGCAAGCCTCCATAGTTAATTACATCTTAAAAAAATAAAATTCCCTAAAAATACTCTCGATTAAAGTAGACAATTATCATCTCCAAAGATTTCAAGGTTAGATTATCAAATGATTGGTTATGTTTGGAAAATCAATTGGGAGAGTTCAAGGAGAAGACTAAAGGGAGAAAGTAGAAAATGCTCATGATACTAGGAAACCTAGTGAGCATTCAAATCTATCCTATAATTGGGCTTTATATATTTGAAAGTGAAGATATTTATTTATTTGAGTTGAATTTTCATTAGATTGTTAGGACTTATAATCCACCAACACAAGGTTGTGAAAATACCAAAGAGGTGAGGATTTATGCTTATATCCTGAAAGAAACAACTACTTCAGATCCTAAATCTATGGAGCTTTAGAACGAGCTAAAGTGCGACCTAAATCTAAGCGATGGTGGACATAAGAATTTACCTCCATAAGAGAGGATAAACCGTCTGACTTTTGGGCTTACAACTGCCTAGATTGGTCGCTAGCTAACTCCTCATACAATTTTAAAATCATGTAGTCCGG
Source organism: Cymbidium sinense (assembly GCA_021442155.1). NCBI lineage: Eukaryota > Viridiplantae > Streptophyta > Magnoliopsida > Asparagales > Orchidaceae > Cymbidium > Cymbidium sinense. The sequence goes on along the minus strand of CM038220.1, from coordinate 127,830,503 downwards.
TCTTATAAATTACAAGATGGCTAGGGTAGTTATTTAATTAGAAAGAGACTAAAGTCCTAAACACACTCCCTAAGAGACTAGAGTATGAGTGATATGAGTATATAACTTAATCTATAAATACAAAACTTTTCAAATTTTATTTTTATTTTTGACACATCATTTAGACAAAGGCTTGAGATTTTTATATGTCTAAATGTATGATGAAATAAGGTTATTGGCTAAATCAGTGGGAAGAGGGTGTTCTCCACCATAAGGGAAGCCCTCATAGGTCAAACATTCCCCTATCGTGCAAGGATGGAGATCCCCCATATTCAAGGAAGAAATAATATGATATGTTTGATGTTAGACATATAATATACAGCTAAGAGATTGCTAAATCTTTTAATTATCTTATTTAACACCTAAGCATTATGATGAGGTTGTGAGTTGATTAAATTTTAATTATGAGTGATTAGTTGGGGTAGAAAAATTAATTTTATCCTAAGAGCCTACTGCATCCAAGCCACACATTAAGAGATCAAACATAAAAAATTATGAAGAAGATGCAACCTTAATGTATAATTTAAATAAATCAACAATCAATTTTTATAAACTATCATAAAAGAATAAGAGGTCGGTGCGGTCGAGTATCACCATACAACCTGAAAAAAAAAAGATGGGTTGCCGAGCTCTACCCTTATACAACCTGGTATATAAAAGAATAATTACAATTTTAGTAAATGCTATGGGGGTCTTCATTCTTCACTCTTTTGATTTGGATGTGCTTGTTTCAAAGGCATCACAGGGCTCCCCAAGACAAAGCCTTCTATGAACTGCTCATCCTAATCTCCCATAACACTAATTCTAATTCCTATTGCAAAAATTATATTTGTATAGGGAAAAGTAAATCTAACTACACCTATAAAATAGATGTTAGCTAAACACACATACAATCTCAAGCAATTATATATATGATTTAGACTTAACACCCTGCACATGGGTAACCAAGCCCACTCGTTCTAACTTGGATTATGCTTAAGGGTTTAAGCAACCTACAAAGAGAGCATTCACATTTATTTTTAAGCATCCCTTAAACATAATTCCCTATAGAAAAATATAATTAGGCTAATATCAGCCTACCATCCAGTCTACGAAGCATACACCCTAACATTCAGTCTAAAATAATACATCATAAAATAAAATATATATCACATCATATACCGTCCTAACTTAGAGCTATAAGTGATGACTTAATTCTAATGTGTGTGTTAAGGCTTTGTGTGGTATGTCTTAACTAAGCATTAGAGTTATATTTTTCTAACTGTAGAAAATATTCATGCTAACATGAAGGTTGGTTTCACTTGAAGTTGCTTAATTGATTTACGAATTTTAATTTATATTTTATTTTGTTTCATGTGATTTATAGTTAGCATCTAAGTGTTATAAAGAGAAGAAAGAGGATTGATCTCTTTCATCCCCATCTCAAGCCACATTCTAAATCATATTAGTTTGATTTAGTTCTCTTTAATGAATGGATTATTAAGTGATTTGTAATTTATCCTAAGTTTAAATTAACTTTAAATGACCTTATCCCATATGGAAGGCTTCTCAAGATTAATTTAATTGAATTACTATCACATGAAGTATATTAAGTCATTCTTTTACATCACATGTAACATGCATATAATTTAATACTTAGCATATTTATACATGCAATATATTTTGGCACACTTAAGTGATGATGAATGTGTATGTTTGGAATTTATATCATCATTTTTGGTTGAATTATATAAACATACAAATTAAAGCTCTATCCAAATTCTAATACCAAAAACACATAAGGATGGAATCATATAAGTACGTGTCATTATTAACCAAGGAAGTGAGATAATCAAATGACCTCCTTGGGACTAACTAAAACCTTGTATTCCTAGGATGTCCAGACTATATACTTATTAATATTTTAAATTTATGTAAATGTATGCATGAATAAGGAAGAGAGAAGGCTAATTTATATATATCACATGTGCTAATGACTTAGGTGAATGTAAATGCATGTATTTTTGATTACAAAAGGGGATCTTCATCATTTAATTATGCATACCTACACATATATAAAAGATATGAGCAAGTATGTGCCATTGTTAAACCAGGAAAGTGAGGTAATCAAATGACCTCATTAGGGCTGACTAAAGCCTCGTATTCTCAGGATGTCTAGACTATATACTTGTTATCTTAAATACATATATATGTATATGCAACTAATAGGATGAGAATCATGCAAAGATTATATTTTTCTTAATTAAACCATTTAGGCATATGAATTAAAGCTCTATCCAAATTCTAATATCAAGATACATAAGAATGAAACCAAATGAGTACGTGCCATTGTTGAACTAGGGAAGTGAGGTAATCAAATGAATTCCTTAGGGCTAGCTAAAGCCTCATATTCCTGGGATGTCTAGAATATACATCCATTATTGTTCAAACTCAAGTAAATCTATATATGAATTATAATAAAGAGAGCCTTATTTAATATGCTTAAGATATAAACACATGCAGTTCCTATGTATGTTCATAACTATCAACACTCAAAGTACTATAATCAATTCATAAGCTTTGAAAAATAGTTTTGAATTTATTAGTGATAAAAGCCATACATATATTTAATTATGCCAACATATGCAAGCTTTCATAAAGGAAATTCATTTGATTTTATTTAAATTTGAAAATATGAATGTATGAAATAAAATGATATAAAATGTTAACATGATTAGAAAGGAATAGATAAATATAAACATATGATTTCATTCAATTAAATTATTTCTTAAAATAAAACCATTTAAAGTAAACCAATGATTTTTAATACCATTTTCAATTTTTTATTTTGATTTGATTTAAGGATGTGAGAAAAAGTTTGTTGATCCTAACCTATTCCCAATGTTTGTTAATTAATCTAGTTCAATGAAATGTAATTTAGTTTATTTTATGAGTTAATTGTAGTATGCATTAAGTAGATTAATTAACCCTTTCTTAAGTTACCTAAATATAATTATCCAAGTAAAGCCAACATGATATGCATATGAATTAAAAATTAAATTAGCAATGATCCTAAGAAATAAAAGAGGCCTAATGCATGAAATAGGGGTGTTCTTTTTCGGGACTAATGGTAATGAGGTTTTTCAATGAGCGAATGGGGTTAAGAACTCAAAGATAGCTCTCGTAGCTCATTTTGAGTAGCTAGGGCTCTTAGGATGCTCAATCTCTCTCATTAGTTGGGATGAGGGGGGGGGTGCACCTCAGGCGGCATAGGTGGCAAGGAGGAGGTAAGCTAGCTCAGTTTGAGTGGGTGAGGAAGTGGCTGCAAAGGTGGGAGGTGGTGTCCTATGCAAATTGAGTGTTCCAATGGGGGAGGTGAGGTGAGTTCACCTTCCTATGGGTCATGGCCAACCCAACCACCCCTTGGCCCAGGTTGGCTAGTGTTCTAGGTGACTAGGTGGACCAATGGGAGGTTGTCAAGTGGTCAAGGAGAAGAAATGATCACTTAAATGGGTGATTTGTCTCATGTGATACCCTTAATCTAAAGGTGTAATGGTCATTTGGCATTGGATTTGATTTGGGTTGGTTAAAAATGAGTCTAAGGTGGGTTAGCCCAAGTTTCAAGTGATTTGAAATTGATTTGATTTGATTTGACTCAATTTGACTCATGTAGGTCAAATTGGGTCAAATTGGGCTAAATTGACCAATTGGTCAAATTGGGTTAAACCAATGGTTGGGTTAAGTTTATATGGTCATTTGAAATATTTTGGTTCAATTTATTTTGGCTTAGATTTGATTTTGACTCACTTGAGTTCATTTGGGTCAAAGTCAAGTTGACCAATTTGATCAAATTGGTTAGATTGGATTGGGTTAGGTGTTGGTTTAAGTTTGATTGATCAATTGAAGATGATTGTTGGGTTTGATTTGAATTAATTTGGATTTGGTTAAGGTTTAGGCCAAATTGACCCTTTAGGTCAATTGGGTTCAATTGGTCAAACTGGGTTCAATTGTGGCTTTGGTCAAGTTTAACAGACTATTTGGAATGAACTTGAGCCATTTGTTGCAACCAAATTAGTTTATATTTTGATTTGACCCAATTTAACCTTTTAGGTCAATTTGGGCCAACTTGGGTCAAGAGGGCCAATTGGGTTTGGTTTGGCTCAATTGAAGGTCATGTCATATTCAAATATTGATTTTGAGTTGACATGAATCATTGGTTTCAAGGGATTTGTCTTAGGTTGAATTTGGATAGTTTGGGTTCATATGAGTTAAGAGAGTTGACTTGGTCAAAGGACCAAGTTGACTTGGTCAAAGGACCAAGTTGACTTGGTTTGATCTAATTTATGATGATTGATCAATCTATGGTGATCAATAATCATGATGGGAGGTCTTGATTATATATGAATTTGGGATTGATATATAAATTCAGTTGCAATTGATTTGGGTTTGGATGAGTTTTGGTCCATTTGGATACTTCAAATCAAAATGCCTAAGTTGGGTTTGACTTAGATTGAATTGATTTGGTTAGGGTGATTATAGGTTTCATCTATATTTGGAATGATGATTGAAGGTATGATTGATTTATGAGAAAATTAATTGAATTTAGGATTTGGAGTGAAGGAATTTGGCTAAGCCATGGAGTTGGATCATGCAGCTTAGGAAGGCTTTGATTTATTTTGATTTAGTTTTGATGATTTAAATGTATATTTGATTTATATTTGTGAATATGATTGATTTATGAGAAAATCAATTGAGTTTGAAGTGATTTGAAGGCAAATTTGGCTAAGCTCATGAAGGTAGGTCATAGGGCTTAGAGAAGGGTTTGATTTAGTTTTGATGATTTAAATGTATATTTGATTTATATTTGTGGAGATTTATTGACCTTACTTTTGGAGTGAGTTCTCAACTTCCTCATAGATCTAGGACTCTTGTAGACTAAGAGCTCCTTAGTCTTAAGACACTTCTAGTGATTATGTGGACACTAAACCTAAGCCTAGAGACTTAAAAGGGTTAGCCTTAGGGATAGGTCATGCCTTAGGGACTTAAGGAGACTTGCCTACCCTAAAACCCAATCCATGCTTTCCTTCTTGAACCAAACCTCAAATTCATACCAAAGCCAAACCAAATTTCCAAGACTCATAATCAATCCCATAATTAAATCCAAGCTCAAAATTTCTCCATAAATCTTATGATTGAATTCCATGGACTTAGCCTTAACCAAATTCAAATCAATTCCAATTCAATTGATTTTCTCAAAGATCAATTCAATCTCCCAATCATTTATCAAATCCAAACTCAACTCCAAATAGTTCAATCCCAAAATCAAATCCAAGTTCCAAAATTCCTTCGTAAGCCATATGACCCATTCTCATGAGCTTAGCCAAATCTCCACCTAAGCTATCCAAAACTTGATTGATTTCTTTATAAATCAATTATTCCATCATTGATATTGATAATTATAAATTAAATCTATACTTAACTGACCAAAACTATATCAAACTAAATCAAACCAAGCCAAGACCCTTCTTAAGCTATATGTACCTACCTCCATAAGCTTAACCAAATCTTAACCCAAACCAACCCAAAATTAATTGGTTTCTTTATAAATCAATTGTTCCTTCATTTATATTCATAAGTATAAATAAAACCCATCTTTCAATGACCAAAAAAATAAATCAAACTAAATTGATTTCCTTCTTAAGCTCTTTTAACCTACATCCATAAGCTTGGTCAAATTTACTTCCAAATCACTCCAAGCTTAAGTGATTTTCTCATAAATCATTTATATCTTCATTTATATTCATAAATATAAATAAAATATAAATTCAAATGGCTGAAACCAAATCTAAAATTAAACCAAAATCTAACTTATACCCTTTAAGTTAATTTCTTGGACTTAACCAAAATCCACCTAAACCAAGCTGAAATTAATGGATTTTCTCTTGAATCAATCATTCCTTCAATCATCTATCCAAATATAAATGAAACCTACAATTATAAAACCAAACTCAAGTCAACCTAAGTCAAGCCCAAGTTAGCCATTTTAGCTTGAAAACTTCAAATGAGCCAAAATCCATTGGTCTCTAAATTGATTACAATTGAATTTATATTTCAATCATAGGTTCATATATAAGTTCAACTAAACTTGAATCAAGCCAATTGACTCATGTGGTGTTTATTTTTTGGATGTGGGACACCACACAGATCTTAGGGGGTACTTATTAAAGTGATCAGGTACCACATTAAGAAATGATGTACTATCTCGAAAGATAGAAATCATCACCTTATAATAGTACTTAATCACCTAATAAGGACTCCTAAGGCATGATGGGTCTTCAAATATACCAAAGATTTTCCCCCTACTTTACATGAAAAAGTAAATTAGGGTTTATTTTAAGCTGGGTTCGTTAAGTTCCCTTTGGAGGTAAGCCCCATTCTAAGGAGTGGGAATTTCTTAAGAATACTCTTGATTAAAGTAAAAAATTAGGGTCTCCAAAGATTTCAAGGTTAAGACTATCAAATGATTGGTTATTTTAGAAAATCAAATGGGATAGATCAAGGAGAAGACTTATTTTTGGAATCTAAAGGGAGAAAGTAAGAAATGCTCGATCTTGAAAAAGCAATAAATTGAAATTAGTGAGATTTATTTTATTGCGAAATGCGGCTTGATAAGCTAGTGAGCTTTAGCGAGGACTGAAGAATGACCTAAATCTAAAGAAAAAATGGGTATATGGTTTACCTCCATAAGAGAGAATAAATCACCTGACTGCTGGACTTATTACTACTTGGAGTGGTAGCCAGCTAACTCCTCCTATGCTTTAAATCCATATAGGCAAGTCTTATTCTTTGCAAGATGGCTAGGCTTTTATTTATTTAGAAAGGAGACTAAGTCCTTAAACTCACTCCCTAAGACTAGAGCATCAGTGGTATAAAACTATGACTTAATCTAATGCAAATTTTATCAAATTTATTTGATTCTTTTGAACTCTTTATTTTGACATAGGCTATGGAATTTTGTATGCCTAAATGCATGAGAACTTGATTATGGGCCAAACCAAGAGAGAAAGGGGTGTTCTTCCATCAAAGGCTCTCACAGGTTAAGCCTTCATTCTCTAACATAGGTGGAAGCCCCCTCTTAACAAGAGTGGAAGAATCTGACATGCATGATATAATACATTCTTTCATTTAACTAAGGGGTTGCTAACAATTTTATTATCTTGATTTAATTCTTAAGATTTATGTGAGGTTATGATTTGTTTTAAAATTTTAGTTATGAGTTATTAATTGAGATAGAAAAATTAATTTCATTCTAAGAGCCTACTGTATCTAGGCCACACATTCAAGAATCAATCATAAAGAAACTATGAAAAGCATGATGTTCTAATATGCAATCTAAACACAATATCAAACAATTATAGACTACCATAAAAGAATTAAAGGCCAGTCAGGGTTCCACATAAAAGAGAAAAATATGGGTAGCTCTCCCCCATACAACTCGGATTATAAAAAATAATACATTCTATGGGGGTCTTCTTTTCTTCATTTCTTCCTTCTCTTCCTTTTGATTTTGATTTGCTCCAAAGGCATCACAGAGCACCTCAGGGACTAAGCCTTCTGACCACTGCTCATCCTGATCGACGATGGGATCCCCTAGAGGATTCTTTAGGGTGTCAACCATCATGTCGTTCATCAATGATATCCCTTATTTTGAGTTATTTTTGAGGTAGATTTTTGAGTATATGTATCAGATGTCACACCTCTTCCATTATTCAAAATTTCATTATGGGGCCTTAGACTCCATATCTATTTACCCTTCCACTGGGACCTTTCACTCAGAGATTCTTGGACACATGGTCCAATTGTCATGCTCTGATGCTCACCATGTGAAGCATACTGGGCTCGATGGCTAGTTACCAGAAAAGATGACAACTTTCTTGGTGGAGCTTCAGTAATTTCCAACACCACAGGCCTCTGAAATCTTCTTTTCATTAGGCCTTTGTTCTTGGCTACTTTGAGAACTTTATTTATCCTGACAGATAGTGTTTCAGGCTGTCTCCTCTATGGTGGTGGAGCTTAATGTGATTGGTTCTTCCAGAAAGATTGCTTTACTTTAACAGTAGAGCTATTCCTTTTTACCCACTTTAGGTTGTTAAAGTTGTTGTGGTAGGGATACTCACTTTTGGCGGCAGTATCGCTTGTTCACTAGATCATTCAAAGGGGATCTACTGAGCCCTCAGCACTGCATTTCTCCTTCTTCTCTACCTTCTGGTTAATTTGCTTCCTGATGAGGAAGCTTCATGATCATACTTTCTGGGTACAAAAGTTATGAGTTATTAATTGGGGTAGAAAAATGAATTTCATCCTAAGAGCCTACTGCATCCAGGCCACACATTCAAGCATCAATCATAAAGAAACTATGAAAAGTATGATATTCTAATGCACAATCTAAACACAATATTAAACAATTTTATAGAATACCATAAAAGAATTAAAGGCCGGTCTTAACCCCAGAAAAAGAGAAAAAAAATATGGGTAGTAATTTACCCAAATTATAAAAAAAATACTATGGGGTCTTCTTTTATTCATTTCTTCCTTCTCTTCCTTTTGATTTTGATTTGCTCCAAAGGCATCACGGGGCACCCTAGGCTAAGCCTTCACATCCATCCAATCCCAATAGCATTAATCATAATTCCTAATACAAAATTACATTAAAAATAGAAAAAGTAAATCTAGCTACATCTGTAAAATAAATGTTAGCTAAACACACCATACAACCAAGCAGTTGTATGAATAATTTAAACTTAGCACCCCACACATGGGTAACCAAGCCCACCTATCCTAACATGAGTTACACTTAGGGGCTAAGCAACCTGCACAATAAAAGTATTTATATTTTTATTACATCAACCCCTTAAGCACAACCTCCTGCATAAACTATGATTAGGCCAATAACGACCTAACATCCAGTCTACGAAACATACACCCTAACATCAAGTCTAAAATATTACATCACAAAACAAAATATAATATCATACATACAACACCCTAACTTAGCACTAAAAGTAGTGACTTAGTATTCTAATGTGTGTGCTTAAGGCTTATATGGCAAGACTTTACTAGGCTTCTTTAGTTTAAGTTTCAATTTGAAATTTGAATTTGTTTAAATTTTACCTTTGGGTGATTTCAATTTAAATGATTTAACGATTTACTTTTCATTTTTATTTTACTTTCATTTGGTTAAAGTGATGTTTAAGTTTTCAAGAATGAAGAGTAGAATGAATTCCATTTGTAGACAAAACTCACCTTATTCTACATCCTAACACCTAAAGAATCTAACTAAGGTCCTTAAGTATCTTAATTAGCCCATTTGAATTTGTGTTATTCATTTGATTTGATTTAGAATTTAGAATTTGAGTTTATTTAAGTATTTGATTGATTGATTTTGGATTAGATGTTTTAGTTTAATTGCATCTTGATAATTCAATATTCTTAATATCTAATGAAGTTTAAGTTTGTTTAAGTTCATGTGTTTTTGATTGAATAATTTTAGATTAGATGTTTTGGTTTAATTAAATCTTGATAATTCAATATCCTTTTAAATTAATATTTAATCCTTTTTCTTTGATTATGGTTATGTGACTTAATTTTATGCTTATTTGATTTGATTGTGGTTCATTTATTTGTAGTTTCATCGGATTAGATTAATTGAGATTTTATTTTGATTTTAATTTAGTTTGATTCTTTCTAATTAGGATTTTATTTTTAATCTCATCCGTTTGTCATGTTTATCAAAGTTTGGTTTGTATTTTGATTTCATACATTGGATAGTTAATTAGTTTATCTTATTTAAGTAGGTTGAATGAATTTGATTTGAGTACATATTAAATTGATGAGAGTCTTTCTTAATTTAATTTAATTTGATTTGATTAGCTTTATTACTCTATGGGTTTGCTTAAGTTCAATGTGATTATGTGATTAGTTTAATTAAGAAGTGTATTTATGTTAATTATAAAAGTTTGTTTAATTTTCAATTTGATTTCATATTTATTTAGGTTAATGATGTAATTAATGACTTAATAATTTAAGTTTAATTTAGGTTTTGATTAGTATTTAATTGCATTTATGTTTGATTAAGTTTGAGTTTAATATGATTAATTTGATTGACTTAATTAGCTTATTTAAAAAGTGTGGTCAAATTAATTAGTAAATTAATTAAATATTTGATTTGAATTAATTTTAATCTGATTTATAAAGTTTATTAAGATGATGGATTAATTTATTAGTTTGCATTAATTAGGTGTTTATTCAATTGGATTAGCTAAAGGGTAATTAGTTTAATTAAGGAGTGTGTTTAACTTAATTATTAAATTAAATAAAGATTTATTTAATTATTAATGATGTAATTAATGACTTAATGATTTAGGTTTGATTTAGGTTTTGATTAATATTTAATTGCATTTTGATTTTGTTTGATTAAGCTTAGGTTTAATATGATTAATTTGATTAACTTAATTAGTTTACTTGAGGTGTAATTAATTATTAAATTTAATTGTGGTTTGAAAGCTTAATTTTGAGTTAGCTTTAATGTAACTTATTTAAATTAATTTGATTAATTAAGATGATGGATTAATTCATTAAGTTTGCATAAATTAGATGTTTGATTAATTAAATTTGATTAAGGTAATTAAATTTTTAAATCATTAGATTAATTAAAGATTTAATTGAGATTAATGACTTAATTTCTCATGTGAGTGATTTGATTTAGTTAAGTGTTTTACTTAAGTTTGATTTGATTAAAGGATTATTGTTATTAGCATCATTGTTATTAAGTGAATTAACTGTTTATTTCATTTCAACTAAGTTTGATTATTTATGATTAGAGTTTTATTTGATTTGATTCATTTTTTATGTTTGTTTAATTTCATTAATATGTTTAATTTAGTTATTAGATTGAAATATCTAATGGTTTATTAATCATCTTATTCGAAATGGATTTGATTTAATCATATGTTAATTAAGTTTACTTTAATTTTATTTGGTTTAATTCGATTAATATTAAATGATTATGTTGAATTGGTTTATTAATCAGTTTGAATTTTAGTTTATTTAATGATTAATTAATTTTAGTTTATTTATATTCATTAAGGAGTTTCATATGATTACGATGCCATGCTTAGTGTAGGTTTAGTTATACTAGTTTACCCATGTTAAAGTTTCCTAGATTTGTTTAATTTTTTGTTTGATTTAAGATTTAATCATTTAATTAAGTTTTATTACTTAAATAGGTTTAATCATATTTAATTTAATTTCCTCTAAGGAGGTTTTTTTTTTGATTTGAGGTTTGATTAATGATTGCTTAAGTGCTATATCATTTCTGATTTTGATTAGATATTTAAATTATTTTTAGATTATATTTTAATTAACCCTTAATTGATTAAACTTTAATCTTAAGTATTTGTTTAGGGTTCATTAGGATTCAAAAATCACATTATTTTTTTAAGAGTCCTAGATGTCAACTGAAGTGATTTAAGCCATTTTAAAGATTTTTTTTTTTTTTGTAAATTTCTGAATTTGTATTGATTTATTTTATTAAAATAGATAATTTGAACTTCAAAATATAATTTTTCTAAATCCAGAAGTTCTTTTCACTTGAAATTTTTATGGTAGGTGTGTTTTAACTTTGATTTCAATCTTGAAAATTTCAACTTAATTTGACATATATTTTTAATTTAATTAATAAAATTTTATTTTCACTAAAACTAAAATTAAGCTCAAAATACTTTGTGAAATTTGGAGATTTATTTTTTTTATGAATTTTTGAAGTTTCAAGTTATTTAAATTAAAATTTTTAAATCATAGAAATCCATGCGGTCGACGCCTACCATTTGGGCGAAAGAGGCGAACTGCTGAGAGTGACCACGGTTTGTTTCACGGCCCGATCGCAGATCGAACATCCGATCAGATCGCTACGATCGAGGCGAATCGCGAATGACTCACGATCGAGCATCGCGATGAATCGTGAGCGATTGCGATCGACAAGGCCCGATCGCACGATCCACGCATGATCCGAGCCGTCCAATCTTGTGAACCACGGGATCGGACGACGGCAGTAGGTGATGAATAGTAAAACTAGTTTTTTAAAAGAAAATGAGATTTCTAAGTAAAAACTTGTCCAAATGGACTCATTTACGTCGACTTGCACGAAAAATTATATTTTCTAGTTAGGATGATTTAAAGTAAAAATATGGGATTATCTAAGAGAATTTCCTAAAATCACAATAAAATTAACACAAAATATGAGAAATCCTAAGGTTGGTTATGATTTGGCAAAATTTACCTCGCCAAGGATGGTTTTCGGTGGCCGTGAAGATCCGAGCGAACTCCTAGGTATGTGAGGAAGCTTTGGAATGATTTTTAACCCTTGCCTTCCTCCGGAATGTCATCTTCTCCGATGTTTATCGTAGCCTCGTCGAAAAAGAAATATTTATATTTTTGAGCTCAAGAATGGCTCAAAGAGGTGGGGGATGGGTTTCTATTTGCTCTGGGGAGTTTTTGGGGGCTGAATTGTGGTAGGAGAAAGAGAGGTGAAGCCTCATTTCCCCCTCCTTTTATAATGGCTGAAAATCCACCCTTTTTTGAATTTTTTTGGCTCTAAAATATTATCATCTTGCTTGAGGTGGTTGGGATGGATGATAGATTGATTGAGGACTTTGGATTTTTCTCCAAAGTCCTCTCTTACTGCCATATGATCAGCTCTATTCAATATAACTGCTGCGGAGGAGTTAAGTGCATGTGATGGGGGAGAATTAAATGAGGTTGGGTGGAATCCTATGTGGGGGAGGATCCATGAGGGATTTAAATGGGTTGGGTTGATTTTAGGCTGATCCCAAATGAGTTTGGGTCAGGTTTGATTAGCCCCCAATGGGTGATGGCTTGGTTTCAAGGGATTTGGCTCAATTTGGGTCATATGGGTCATATTAGGTCAAGTTGACCAATTTGACCAAAATTGGCCAAATTGGCTTGGGTTATGGTTTATTCATGTTCAATTGGCTAATTGAAGATGAATGTGGTCTTTGGTTTGAATTAATTTCAATTTAATTTATATTTAGGCTAAATTGACCCTGACCCTTTAGGCCAATTTGGGCTAGGTTGGGTCAAGTTGACCAATTGGGCTCGATTGATCAAATTGGATTTAATTATGGCTTTGTTCAAGTTCAATAATCAATTTGGAATGAACTTGAGCCATTGGTTGCAATCAATTTTGGTTAGATCATGATTTGACCTGATTTGATCCTTTAGGCCAATTTGGGTCAACTTGGATCAAATGGCCAATTGGACTTGGTTTGGCTCAATTGGTGGTCAAGTCATATTTAAATATTGACTTTGGGTTGATTCAAATTATTGGTTTCAATCAATTTGATGTAAGATGAGTTTTGGCTAGTTTTGGTTCATTTGGGCTAAGGATTGACTTAGTCAAATGACTAGCTTGACTTGGTTTGACCTAATTGATTGCAATTGATCATTATAGGGTGATCAACAACCATGGTGGAAGGTTTTGGTGAGCTCGGTTCAATCCAATTTGGGTTGGATTGGAAGTTGGCTCAAATGGGTCCTTTAGGTCACTTTGGGTCAAGTGGACCTAAGTGGGTCAATTGATTTGATTTTGGTTTTATTCAAGTTTAATTGAACTTATATATGAGCCCTAGATTGAAATATAAATTCAAACAATCAATTTGGAGTCTAAGGGATTTTGGCTCAGTTGAAAGTTTTAAGTCAAAAAGGGCTAAGTTAGGCTTAACTTGGGTTGACTTGAATTTGGTTTGATGATTGTAGGTTTTATTTATTTTTAGATAAATGATTGAATGAATGATTAATTCGAGAGAAAATCTATTAGTTTTGATTTGATTTAGATAGAATTTGGCTAAGTCTAAAGAATTGGCTTAAAGGTCTTAGATTGAGTTTGGATTTGATTTTCAATATAGTTTTGGTCATTTGAATTTGGATTTCATTTATATTTGTGAATATAAATAAATCAATAAATCATTTATAAAGAAATTAATTGAGTTTGATTTGATCTAAAGGGAGTTTTGGCTAAGCTTATGAATGTGGTTCATATGGCTTATGAAGGGTCTTAGGATTTGAATTCAATTTTGGGTTTCATTCATTTGGAGTCAAATTTAAAATTGTATTTGGAATTTGAATTTGAATTTGAATTTAGTTTGAGAATTGAATCTGGGTTTGATTTGAGAAATTGTATTTAGATTGGGTTTAGGCTATAGAATAAGTAATTTCCTTAAGCCCTAAGGCATAGCCTAATCTTATGATTAACACTTCTAAATCTATAGGCTTAGGTTAAGAGTTCACCTAATCACTAGATGTGTCTTATGACTAGAGAAATCTTAGTGTCTAGAAGAGTCCTAAGTCTAAGGAGAGGAGGTTAAGAGCTCACTCTAAAAGTGAGGTCAACAACTCATTTAGGTCAACTTGACTCAAAGTGGCATAAAGGATCTTTTTGAGCCAAGTTCTAATCTAACCTAAATTGGATTGAACCAAGCCATCCGAGCCTCATATCATGATCAACAATCACACTAGGATGATCAATCACCTTGAATTGGGTCAAACCAAGTTGACTTGGTCTTTTGACCAAGTCAACCTTTAGCCCAAATGAAACCTAAACTAACCAAAACCCACTATAGACCAAATTTATTGAAACCATTGATTCACACCAACTCATGATCAATGATTGAACATGACTAACCCTCAATTGAGTCTAACCAAGTCCAATTGGCTATTTGACCCAAGTTGACCCAAATTGGTCGAAAAGGCCAAAATGAGTCAAATCATAATTTAACCCAAATTGATTGTAACCAATGGCTCAATTTCATTCCAAATTGATTATTGAACTTGCCAAAGCCTGAGCCCACCCAATTAATTGGTCAACTTGACCCAACCTAGTCCAAATTGACCTAAAGGGTCAAATTGGCCAAAATTCAAATTAAATCCAAATTGATTCAAACCAAAGCCTACAATCATTTTTAATTAACCAATTGATTGAACTAACACCCAACCCAGGCCAATTGGCCAATTTGGTCAAATTGGTCAACTTAGCTCATTTGACTTATATGAGTCCAAATGAGCCAAAATCAAACCTAGGACAAATTGATTGAAACCACTTGAACTAAAACTCTTCAAATCATCATTTTAACCTAACCCAAGCCTTGGTTTGATCCATTTGACCAATTGGTTAACCCAACTTGACAAGACCTAATATTAACCCATTTGACCAAATGAAGCAAAAACTCATGAAACCAACCCATGACCCATTGGAGGCTGACCAAACCTGACCCAAACCCATCTTGGGTCAACCTAAAATCAGCCCAAACCCATTTGGAGCCAAGTCCAATGCAAATCCTCCATGGATCCTCTCCCACATTGGATTCTTTCCTCATATGGCAAAGTACACTATTCATTTCACCTTGGAAGCCCCTACTCATCCAAATGAGGCATCCCCTAAGCCACCTAAGCCACCTAACCCATGCTAGGTCGGCCATGGACCAAAGGGAGGTGAGTTAACTCACCTCCCATGCAAACCAAGCACCCAAGGGATCAAGGAAAGATAATCTGGACAAATTAACCTTGGAGCCTCCTGCCATGGCTTCTCTCAATCCAGATGAGCCACGTGGACTTGATGGTGACCACTCCGGCACTCTAGTGGGGCTGGTCGGCCAAAAAGGAAAAGCCATCTCGTCTGTCCACCTCAGCAAATCGAGAGGTATACCCTCTTAATTCGTACGGTAAATGCATCAATTCAATTCGTGAGAGCATCCAAGAGCAAATACGAGCCTCCTTGCAATCCCTAGAGTGATTCCAAGCCTCCATCCTTCAACATTTCTCCTTCCCATGAGAAACTGAAATAGGACACTCCAATCTCGATCCTAACTTCACCAATACTCCATCTCAATCAAATTTCTCTACACACACCATCCATGCACATCGTCGAAGCCACCCAAGTTATTTCCCAAGCTCTCAAGCCACCAGACGATGAACTTTGATCACCACCGAGCTCCATAGTGATGAAAGTTGATCCACCGAGTGAACAAAGGGGAATTAGCTTGCGTGCTACTCAAAAGGGCCTCATATCTACTATACGAAGCTACCTCCATCAATCCCACCACTAGTTTTGCTTCGGTGAAGTAATTCCTCAAAATTGTAGAAATAGGAAATTTTGGTTGGAGCTTTTTAAAGAAAAGTCACTTGTGAGTAGATATTGACCATTGGATGTGTGTGGTTTCCTTCCCTGATAGTGTGGGTTGATTTTGAAGATCATCCGAGCTCAAGTGAGCTCGGATCGAGTGACCCATGGTTGACGGCCTTCATCATTCGCTTCGTGAGAAGGAGGATTATGGGTCATCCACACCACGCGATTGGAATAGAAGCTTTGATCAGATCATGCTAGATTCATCTAGTTCTCCCTTTACACTGTGGGATTGATCTGCATCATCCAATCTAAGATCGGATGGTAGAGATCAATTCTGCATCCGCCACTGGCTGACTTACCGCACGGATGTGACTACTTATATAGAAAATTTCATGGCACCACATGGAAAGTGCGCCGCGTTAGCGCGCCACTTGACGATGAAATTAGGCTTAATCAAGGCTAATTAATTAGCTTTTAAGGCTGAAACTTCTATAATTCATAACTAATTATAAAAAATTTTAAAAATATAAATAATAGCTCATTTTAAAGGTATTTCAAAGGGGAATCCATTAAAATTATTCTTAATTAATTTTGAACTATAATTTTGGCATAATTAGGATTTAATTAAAATGTTATTTAGCCTAATTACTCCTTAATTTATTAGCCAATCAATTCCAAACTTTCTGAGAATGTTTAGGGGGATGACCTATACCACCCCTATTTTTCTTGGAATTTATTGGATGATTAATTGGGAAAATTGATTGTTTAAGCCCAAATTACCTTCTTAACTTAATTAAGTAATTAAGCATGTGAATGGTAATTAATCAATAAATTGGACCTCCATCTAATCTTTTCCCTAAATTTTCTTCTCTTTTTCAACCAAAATGCTAATTAATGATTAATTAACTAATTAATGGCTTAATTAGTTAGATTTAATTTTAAATCATACCAAATCATGTTTAATTGAATGAGAGGGCTTATGGAATTAGGTTGGGACCTCTTTCCCAATCTTTTTGCCTCAAGCCCATTTCATTTCAAAGGATGATCAATTCAATTTGGTAATTAAGTGGAGAGGAATGGATTAATGGATTAATGACTTGATTAACCTAATTAAGAATAATTGCATCTGATTTCCCATAATTGATCCATGGGTAGAGCTTTAGGTGTTCAATAACCTAAAGAGGTTTAAGGAAATTATGGTTAGCTCACATGTGCTAGAAAATAAAAAGTAATTAAGTGAGTTCCTTAAGCTTAATTAATTAGTGATTATGAGCTAATTGCATTAGGACCCTTTCATTTCATAGGAGAATTGCTACTTGCTTTTCAATTCATTTGCATATTACATTGGCTCATAATCATTTAATTAATTATCTTAAGGTAACATAGGTAAGGGTTAATTAATTGATTTAATTCATATGTTAACCTAATTAATCCATAAATTTAATCTAATTTCTTTTCATTAATTCAAATTAAGTCACATATGGAGAATGGGATTAAGATTAGCAGATCATCTCACATCTCTTAAATCAAATCAAACATGAAATTAAAAATGGCACTAAAAATTTTTATTTTATCTTAAATGAGCTTATTTAGTATGATTGTCCTTAAGAGTTAATTAGATTGAATGAAATCATGTGCTTATGTCCCTTTATTTCTTTCCAATCATATTAAATATTGTATGTCACCTCATTCATGCATTCATCTCTTACAAAATTAATTAAATTAAATAGTTTCCTTTATGTCAAGCTTGCATGTGTTGGTTTAAATTAATATGTGTGGCTACTATTATTATTAAATCCAAATCCATTTTTCAAAACTTATAAATGAATGATTATGTATATTATAATTTCTAGTTATAAATACATAGGAGATGTATGTGATTATAACTTAAGTGTATGAAGTGAAGTTTCTTTATTTCATTCATGTATTGACTTATGTAAGTAAGAATATTAATGGGTATATATCTTGGACATCCCGGCAATACATGGATTTAGTAACCCCAAAGAGATTTTTTGATTACCTCACTTCTCTGGTTTAACAAGAACACGTACTCTATTTTGATTTCATTATTACGTACTCCAATGCTAGAATTTAAATAAGACTTTATTCCATATGCATAAATATTTCACAAAATATAACCTTAGCATGATTTTTCTATTATGGTAGTTATTTTTACATCCATGTGTATTTAAGAGTAGTGGGTATATCTAGTCTGGACATTTTGGGGATGCAAGGATTTAATTAGCCCCAAGGAGGTCATTTGATTACCTCACTTTCATGGTTAACAATGACACGTACCTATTTAATTTTATTCTTATATATTTTTATATAATAATTTAGATAGAGCTTTGAATTAATATGATAAAATAATTCAATTAAATGAAACATCTAAATTCCAAAAGTACATGTTTACACCCATCATTTAAGTGTGCTAAGATATATTGCATGTATAGGTATGCTTAAGATTTGATCATGTGCATGCTATATATGATGGAAAGAAATGAATGAACATGTGTCATGTGATAGTAATTAATTTCAATTAATCTTAAGATGCCTTTCTTATTGAATGAGGTTATTTAATGTGAACCTAAACCTAAGATTAATTAAAACATATAATAAGCCATTCATTAAAAGAATTGACTAATAAATATGCTTTATATGTGGATGAAGGTAGGATAAAAGAGAGTGATCCTCTCTTTTCTTCTCTTTATAACACTTAGTTGTTAAGTGTAAACTAAATGGAATAAAAGAAAATGTTAAGAAACATTCCCAAATCAATTAAACCACTTAAAGAGAAATCAACCTCTTAAATTAAACATTCTTTCATACTTAAAAAATCATAAAAAAACTTAGTTAAGGCATACCACACAAGCCTTAATACACACACTTTAGAAGTAAGTCTCTATTTCTAGCTTTATGTTAGGGCGATGCATGGAGTGCTGTATGTTTGGCTTTATAATATATTATTGTAGAGTGGATGTTAGGTGTATGCTTCGTAGACTAGATGTTAGGCCGTGATTAGCGTAATCATATTTTATACAGAAGATTGTGCTTAAGGGGTGCTTAAAATAAATATAAA
This sequence comes from Cymbidium sinense, assembly GCA_021442155.1. NCBI lineage: Eukaryota > Viridiplantae > Streptophyta > Magnoliopsida > Asparagales > Orchidaceae > Cymbidium > Cymbidium sinense. Next base: position 127,811,208 of record CM038220.1, on the reverse strand, counting down.
TGCTCTGTTTTGTAGGTTGCTTAACTCCTAAGCATAATCTAAATTAGGACATGTGAACTTTGTTACCCATGTGCGGGGTGCTAAGTTCAAATTATTTATATAACTGCTTGAGTTGTATGGCGTGTTTAGCTAACATTTATTTTGTAAGTGTAGTTAGATTTACTTTTCCTATTTTTAATGTAATTTTACATTAAGAATTATGATTAATGTTATGGGGGATTAGGATGAATAGTGGCTAGAAGGCTTTGCCCTGGGAGGCCCTGGGATGCTTTTGAAGCAAACAAATCCAAATGAAGAAATGAAGGAGATATGAAGAATGAAGATAAGAATATCCCATAACATATATTCATTTATAAATTATAATTATTCTTTCATATATCGGGTTGTATAAGGGTAGAGCTCGACTACCCATTTTCTTTTTTTGGGTTGTACAACGACACTCGACCGCACCAACCTTTTATTCTTTTGTGTTAGATTTATAAAATGTTTGATATTATGTTTAGCTCGTGCAATAAACATCATGCCCTTTTCTAGTTTCTTTATGAATGGTGATTTAATGTGTGGCTTGGATCCGATTAGGCTCTTAGGGAAAAATTAATTTTTCTATCTCAACTATAACTAATAACTAAATTTTTTAAATAACTCATAACCTCATAACCTCATATAAAGCCTAAGCATTAAATCAAGATAATTAAAAGATTTAGCAACCCCTCAATTGAATGGTGTATGTCAAATATCATGCATTCATATTACTTCACTCTTGCAAAGAGAGGGTTTACATCCTTGCACGATAATGGAAGACTTGACCTTTGAGGGTCTCCTCTGTGGTGGAGAACACCTCTTTCTCTATGATTTAGCCCATGACTCATTTCAACATGTATTTAGACATATAAAAATCCTATGACCTTTGTCAAAATGAAGAGTCCAAAATTAAATAAAAATTAAAAAGATTTGCATTCGACTAAGTCATTACTCATACCACTTATGCTCTAGTCTCTTAGGGAGTGAGTTAAAGGATTTTATTTCTATCTAAATAATAACCACCAACTATCTAGAAAAATCATATGATTTCTCCACATAGATTTAAAGCATAGGAGGAGTTAGCTATCGGGTGGTTTACCCTCTCTTGTAGAGGTAAACCTTATGCCCATTTCTCACTTTATGATGGTTCTAGAGAGATTTTTCATTTTACATGAATGATAAATATTTTATATTAAAGGTTATGATCATAGTTCATACATTAAGGAAGGTGAATTCTTTAGAATTTCTTGATTAAAATAATAATTAAAGATTTCTAAGAAAGACTTGATAATACACTATATTAAAATCATCAAAGAGAGAGTCAGCAAAGAGATTAGAATGCTCATGATATTAGTGAGAATTTTAATATCTTATGCTTTATATGGAGAATTATTCATTTGAGTTGAAATTTAATTAAAAATCTAGGACTTCTAATCCCAAAATATAATATTATAGAAATGCCTCCGAGTTGGCTATTTTTTTTTTGGGCTACAAGCATAAATCCTCACCTCTTGGCATTTCATAATATATGGATTATAAGTCTATTTAATAAATTTCAACTCAAATGAATAATTCTCAATTTTAAAACATATAAAGCCCAAACCATATAGTTGGAATTCTCACTAGGTTTCTTAATATCATGAGCATTCTCTACTCATCTCCTTTGGCTTTGATAATAAGTCTCTCTCTTTTGATCTATCCCACTTGATTTTCTAATATAGCGTATTTATTGATAGTTTTATCTTTGAAATCTTTGGAGACAACAATTACCTATTTTAATCAAGAGTATTCCTAATGAATTCACCTTCCTTAGAATGTAATTAACTATGGGGCATGCCCTCATAGGGAACTTTAGAAACCGGTTTAATATAAACCCTACTTTATTCATCCATGTAAAGTAGAGGAAAAATCTCTAGTATATTCGAAGACCCATCATGCCTTAGAAGTCCTTATTAGGTGATTAGATCCATTGAAGGGTAATGTCTCTATCATTCAGATAGTACATCATACCTCAATATCATACCTAATCACTTCAAATAAGTACACCCTTAGATCTACATGGTGTCCCCCATATACACATATCAAAAAATAAACACCATAGATTTTTTGGTGACTCCACTAGGGATGGTTCCTCTCTCCATCTCTAGTAAACTAAGCATTGATAGTGGACTTGTATTTCATATGAGTTCGAGACTATCTTTCTTATGTTTGCACTTTATCTTATTTCATTCTTAAGCAAAGCTAGCCAACATCATTTTGGTTTTAGGACCTCACTCAATGTAGGTCTTGAAACCCCTATTGGGTCCTCAAATATGTAAAAGATAAAATTAACTAATGAAAGGAGATGACTAAAATTTAGAACCTCTTTACCACTAGCTTGGTAAGGCAAGGTTTATCATATATTTAAGGAAATAACCTCTTTTTGCAAAATTCCACTTTCCAAAAGTTTTTTTTCAAAATTCACATAACAAAGTTTTTACACAAAATTCATAAGAAATTTTCAAAAAGCACAAAATTCATATAACCAAACCTCATTTAACAATTCCTATAATTGTTACATGGAGGTTCTTTTCAAAGTCAAAATCAAAAATTTTAAAATCCTTTTTTCAAAAAGCACATTTTTAAAATAGCTATCTCTATTCAACATACCCAAATTTGTTGAATGAAGATTCTATCTTCAAATAAAATTGTAACATAAAATTGAAACTCCACTTAGCATATTCCATATATGCTAAAATTGGAGTTTCCCTCTTTTCAAAAGCAAGAAATCACACACATGAAATCAAGGCATTTTTGGACCCCCATTTGACATACCCAAGTTTGTCAAATGAGAGTTCCCTTTCTTTTAGAAAATCAAAACAAATTGAATTATATTTAACACACCTACATTTTTTAAATAGAAGAACATCAAAACACATTTGGACTCCATTTCACATACCCAAATTTGTCAAATGATAGTCCCATTTTTAAAAATCACAAAAGCAAATTGAACTTTATTTAATATACCTAAACTTGGTAAATAGATTCCCCTCTTTCAAAATCACAACACATTTTGAACTCTATTTTGCATATCATAATTGTCAAACAAAGAGTTCCCCTCTTTTTTCAAAAAGAGAGAGCAAATTATAAAAACACTTGGCTCCTACTTAACATACAAAATTTGTTAAGTAATAGCCTCATTTTCAAATCATAAATACACTTGACTCCTACTTAACATACCAAATTTGTTAAGTAAGAGCCTCATTTTCAAATCATAACACACTTGGCTCCTACTTAATATACCAAATTTGTTAAGTAAGAGCCTCATTTTCAAATCATAAATACACTTGACTCGTACTTAGCATACCAAATTTGTTAAGCAAGAGACTCATTTTTAAAAATCATAAATAGATTTGGCCTCTACTTAACATACCAAATTTGTTAAGTAAGAGCCCTGCCTTCAAATCAAATCAACATATATCACACATATAACAAATCATCACAAACAAAGATGTTTCCACAAAATTTTCAAACACATGATTGAAAACCTTTCTATCATATAACTTATATATATATAGATATATATATATATATATATATATTATGTATATATATATAATATATATATATATATATATATATATATATATATATATATATATATATATATATATATATACTCTAAATATTTGAACCCCAACATACTTAAATTTGTTGAGAATGGGTTCTAAATCAAAATCATACGGCAAAGTCCCTCCTCCAATTGTCAAAAATTTCTCCAAAAATTGAATGAACCCTACTTAGCATACCTAAATTTGTTAAGTGTGGGTACAAATTCCAAATCAAGTTTAGAAGACAATGATTGAAGACAAATACTAAAGCAAGGGTCTGACTCAGTTATATTTCAAACAAATGCAGTGATTTCAACGTAGTCTCTTTCTCTCACAAGGTAGTGATCATTCTCAAGTTTGTTTTCTCCTTCCCCTCTGGTGTAGATCTGGCCTTGGATCAGGCCAATCTCACCCTGACTGCCACACATCTGATTTATTTTGGCCATGGTTTTGAGGGAGTCCGGATTACTTATGGAGATAGCCCTCACAACTATTAGTAGGGAGGAGGTGGTGGATTGAAGCCACTTATCCACTTTGACATGCCATCTGACTCAAAGTTCCCCTCATTGAAGAGGAAGGCTATTATGGTTCCCACACCCCTTTTAGTATTAGCATCATTGCATCTGTTTCAACACGGGTTCAGTTAGTTGCCCTTACCATAACTCCAGTGAGAGCTACTACCTCCTCTTTGGTCACCCTAAAGGGGAAGGCTATCTTGGCCTCCGAGATAGTTTCTCCACCTTCAAGATAGGTTCTAGCTCTTTATGCTTTGCTCACCCGTACCTAATGTAGCAACAAAAATAGAAAATCAAGTGGGACCATGAGCGAGCAACTAGGGAGCTCGATGCTTCTTCCCACATAGTTGAGAAGGGTTCTCCCCGTGAGACCTCTCCACTTTTGAGTGGCAGTAGGTTCCACCCCCTCTCGGCCTCAGATGGAGAGGAAGACTATAGGATGATCACCGCATCACCTCTGCCACCATCACATTTTGAGACACCAGCTAGGGAGCATAGAAGGCCTTATGCCAGACTTAGGACTATTCTATGTCAGGTCAGCAGAGCTTACAGATGCTCAGAGTCTAGTACTTTATTTGATCTAAGATCCATGATCCCTAGAAGCATTACGGGTTAGATCCATAGGGAGAGCCATGGAGATGAGTATCGCCAAGTGGGAGGAATGATAGAGGTATGCAGGGCATTCGTGCCTCGATGGATTTTCCTGTCGTTACCCCTAGTTGATCATTCGGAACAATATTATTCTTACTAGTGCAATCTGATGTAGGAGGAGATCTCTAGTTGAGATAGTTAGTGTTTCCATCACACTGCGCCACTCACCATTCACCATCACTCGTTCATCTTATAACATCTACCACCCCTGCCAAGATTCAAAAACCCCCATTTGGGGAAAGACCATCTCCACTGGTGATCTGACTATAGCCTAAGGATCCCACTCCATCCACTCCACCTATTGAGGTAAGATCGAGCTCCCCTGTTCAACCCTCTACCTCAGCTATGGTTAAGAAGGAGTGGCGACCCAAAGAGCGTCATCATCATATCACCACCATCACAGATAGAGGGAGAGAGGGGAGGGGGGCACAGACATAGTCCCCCATGATAGTTGATCCTTCTAATGAGGAAGTCTTGACGGTAGAAGCATTAATGCATAGAGGAGATGAGCACTCATGGATGAGATGATGTTTGTGCAGTCGTGCATAGTAGACCGATCGATAGATGACATATTAGCGGACTACTTTGCTGAGAAAAGATGAATTCTCAGGAGTGACCATTTAGATCAGGAGGATAGAGTTAGCTTTGATTATGATAAGGATGACATTGGGACACACAGAGGTCCACATGGTTGACACGGGGATCCTTACATCAGATCACTAGAAGATGTTGTGCTTGAGGAGGTGACACTCACTCACACTCAGTCCTCCTACGGTAGTGAAATGATCACATTGATAATATGATGAAGAAAGTAGAGGAGTTGAAGGCAGTGGTTTTAGCATTGCAGACCTTAGCCCCAGTTTAACAGCCTTCTCCCATGGTAGCCAACAGACCAGAGTTGGTGCATACTTTAGACCATCCTAGGTGCACTCCCGCAGTGGACGATGCTAGTAGCTTGCATAAGAAGGTCACAGATGGCACCTCCATGCATGAAAATGATATCAAGCATATGGTAGAGCACCAGGTGAGGGAAGCGATGGAGCAAGCCATTGGGAGCTCATCTATTCTGAAAGGTAGACCATACCCGAAGGAATTGATGTAGTTCAATACCCCAAGGGTTTTGTGCCGCATTCCTTCAAGATCTTTGATGGTAGTGGAACTTGCATCAGGATATAGCACATTTTAGAGCTAGTTGTTGCAATGTTGGTGGTAGTGATGCACTCTTGTTTAGACTCTTTGTCAGCAGCCTAGCGGGAGTTGCATTTGAATGGTACACCAAACTGTCCAACACTTGATTAAGACTTTTGCTGAGTTGGAGCACCTCTTCATCAAGAGGTTTGCTAGAGCTCAGCAAAGAGTGACTGTAGGTGACCTTGTTGTAGCAAAGCAAGTTCCTAATGAGTCCCTTATTGATTATATTCTCAGGTGGTGCAACGCATGAAATCTGAAATAGCACAGAACAACATGCTATTGAGATTCTCCTCAAGAATATTCATGGCCTGGCCGCCTTCATGCTTAAGGGCTTTACCATCAGTACATTTGAGAAATTAATCAACAAGGCAACTAGCTTATAAGAGAAAGCCAAACAGTTGCCCTTGCCGACCAATCATCTTGGCCCAAGCAACAGAAGGTGTTTGAGAAGAAGCCGGGGATAGTTGTGTTAGTGGATAAAGGGAAGCACCTAGATAGAGCCTAGTATGAGACACCCTGAGCTTAGTAGATTCTTTTGCCACCTCCTTTGCTACCACCATGACTGTCATATCAGCTGCCACAATGGCCATTCCCACCACCTCAGTAGCATACTCAGCAGTGGTACTCCTATCCACCGCCAGGTAGTTATTACCCACCTACTTTTACAGATAGATTGAATAAGCCATATTCATTCAAGAGGGAAGTAATTATGAAAATCTTTAAGAATCTCTTAAAGAAACTTGACTTCCAGTTACTAGAGCCTAAGAGGCCAGAGGAAGTGAGCAAGAGTAATGATCCTAACTGTTGCCCCTACCTCTGCATGATTAGTCATGTCTTAGAGGATTATATCACTTTTAAGGACTGACTTAGCGTAACTACAAGTCAAGCACTATAGTTATCCCCAAAGAATACTTATTGGAACAACCATCCAAATCTATTAGGGTAATTCTTAGGGATACTTGCGATCCTCTTAAGACAAAAAAAGGTTAGGATATTGCCTTATCCCGAACCTCTAAAAAAGTAATTTCTAAGATCAAGAAACTCTCTTTATAAGTGCCTGAGGCAGCTCAAATCTCTAACATCAATGAAGGTTTGCAAGTTTTCAAGGACAACTTGAAGAAGGTGACAGCCCAGCAGTAGCAACAATAGCTCACCCTACTTTTCTGGGATAGTTCTGTAGCGTAACCACCATCTGAGTCCAGCACTCCATCCATAATTATAACTACTAGTTCTCTTCTTCTTCTTCTTCTTCTTCTTGCTCCTCTTCTACCACAGGAGCATTGTATCAGTGAACAAGGGCATTAAATTTCTTAATCTGCTTACTTTATTAGATTTCTATCATGTACCTCCACCCAAAAAGAAATCAATGAAGCAAATTTTACTTACATCTTGTTCACTTATAATACTCTAGATTTTATTTCTCTTAAAAACTCTCCAAGTCTAGAAAATAATAATAGTTCTCGTCATTCTAATCCCTTCTCTTTTGATTCAAAATTGAACTTTCCTTTCCTGAATCAATCAGGTTCACCTCTTGAGATTAACTTTGAGTCAACTGACTCTGAGGATCCCATAGGAGAAGTTGTGGGCATACTTGATGAGAAGGTAGAACTTTCCACAAGTTCATCATTTCAAAAAGTCACTAAAGTGAACTTGCGCAGTGGAAAAGTTCTACCTCCTAGGGTAGCACCTCAGGATAAGGGTAAACAAATCATTGGTTCCAGTGAGCAGATAGCCCCTCCACAGGATGCTTCACCTATGGATATGCTTGTGGAGGATCAAGTCAAAGTTTATTACAATGTCCAAGCACATCTTAGAAAGTTACCAGCTAAGTTAAGCATATATGACGCCCTTTTGTCAAAAGAGATGAGGGAATCTCTAGTCAAGGCTCTTCTTGATCTAGAGATATGCTTAGCTCAACTGACCACTTCTGAAGAGGAGGTACAAAACTCAAAGGAAATCTTAGGAGTTACCTTCAGTGATGAATACTTATTTCTAGGGATGACCAAGCACAACCACCCTCTTTACATTATAGTGGATGTTGGCATATATAGGTTATCAAGAGTTCTGGTTGACTAAGGTGCATCGGTCAATATTATGAGTTTAAGAACTTTTTCCTACTTGAGGATCAACATCTCCAAACTCTGAAAAGAGAGGATGATGTTTAGAGGATTCAATGAACAAGGAGAGAGGGTCTTAGGCTCCTTAGTGTTGCCATTGAAAATAGATGATTGGAAGACAGAAGCCAAGTTTCATATCATAGACTCAGATACATCTTTTAATGCTTTGCTTGGGAGATCATGGATACATAAAAATAACATAGTTCCATTCTCTCTACATTAGTGCATGAAGTTCATGAGAAGCGGTTGAGTACTGCGCCAAAGGATATCTCAAAACATTCACAGTTCATGAGGTCAAGATATATGAGGATGCAACCTATTTTCTCCCCCAAAACCAACAAGTCCATTCTCATGAATCTAGTCAAGATCCCCATGAGAGACAAAAGAAAGAAAAGATAAGGAAAGAGAAATAAAAAAAGAAAAGAAAAAAGAGAATGAAAAAGAAAATAAAAGAGAGCGAGACATTGACTCAAGGGAAGATATAGAGCCTGACATTAGATTCCACCCACAGTTTGTTACTCTATTCAAACATATGGGTAGGATGATCCGCCTCCCTAGGCAAAGGAAGAGAGCCGTTTAGAGGTAGCCCTTGAGGTGGAAAGCTTTCCTATTAGCCACCCAATAGGAGGTATGTTCGAGCCACCAGGAGTACACCTACTATCTACGTAGACTTAAAATCTAGTTCAGAGGATGAGTCTTATGTGGTTAGCACACAAGCTAGCTCTTCTTAGTAGCAAATCTCTTTTGAGGTGACACTTGAGTAGGATAGTGATGATGATTGGGCTAAAAAGCAAAGCATAAATATATCTAAGTCTACATATGAAATGGTAAGGCATCAGTTGGGAACCTTAGCTCTAACCCCACTTTCTTCATAAAAATTGAGGGTTTGGTAGTTAAGGAAGCCCCTAAGACATCCATAGTTGGGAAAACTTAGAGATTCTTTTTGGGAGCATCATTCTCAAGTCAAAAAGTTGATGTAGAACTTGAGGATGATTTATATAAAGATTTAATACAATTGCCTTTTGGTTGGTAATCACCTTGTGTTATTAATCTTGTAAAGTAAGGATTAATCCCACATACTTGGTATAAACACACTACTTTGAAAGGTTATGGGACAACCAAAGTGGACATCCTCAGTCAAGAACAAGACTAGAATTTGATATAGTGGGTCCAATTGATGATGATGATTATTGCCTAGTCATCACCAATCATTTGGAATCAGATAGGTTCTTTTCAAATCATGCTAACTCACATGAGGAGGTGTGTTTAGAAACTTCAGATGATCCAAATGACTTTAACATCAAAGATGTACTATCAAATTTCAAAGAGGAGACCAGATCAACCATCGGTGAGCTCAAAGAAATCAACTTAGGAACTAAAGATAATCCATGTTTGACATACATCAGTTCTTTGTTGAATGATACTGAAACTAATAATTTAGTTAGGCAGTTGATTGAGTTTAAGGACTACTTTGCATGGAGTTACAAAGAAATGTCTGGTTTATCTCCTGACATAGTAGTCCACAAACTAGCAATAGAGCCTAGTGCTAACTCTATCAAACAAGCTCCTAAACTCATGCAGTTAGACATTGAACATCAGGTCATTTCTGAAGTTAAGAAATTGATCAATCCTGGCTTCATTGGGGAAGAAAATTATTCTACCTGATTGGCCAGTGTCATCCCAATTAAGAAAAAAATGTCCAAATTTGCATATGCATCAATTTTAGGGATCTAAATAAGGCATGTCCAAAAGACAAATTTCCATTACCAATACCAGAATTGATGGTGGACATTGCCTCATCTCATGCAGTCTTCTCTTTCATGGATGGCTCATATGGATATAACTAAATAAAGATGGCCCTTGAAGATGAAAGAAACTATGTGCTTCGAACCCTATCAATCTTTAATTATTGGGTCATGCCTTTCAACCTTAAAAATGCAGTGCTGCATACCAACAGGCCATTACTTGGATCTTCGATGAACCCATTCATCATCAAGTTAATGTTACGTTGATAATCTTGCAGTCAAAAGTAAAGAAAAGGAAGACCATCTCTTTGACTTAAGAGTAGTTTTTGAATGGTTAAGATAATTTAACCTTAAAATAAATCCCCTAAAGTGTGCATTCAGAGTAGCTTCAGGGAAATTCCTTGGGTTTGTTGTCCCGCACCATGGAATAAAAATCAATTCAGAGAAGAACAAGGTAATATTAGAAATGCCACCCCTTAAAAGTCTAACTCAGCTTAGATCATTTTAAGGGTGGTTGGCATATCTAAGATGCTTCATTTCCAACCTGTAAGGAAGATTCCGATCATTTTTAGCACTTGTAAAAAAGGACACCATGTTCAAGTGGGATGACAAGTATCAACATATTTTTGAAGACATCAAGCACTACCTGATGACACCGCTAGTTCTTGCAGCCCCTATCCCGGGCAAGCCGCTCATCCTCTATACTGTTGCATTAGATGATTCCCTTGGCACTTTATTAGCCCAAACCAATGATGAAGGGAAAGATAATGCACTATATTATCTCAGCCATTCCTGCTGAGGCAAATTATCCACCTATTAAAAAGCACTTAGCTTTAATCATTGCATCCCAAAAGTTATGTCATTACATGCTTTCTCATAAGCGAACTTGATCTCTATGATCAATCCACTACAATATCTCATGACACGACCGATGCTATCCAGACGGTTGGTACGACAAAAGGGCTTATGTAGGGAATTGATTTGGTTAGGTTTAGATTAAATTGATTTGAATGGTTTTAATTTTGATTTCATTTATATTTGTGAATATAAATAAAGGAATGATTGATTTATAAAGAAATCAACCAAATTTGATTTGGTTTGAAGGAATCTTTGGCTAAACATATGAAGATGGTTCATATGGCTTAGAAAGGGGTTTTGGAGTTTGAATTCAATCATGGGTTTCAATCATTTAGAGTTGGATTTGATTTATGATTTGGGTTGGGATTTGATTTGAGATTGGATTTATGATCTTGATAAAATCAATTGAATTGGAGTTGATTTGAATTTGGTTAAGGCTATGTCCATAAGATAAAATCAAAGGGCTTAGGAAGGGATTTGATTTGAATTCAATCATGGGTTTCAATCATTTGGAGTTAGATTTGATTTGGAATTTGCGTTGGGATTTATGATTTGGATTTCAATTTGAGGTTTTTTTGGAAGAAGGAAGCACTTTTTTCATAATTTAACATCACATATGTACCCCTCTGTATGGTGAAAGGACAAGCACTAGTAGATTTCTTAGCAGCACACCACTTCCTGCTGACTCTCCACTTAGTGATGACCACCCTGATGAAAATCATGAACCTAGGGTACACTAGCATTCACCGTTGGGAAATATATTTGATGGTGTGGCTTCCTTTCAAAAGGGAGAAGAACCATGATCTACTCTTCCAGGGAAGGCAAGGGTAGAAAATAGTTCTCCTAACTCTAGACTACGATGTGATGAGATTCTCATACCATCTATCCAATCTATGCACTAACAATGAAGTCGAATATGAGGCTCTGATTGTTGATCTAGAGTTATCTATTATGCTATGCATCCAGGATATCAACATCTTCTAGGACTCTCAGTTAATCATCAACAAAATCACTGGTTCTTATAAATTTCTAAAGCCTAAGCTCCATCACTACCATAAGTACACTATAGAGTTATTGGCCCAAATCCCAGAGGTTATCATTTACAAGATTCTTCAAGGAGAGAATGCTAGTAGATGCTTTAGCCAAGCTTGTCAAAGAGTTGGCATGTTCTGAATGTGAGTCCATACCAATAAGGGTCTAAAATAGATAAGTCTTACCCTTTGTTGACGTTAAACTCATCGAAAGACTCTCTCTTGAAGGGGAGGTTACCATTTCCAAAAAGGATGATGAGTTAGATTGGAGGCAATAATTCATGGATTATCTAAATATAGGCAAAATACCTCAAGAAAGTCACTAGTACATCAGGTGAAGCAGAGAGCCCTTTCCTACACTATCGTAGATGGCATCTTGTACCAATAGACTTTTGATCATATGTTGTTATGTTGTTTGGACAAACACAAAGCCTGTAAGATCGTGATCGAGATATACTCAGGTTTATGTGGAGCCCATCAATCTGGACTGAAGATGAAATCTAAGATCAAGAGACTAGGATACTATTAGCCTTTGATGATAATAGACTGCATGGACGTAACTAGGAGATGCCACTAATATCAGGTCTGTGATGTGGCCTTACACCAACCACCCAATATTCTACACCATACACTGGTCTCATGGCTTTTTGAGTTTTGGGGTACCAACATAATGGGTCTAATTGATCTTCCTTCTTCTAAGGTCATCAGTTTATCCTAGCTCCCACTGACTAATTTTCCAATTGGCGAAGGTAATCCCACTCAGAGAGGTCATAACTTAGCATGTGCTTCAGTTTTTTAGAAACCATATCATATATAGGTTTGACGTGCCTCAATGAATTATATTTGATAATGGTACTACATTCAAGAGCACCAAAATCAATAGCTTTATCCTGAGACACAACATATATTGGAGGTATTTCATCATCTATTACTTGAGGACAAATGGCTTAGCAAAAGCCTTCAACAAAACTTTCATTCGGATAATAAAGAAGACACTCAACAATAATAAGTGATAGTGACATGAGCAGTTAGTTGAAGCCTTGTGGGCTTACCACACCACATACATAACTCCAACTCAGTCTACCCCTTTTTCCTTAGTGCATGGGTCTGAAGCAGTTCTACCATTAGAAGTCAAACTCCCATCACTGGATAGCTATGGGTAGCAAGATCACAACAGAGCAGAATGCCAAGTTATGATTAGAAGAGCTCGAAGGTTTGGAGGAGAGACGCTTCTGGGCATGCCCGAACCTCGAGTTATACAAAGCTAAAATAATTCAAACTCACAACAAGTTGGTCAGTCTTAAAGCTTTTCAAGTAGGAGAGCTTATTTTAGTTCTAAGGAGACCAATTATTGCCCTTTGTAAGATGGGAGGCAAGATTGAACCCACTTGGGAATGCCATTTTTCCATAGAGAAGGCATACCAAGGAAAATCTTATCAACTTATAAATTGTAAGGGAGAGCGCCCAATGCTTCTAACCAACGGGCTCTACCTAAAAAAATATTATCCATAAATCTTGTTTCAAAATAATTATCAATGAAATTTTCCATCTCAAATTTCATCTCTTTTATGTTGAGAAACATATTTGCTTGCGAATCTGTCACGATGTGTTTAGGGTAGGTGTAAGGAACCCAAACGACGTCCTATCCTTTATCAACATAACACCAACACAAACTACACACAACCATATATAAAACAAACATATATCTTTTATCCCGGGCTACTTTAATGTGGGATAAAGCCCCTAGTGGCACTCACTCATTAGCTACTATAGGTGGTGACATGCTACCCTGCTAGTGTGTCACCCCAATGGTTCCTTGTTTGAAGGATATAAGTCTACAAGCTTTTTTCTTAACTTGATCATTACAAACCGATGAGTGACTTGTTAGTTTAGACATTAAGCTACCTCATATTGACTTTGTTTAAGAAGATATAAGTCTACATGTCTTCTGCTTGAACTAGCCATCATGCACTGATTGGGCTGAGTATATTTAAGGTTTAAGATAAGTCCCCTAGTGGCTCCTTTCCTCCTGACTCCTTCAAGTTTGGGTCTAGTCCTTACACGAGACTTCTCTCTTAGTAGTCGCCCTAAGTAGGATAGTATCTGTCCCATCGACAACAAACTATCTAAGTGATCATTTCTGTTTGTGAAGATGTAAGTTTACAAGCCTTCTTCTCAGATTGATCGTCGCACGCCGATGGGCACCTTAGGTTGGTTGTTCTTCGTTATGCTGATAGTGACCCACCATGAATACACCACTCATGGCAGATGTAAGTCGACAAGCTTTCTCCCGGAGTTAGTCCGTATACCTATAGGGTTTCTTTTACAAGGTCCAGGATAAAAACCCTAATGACACCTCCCCTGTGGGCACTCTATTTGGATCACATCCTTAGCGATCCCATTTAGACACTAAATGTGTTACTCTTGGATTGGAAAATCCCCCTTTCCTAGTAATCACTCCTGTGGTTGGAGAATCCATCTTGCGATTATGTAGATTCTCCCTTGGTCTAATAAGTCTGAGGTAGGACTAGGCTGATATAAGCTCATTTTCATTGTGGCCCCTTGTACAAAAATAGGGTCCATGCAAATATATAAACAAATTATATATTTTCACTTGTGGATTAAGAGGACACCCAGTACATTTCCTGGCATCTATCATCTTTCCTTAGGAACCTGACTACTTTGAGTTGAGATAAGTCCCAAGTGGTACTCTCTGTAGTCATAGGTCGGGTTTGACTTGTTGTCTAGGTGCAGTCATCCCTTTGGAAGATGTGTACATTCTTTAGCATGATTGTTGTACAAGGGTTCAATTTGTTGTACAAGCGTTTCTTCCACTTTGAAAGATGTAAGTCTACATGCTTTCTTCCAACTTGAAAGGCACCCCTTAGGTTGGTTAGCTCTACCCCGTGGCCTGTAAGTTATCCCTTTGGATTTGTAAATCTGAGATAGGCCATGGTAGATATAGCCCCTTCTTAGTGAATCCATCGCATACCGGCAGGGTCCATGTATTGTCTTATGTAAGTAACAATGTTAATGGGTATATAGCTTGGACATCCCGGGAATATGAGGCTTTAGTTAACCCTAAGGAGGTCATTTTATTACCTCACTTCCCTGGTTTAACAACAACATGTACTCCATTTTGATTTCATTCTTACGTACTTCAATGCTAGAATTTAGATAAGACTTTATTCCATATGCATAAATATTTCACAAAATATAACCTTAGCATGATTTTTCCATTATTGTAGTTATTTGTACATCCATGTGTATTAAAGAGTAGTGGGTATATCTAGTCTGGATATTCTAGGGATGCAAGGCTTTAAGTAGCCACAAGGAGGTCATTTGATTACCTCACTTTCCTGGCTAACAATGATACCTATTTAATTTCATCCATATGTATTTTTATATAAGAGTTTAGATAGTGCTTTAAATTAATATGATAAAATAATTCAATCAAATGAAATATCTAAATTTAAAAGTACATGTTTACATCCATCATTTAAGTGTGCTAAGACATATTGCATGTATAGGCATGCTTAGGATTTGATCATGTGCATGTTACATATGATGGAAAGAAATGAATAAACATGTGTCATGTGATAATAATTAATTCCAATTAATCTTAAGATGTCTTTCTTATTGAATGAGATTAGTTAAGGTGAATCTAAACCTATTATTAATTAAAACATATAATAAGCCCTTCATTAAAGATAATTGACCAATTAATATGCTTTAGATGTGGCTTAAGGTAGGGATAAAAGAGAGTGATCCTCTCTTTTCTTCTCTTTATAACACTTAGTTGTTAAGTGTAAACCAAATGGAACAAAAGAAAATGCTAAGTAAAATTCTCAAATCAATTAAACCACTTAAAGTGAAATCAACCTCTTAAATTAAATATCCTTTCATACATAGAAAATCATAACAAAACCTAGATAAGGCATACCACACAAGACTTAATACACACACTTTAGAAGTAAGTCACCACTTATAGCTTTATGTTAGGTCAGTTGTGGTGATTATTTTTGAGATGTGGGATACCACATAGATCTTAGGGGGTACTTATTAAAGTGATCGGGTATGATATTAAGCAATGATGCACTATCTCAAGAGATAGAAACATCACTCTGCAATGGTCCTAATCACCTAATAATGACTCCTAAGGCATGGTGATATTGGATGTACTAGATTTTTCCCCAATCTTATATAAAAAAGTAAAGTAGGATTTATTTTAAGCCGGGTTTATTAAGTTCCCTATGGAGGCAAGCCCCCATAATTATTTACATCCTAAGGAAGGTTAGTTCCTTAGAAATACTCTCGATTAAAGTAGAAATTAAAGTTTCCAAAGATTTTAAGGCTAAGATTATTAAAGGATTAGCTATTTTAGAAAATCAAATGGGATAGATCAAGGAGAAGACTAATTTTTGGAATCAAAGAGATGAGTATGAAATGCTCATGATATTAGAAAATCTAGTGAGCATTCCAATCTATCTATGGTTGGGCTTTATATGTTTAAAATTTAAGAGATTTATTTTATTTGAGTTGAATTTTTATTAGATTTTTAGGGCTTATAATCCAACAATACAAGATTATGGAAATGCCTAAGAGGTGAGGATTTATGCTTGTTGCCCTAACAACTACCTTGGATCCTAAATCTAGGGAGCTTTAAGAAGAGCTAAAACATGACCTAAGTCTAAGCGAAGATGGGTATATGGTTTACCTCCACATGAGAGGGTAAACTACTCAATTGTTGAACTTATAATCACCTAGAGTGGCAGCCAGCTAACTCCTCCAACTCTTTAAAATCATGTAGTCTGATCATATGATTTTGCAAGATTAGTTAGGCTGTGGTTTATTTAGAATGAGACTAAAGTCCTTAAACCCACTCTCTAAGAGACTAGAGCATGAGTGATATGAGCAATGACTTAGTCTAATCAAAATCTTTTTAAATTTTAATTGATTTTTGACTTTTCATTTTGACAAAAGGCATAGGATTTCTTATGCCTAAATGCATGATGAAGTATATTATGGGCTAAATTAGAGAGAGATATGTATTTTCTAACATAGAGGAGGCTCTCAAAGGTCAAGCCTTCCCCTATCATGCAAGGATGGAAACCCTCTCTTTAGCAAGAGTGAATTAATATGATATGCATGTTGTTAGACATTCAACATTCAGTTAAGGGGTTGCTAAATCTTTTAGTTATCTTATTTATTTCCTAGGCTTTATGTGAGGTCATGAATTATAGAAAATTTTAGTTATGAGTGATTAATTAGGGTAGAAAAATTAATTTTATCCTAAGAGCCTACCGCATCCAAACCACACATTCAAACATCAAATATTGAAGAAACTAAGAAAAGTATTGCATTTCTATTGCACAAATTAAACACAACATCAACCATTTTATAACACTAGCATAAAAGATTAAAAGACCAATTCGGTCATCACATGTAATCAAGAAGAAAAGTGGGCCGTGAGCTCTACCCTTATACAACCCGGTGCTTAAAAGAATAATTATAATTTACAAATGAATGCTATAGGGGGTCTTCAAATCTTCATGTCTTCATCTCTTCTTCATTTCCTTCATGTTTTCATTTGATTTGATTTGTTCCACTCCATAAGCATCACATGGCCTCCCAAGACAAAGCCCTCTAGCCAATGCTCATCCTATACCACCATAATACTAATCCTAATTCCTCCTTGGTAGGCCTTCTCTATGGCAAAAGGGCCTTCCCAAGTCAGTTCAAACTTGTCTCCATCTTGCGACGGGCAATAATTAGTCTCCTTAGAACTAAAATAAGCTCTCTTACTTGAAAAGCTCTAGAGCAGACCAAATTATTGTGAGCTTGAATCATTTTTGGTTTTGTACAACTTAAGATTTTGGCATGCTCTTAAGCGTCTCTCTTCCAAACCTTCAAGCTCTTCTAACCACAATTTGGCATTTTGTTCTGTTGTGATCTTGCTACCCACAGCTATCCTTACTGATGGGAGTTCGACTTCTAATGGTAGAATGACTTCAGACCTACACTAAAAAGAAAGGAGTAGATTGGGTTGGAGTTCTACATGTGGTGCAATAGGCCTACAAGGTTTTAACTAACTGCTCATGCCACTATCATTTATTATCATCGAGCGTCTTCTTTAATATTTGGATGAGAGTTTATTGAAGGCTTTTACCAAGCCATTTGCCCTCGGGTAATAAATGGTAGAATATCTCCAATCTATGTTGTGTCTTCGAGAAAAGTTGTTAATCTTGGTGATCTTAAATGCATTACCATTATCAGATATAATTTGTCAAGGCACCTCAAACCTATATACGATATGATTCTTGAAAAATTGGAGCACATGCTGAGCTGTGACCTCTTTGAGTTGGATCACCTCCGCCCACTTGGAAAAGTAGTCGGTAGTGGCAAGGATAAATCTATGACCTTTGGAAGAAGGAGGATCAATCGAACCCATAATGTCGGTACCCCCAACACTCGAATGGCCATGAGACCAATGTTGGATGTAGAATGTTACGTGGTTGGTGTAGAATCACTCCAAGCACCTGACATTGGTGACAATGCTTGGCTACGTTTATGCAGTTAGTAATCATTATAGGCCAATAGTACACCAATTTCTTGATCTTAGCCTTCATCTTTGGACCAGATTGGTGAGCTCTGCATAATCCTGAGTGTACCTCGATCACGATCTTATGGGCTTCATGCTTGTCTAAACAATGTAACCACATATGATCGAAGGACCGCCAGCATAAAGTGCCATTGATGAGAGCATAGGAAAGGGCTCTCTGCTTCATCTAATGGGCTTGTGACTTCTCTTGAGGTAGTTTTCCTTTAGTTAGATAGTCTATGAATGGTTGCCTCCAATCTAGCTCCTCATTTTTTTTGGAAATGGCAACCTCCCCTTCAAAAGAGTATTTCTTGATGAGTCTAGTATCAATAAGAGATAAGACTTATCTATTTTCAATCTTTATTGATATGGACTCATCTTTCGAACTTGCCAACTCTTTGGCAAGCTTGGCTAAAGCATCCGCTATGACATTTTCTCCTCGAGGGATCTTGTATATGGTAACCTCTGGGATTTAGGCTAACAGCTCCATGGTGTACTTGTGAAAATGATGGAGCTTAGGCTTAAGAATCTTGTAGGACCCAGCGATTTGGTTGATGACTAACTGAGAATCCCGAAAGATGTTGATGTTCTGGATGCATAGTGTAACTGCTAACTCCAGATCGATAATCAAAGCCTCATACTCAGCTTCATTATTAGTGCAAGGATTGGATGGATGGTATGAGAATCTCATCACATCATGGTTTGGAGTTAGAAGGACTATTCCCCTGCCTTTCCTAGAAGAGTAGATTGTAGTTCTTCTCCTTTTTGAGAGGAAGCTACACCATCAAAATATAATTCCCATCGGTGATTGCTAATGTCCCCCAAGCTCATGATTTGTTCATCAGGGAGATCTCCATTAAGTGGAGAGTCACCAGGAAGTGGGTGTGCTGCTAAGAAGTCCATCAATGTTTGTCCTTTCACTGCACCTAGGGGTACAAAAGTAATGTCAAACTGTGAGAGAATCATGGACCATCATTCCAACCGTCTGGATAGCATCAGCCCTGTCATGAGATATTGCAGTGAATTGACTTTAGATATAAAGTTGACTTTATCAGAAAGCATATAATGTCATAGCTTTTGGGATGCAAAGATTAAAGTTAGGTAATGTTTCTCAATTGGTGGACAATTGGCTTCGGTAGGCTTCAGACGATGGCTGAGATAGTAGAGAGCGTTCTCTTTCCCTTCGTCATTGGCTTGGGCCAACAAAGCACCAAGGGAGTCATCTAATGCAGCAGTGTAGAGGATGAGTGGCTTACCTAAGATAGGGGCTGCTAGAACTGGCAATGTCATCAGGTAGTGCTTGATGTCTTCAAAGGCATGCTGACACATGTCATCCCACCTAAACTTGGCATCCTTTATGAAAAGTGCTAAAAATGGTTGGCACCTTTCTTATAAGCTATATGAAGCATCTTAGAAATGCCAATCACCCTTGAAATGATCTAAGTTGAGTTAAACTTTTAGGGGGTTGCATTTCTAGTATCACTTTGATCTTCTATGGATTGATTTTGATTCCCCGATGTCGGACAACAAACCCAAGGAACTTCTTTGAAGCTACTCCAAATGCATGCTTCAGGGGGTTCATTTTGAGGTTAAATTATCTTAACTGTTTAAAAAATACTCTCAAGTCAAAGAGGTGGTCTTCCTTTTCTTTACTTTTGACCATGAGATCATCGACATAACACTCAACTTGATGATGAATGAGTTCATCGATGATTCGAGTCATAGCCCACTGGTATGTAGCACCGACATTTTTCAAGGTCGAAAGGCATGACCTTATAGGAATATATTCTGATCGGGGTTCAAAAGGTAGTATTTTCTCATCTTTAGGGGCCATCTTTATTTAGTTATATCCATATGAGCCATCCATGAAAGAGAAGACTGCATGAGATGAGGCAATGTCCACCATCAGTTCTGATATTAGTAGTGGAAATTCATCTTTTGGGCATGCCTTATTCAGATCCCTAAAATCGATGTGTATGCAAATTTGGTCATTCTTTTTCTTAATTGGGATGACACTGGCCAACCAGGTAGGGTATTTTTTTCTCTCAGATGAAACCAGCATCGATCAATTTCTTGACTTCAGAAATGACATATTGTTCAATGTCTAATCACATGTGTCTAGAAGCTTGCTTGATAGGGTTAGCACTAGACTCTATCATTAGTTTATGGACTGCTACATTAGGAGATAAACCATACATTTTTTTATAACTCCACGTGAAGTTGTCCTTAAACTTAGTCAATAGCCTAACTAAGTCATTGGTTTCAATTTATTTTAATAAGGAACTAATGTATGTTGGGCATAGATCTTTTTCAGTCCCTAAGTTAATTTCTTTGAGTTCATCAATGGTTGATTTGATTTTTTTCTTCAAACTCTGGTGATGCATCATTGACTTGGAAATCATCTAGGCCATCTGAAGTTTCTAAGCACACCTCCTCATAGTGATTTGAAAAGAATCTATCAAATTCCTAATGATTGGTGATGCCTAGGCAGTAATCATCATCGTCGACTGGACCCACTGTACCGAATCCTAGTCCTGGTCTTGATTGAGAATTCTTGCATTCATTGTTCCATAGCTTTTTGAAGTAATTTAGCCTGTGCTTGGACCATGTATGTGGAATCAATCCTTTCTTTGCTAAATTTAGAATAGAAGCCGAGTATAAATCAAAAGGTAATTCTATTAAATCTTTATATAAGTCATTCTCAAGTTCTACATCAACTTCTTAACTTAAGGATGATGCTCTCAGAAAGAACCTCTGATTCTTCACATCTGTGGATGACTTAGGGGCTTCTTTAACTACCAAACCCTCAACTTTTTGTGAGAAAAGTGGGGCTAGAGCTAAGGTTCACAACTGATGCCTGACATTTCACATATAAACTTGGATACACTCATTCTTTGCTTCAGAGCCTGATCTTCATCACTGTCCGACTCAAGTGTCACCTCAAAGGAATCTACTATTGAGAAAAGTTGGCTAGTGTGCTAACCATATAAGACTCATTCTCTGAACTAGATTCTAAATCTATATGGATAACAGGTGTACTCCTGGTAGCTAGGACATATCTCCTATTAGGTGGCCAATAAGGAGGTTTTCCACCCCTAGGATTGTCTCTGAACTGGCCTCTTCCTCTACCTGGTAGAGGTCAAGTCATCTTACCCATATGTTTGAATGGAGTAATGAATTGTGGGTGGAATCTAATGTCGAGCTCCACTTCCTCCTCCAAGTCTACTTCTCGCTCCCTTTTATTTTCTTTTCCATTTTTATTTTTCTTTTCTTTTTCTTTTTCTTTCTCTTTTTGTTTCTTTTTTTTTTCTTTTATTTTTGAACTTTGACCAAGTTTGCGAGAATAGACTTGCTGATTTTGAGGGAGGTAATAGGCTACATCCTCATATATATCGACCTAATGAACTGAAAATGGCTTGGGATCTCCTTTGACATAATAGGATCCCACCTCTTACAAACTTCATACACTGATGTAGAGGATGGAACTATGTTATTTTCATGTATCCATAGTCTCCCAAGCAAAGCATTGAAAGATGTATCTAAGTCTATAATGTGAAACCTAGCTTCAGTCTTCCAATCATCTATCTCTAGTGGCAACACTATGGAGCCAAGTCCCTCTCACTTTGTTCATTGAATCCTCTCAACATCATCCTTTCTTTTTGGAGTTTGGAGATGTTGATCCTCAAGTAGGCAATGGTACTTAGACTCATAATATTGACTACTACACCTGAGTCAACTAACACCCTTGACAGTCTGAACCTACCCATATCCACTATGATGTAGAGGGGACGATTATGCTTGATCGTCCCTAGAAGCAAGTCTTCATCACTGAATGTAACTCCTAAGATATTCCTCGTGGCATGCCTCCTCTTCAGTAGTGGTCAACTGAGCTAAGCATATCTCTGGATCAAGAAGAGTCTTGATTAGACATTCCCTCATCTCTTTGGATAAACAAAGGTGCCATATATGCTTAACTTAGCTACAACTTTCTAAGATGAGCTGGGACGTTGTAATCAACTCTAGGCTGATCCTCCACAAGCATATCCATAGGTGGAGCATCCTGTGGAGGGGCTATCTGCTCACTAGAACCAATGACTTGCTTACCCTTATCCTGAGGTGCTACACTAGGAGGTAGAACTTTACCACTACATAGGTTAACTTCAGTGACTTCATGTGGTAGGTTGGTGAAAAGTTCTACCTGCTCATCGGGTATACCTACATCTTCTCCATGGGACCCTCGGAGTCGGTCGACTCCAAGTTAATCTCAATGGGTGAACCTGATTGATTCAGAAAAGGAAAGTTTGATTCTAAATCAGAAGAGAAAGGATCAAAATTATTAGAGCTATCATTATTATTTAGACTTGGAGAGTTTTCAATAGAAATAAAATCAAGAGTATCATAAGTGGATAAGATGTAAGTAGAATTTTCTTTCTTCATTGGTTTCTTTTTGGGTGAAGGTACATGATAAAATCAAGTAAGTAAGCAGGGTAAGGGTTTTAGTGCCCTTGTCCACTGATATAACACTCCTGCTAGAAGAAGAGCTGGATGAAGTAGTAGCTACAACAATGGAGGGAATGCTAGACTCAGTCGGTGTTTATGCTACTGAGCTATCACAAGCAAGTGTTGACTGCTGTTGCTGCTACTAAGCTCCCACTTTCCCTAAGCTATTTTTGGCAACTTGCAAACCTTGCTTAATGTTGGAAGTTTAACCTGCCTCAGGCACCTGCAAGGAGAGTTTCTTAATCTTAGAAATATTTTTTTTAGAGGTTCAAGATTAGAAGATATCCCAACCTTCTTTTGTCTTAAGAGGATCACATATATCCTCAAGGATTACTCTAATAGAACTAGATGGTTATTCTAACAAGTATTCCTTAGGGATAACTATGACACCTACTTGTAGCTATGCTCAAGCCTGTCCTTGAAGGTGATGTAGTCCTCTAAGACATGGCTTAACATGTAGTGGTACGGGCAAAAGTTAGGATCATCGCTCTTGCCCACTTCCTCCAGCCTCTTAGGCTTTAGCACCTAGAAATTAGGCTACTTTAAGAGGTTCTTAAAGATTTTCTTGACTACCTCCCTCTTGAATGAATATGACTTATTTAATTTTTCCAGAAGAGCAGGTGGATAATAGCTACCTAGCGACATATAGGAGTACCGCTGCTGAGCATACTACTGAGAAGGTGGTGGTAATGGTCATTAAGGTAGCTTTGGTGGCTGGTATGATGGTTGAGATGGTGGTGGAGGTTACTGAGCTCTAGGTCTCTCAAACTGAACTTTAACTTGCTACTTCCCCCTGTCAACTGACGCTACTACCACCATCTTCTTCTCAAAAGCTTTTTACAGCAATTTAATCTTGGATGATTGGTCTTAGAAAGATAACTATTTGGCTTCTCCTTGTAGACTAGCCGCCTTGATTAATTAGCTTCTTGAAGGTTTTGATAGTAAATCCCTTGAGCATGAAAGCAACAGGGCTATGAATATTCTTAAGAAAAATTTCTATGGCATGCAGTTCAAGCAGCTGTGATTCATATTTCATACTCAGGTTTCGTCACCTGAGAATATAATCAACGAGGGACTCACTAGGGTTTTGTTGTTATATGACGAGATCGCCCACAGTCACCCTTTGCTGAGCTCCAGCAAACCTCTTAATGAAGAGTTGCTCCAACTCAACAAATGTCTTTAGTGAATCGTTGGGTAGTTGACATACGATCGAATGAAATCTCTGAAATACTGCTGATAAATAAGCAAAAGAGAAGTGCCTCGCTACCATTGACATTACAACAGCAGGCTCTAAAGTGCGTTATATGCTGCCAAGGGTTCCCATTGCCATCAAAAATCTTGAAAGAAGGTGGCACAAATCCTTTGGAATACTGAACTGTGTCAAATTCTTCTGGGTAGGATCTACCCTTTGGAATGGATGAGGTACCCTGGGCTTGTGCCAATACTTCTCTCACTTATTATTCCACCATTTATTTGATGTCCTTCTCATGCATAGAGGTACTATCTACGACATTATTATGCAGGCTTCCATTATTCTGATCAACTGGAGAGGTACTCTTGGGGGGTTCTAAGACATGTAGAAGCTCGTCAGCCGCTCCATAGGCTAGATGTAATGAGCTTAGTTGTGCTATTGCCGCTAACAAATCCTAAACCTTCTTCTCCATCCCGTGGATTTGATCATCCTTCTTCATAAGTTGTTGGAGGAGGTGTTGGGTTGAATGAGCGGTGTCATCCTCTTCAACCACAATACCTTCCTAACTATGATGATCTCTAAGGAGGGATCCTCAAGTATCAACCATGTAGAATTCTATTGAGTCCTCTAATAGATAATCCTCATTGAGGTCAAAGTTTACTGTATCCTCCTATTGATCTAAAAGATCACTCCCAAAAATTCATTTTTTTTTAGTAAAGTAGTCCTCTAGAATGTCATCTAAAGAACAATCTCCTACTCTGCCGGGCTGGACTGGCACAAAGACTCGCTAAAGGCCAATTATGGAACTATGCTCATCTGAATCTATGCAATGGATGCTACCTACTGACGGGCCACCCTCACTGGGAGGATCAACTACCATGGGAACTACATTAGTGTCCCCTCCCTCCTCTACTACTATCACTGCTACTAGTTTTGACTGTTAGAGCTGTTGCGGCTGTGGTGGTGGCATGACCATGTTGACTTTGGGTTGCCACTCTTTCTTCACTACAACTAAAGTGGGAGGTCGAATGGGAGAGCTCGACCTCACCTTAGAAAGGGAGTAGATGGAGTGGGATCCTTAGGCCCTAACTAGATTACAAATGGGACTTCCTCTCCCCAGATGCAGATCTCTAAACCTTGGTAGGAATAGTGGAAGGAGGGACCTAGATAGGTAATGGTGGATGGGAAATAGAGTGGTGTGATGGGGGTAACATCAACTACCCTTCCACTAGAGCTCTCCTCCAATGGTTGGTGGTACCGGTGAGTACTATACTGTCTATGTGATTAGTCGATGGCTCCGATGTGGGAAATCAATAAGGAGGCCACCGAGCTACTGCATCTCCTCTGCCCTACCGCTTGGTGCAACCATGGCCTCGATGGCACTCTTTTGATGAATCTGGGAACCGTTGCTCCTGGGGATCACAGAATTCATCGAATAATGCACCAACTCTAAGAATCCATAGGCTCTACCAACCTAGCGAAGAACCATCCTGAGGCCACCATAGGGTTTCCTCTTCTGCCTAGCTGGTGCCTCGTAGTAAGCTGGTGGTGGAGGAGATGTAGTAATCCTCCTAACATCGTCCTCTCCATCTGAACTGAAGAGGGGGTGGAATCACTACCACCCAAGAAAGGGGAGACCTCTCGAGAAGAACCCTTCACAATAATATGTGATGTCACGTCTACCTCCCTGGTTGCTCTCTCATGGTGCCTTGATCTTCTTATTTTTGGCATTGGGGTGTGAGTGCAAGGGTGTGGAGCTAACCTACCTCTCAAGGTGGGGAGACTATTTTAGATGCTAAGATAGCCTTCCTCTTTGAGGGGACTGAGGAGGAGGTAACAGCCGCACTGCCGTAGTAAGAACAAATGTAAGACTAAACTGGCATTGGCAAGGGGAACCTCCAGCCTTCCTCTTCGAGAGGGAAACTGGTGGACTCAACATCAAAGCAAGGAGTCCGCACACCTCCTCCCTGCTGACAGTTGTGAGGGCTACCCCCTTACAGGTAATCCTAACCCCCTTGAAGCCATGACCAAAGTAAATCAAGTGGGTGGCCTTAGCCGTGGTGAGATTGGCCTGATCCAAGGCTAATTCTACACCGAAGGGGAAAGAGAAAATAAACTTGCTAGGAGCCATAATAACTGTAATGACTGGAGACTAAACTGAACTAACTGCTCTGATATCTCTGCATGCAAAAATATAACTGAATCAGACTTTGACCTTCATATTTGCCTTGAATCACTCATTTCTAATTTTACTTTGGAATTTGAACCCACATTCAACAAATTTAAGTATGCTAAGTGGGGTTCATTGATTTGGAGAGATTTAGAATTTTGAAGAGAGACTTTGCCATAAGATTTGGTTTGTTGAGTTTGGAACCTCCATTCAATAAATTAGGATATGTTGAATGAGGTTCTTCTATTTGGAGAGATTTTTGGAGATGATTTTGTTTGCTAATCCTTTATTTTGAGATTTTGGAGCTTTCACTTAGCAAATTTGGGTATGCTAAGAGAGATTTAAGTGCATGTTTGAAAATATTTTTGAAAATATCTTTGTTATTTGCAATGATTGTTTATCATGTATTTGATTTATTTTAATTTGACAATGGGATCTTTACTTAGCAAATTCAGGTATGCTAAGTGAAGCCCAATGTGTTTGATGTATTTTGATTTGATTTTAAAAAATGAGACCCTTACTTAACAAATTTGGCATGTTAAGTAGGGCTCAAGTGTGTTTAACATTTTTGAAAGTGAGATTCTTATCTAACAAATATGGTGTGCTAAGTAAGATCCAAAATATTTGATGTTTTGTTTTGATTTGAAAAGTGAAACTCTTACTTAACAAATTTGTTATGTTAAATAGGGTCAAGTGTGTTTTTTTGCTTTGATTTGAAGATAGGGCCAAAAATGTGTTTGACTTTAATTCGAAAGTGGGATTCTTACCTAACAAATGTGGTATGTTAAATGGAGTTCAATTTGATTTTCATGATGATGTTTGATTTTTTTAAAAAAAATTTTCATTTGACAAATTTGGGTATCTCAAATGGAATTCAATTGTATTTAATTTATTTATGATTTGAAAAAGAGAATTCTACTTAGCAAATGTTGGTATGTTAAGCATAGTCTAATTTGTTTTGATTTTTAAAAAGAGGGAAATTCTCATTTGACAATTTTGGGTGTGTCAAATGGAATTCAAATGTGCATTGATTTTTCATAATTTTGAAAGAAGATGCTCTACTTAACAAATGTGGGTATCCTATGTAGAATCCAATTTATTTTTGGTTTTGAAAAGGGGAGGTCCAGTTAGCAATTTTAGGTATACTAAATGGAGTTCAATTATTTGTATGTGGTTGCTTTTGAAAATAGAACTCTCATTTGGCAAATTTGGGTATGCCAAATGAGATTCAATATATATATTGACTTTGTGTGTGATATTGCTTTTGAAAAGAGGTTCAATTACATGTTGATTTTGATTTTTATTTTAATTTTTTTTAAAAAAATGGAACTCCATTTAACAAATTTGGGTATGTTAAATGGAGTTGGTTAATTGATTTTATTTTAAGAAATGTGCTTTAAAAAAATATTTGAAAGGAATTTTGATGATTGTAAGTTTAATTTTGATTTTTTTTTTTGAAAGATGACCCTTATTTAACAAATTTAGGTATGTTAAATGAGGTTTGATTGCCTTTTATTTTAAAGAGATTTGAAAAATGTTATGTTTTAACAAACTTCATGTGGAGTGAATTTAAAAATGATTTTGTTTAGGAAAAGTGCTTTTGAAAATATTTTGCAAAAGACTTTACTTACTTTAGTTTGAGTTTTCTTAAATGTGGAATAAACTTACCTCACCAAGCTAGTCGTAAAGAGGTTCAAAAATTTGTATTTTGTCATCTCCTTTATTTAATTAGTTTATTTTTACCTATTGGAAGACCCAATAGGGATTTCATGACCTACATTGAGTGAGGTCTTAAAACCTAAAGGATGTTGGCTAGATTTGCTTAAGGATGAAATAAGCAAACTGCCAACGAAGAAAGATAGGCTTGGGCTTATATAAAATATAAGTTCACTATTGATGCTTGGAGATAATAATTTTCTACTAAAGATGGAGAGAGGAACCATCCCTAGTGAAGTTGCTAGAAAAATCCATGGTACTTATTTTTGAGATGTGGGACACCACACAAATCTTAGAAGATACTTAGTGAAGTGATCGAGTATGATATTAAGGAATGATGCACTATCTCAGAGATAGATATATCACCCTACAATGGACCTAATCACCTAATAAGGACTCCTAAGGCATGATGGATCTTCGAATGTACCAGAGATTTTTCCCCAACTTTACATAGAAAAGTAAAGTAGGGTTTTTTTTAAGCTGGGTTCATTAAGTTTCCTATGGAGGCAAGCCCCTATAATTAATTACATCCTAAGGAAGGTGAGTTCCTTAGGAATACTCTTGATTAAAATATAAATTAAAGTCTCAAAAGATTTTAAGGCTAAGACTATCAAAGGATTGGCTATTTTAGAAAATCAAATGGGATAGATCAAGGAGACTTATTTTTGGAATCAAAGGAGATGAGTAGGAAATGCTCATGATACTAGAAAAGCTAATGAGCATTCCTATATATCCTATGGTTAGGTTTTATATGTTTGAAATTGAAGAGATTTCTTTTGTTTGAGTTGAATTTTCATTAGATTGTCAGGGCTTATAATCCAATAACACAAGATTATGGAAATGCCTAAGAGGTGAGGATTTATGCTTGTAGCTTGAAGGAAGTAGCTACCTCGGATCCTAAATCTAGCTAGCTTTAAGAAGAGCTAAAGCACCACCTACGTCTAAGCGAAGATGGATATATGGTTTACCTCCACAAGAGAGGGTAAATCACCCGACTGCTGGACTTATAACTGCTTAGAGTGGCAGCCAGCTAACTCCTCCTATGCTTTAAAATCATGTAGTCTGATCATATGATTTTGCAAGATTAATTAAGCTATTATTTATTTAGAAAGAGACTAAAGTCCTTAAACCCACTCCCTAAGAGACTAGAGCATGAGTGGTATGAGCAATGACTTAGTCTAATGAAAAATCTTTTCAAATTTTAATTGATTTTGACAATTCATTTGATAAAGGCCATAGGATTTCTTATGCCTAAATGCATGATGAAGTTGATTATGGGCTAAATCAGTGAGAAATAGGTGTTTTCTAATATAGAGGAGGCCCTCAAAGGTCAAGCCTTTCCCTATTATGCAAGGATGGAAATCCTCTCTTTAGCAAGAGTGAAATAATATGATATGCATGTTGTTAGACATTCAATATTTGGCTAAAGGGGTTGCTAAATCTTTTAATTATCATATTTATGTCCTAGGCTTTATGTGAGGTTATGAATTATAGAAAATTTTAGTTATGAGTGATTAATTAGGATAGAAAAATTAATTTTATCTTTAGAGCTTACCGCATCCAGGCCACACATTCAAACATCAAATATTGAAGAAACTAAGAAAAATATGCCATTTTTGTTGCACAAACTAAACATAACATCAAACAATTTTATAACACTATAACAAAAGAATAAAAGGCTGGTGCGATCGGGTACCGTTGTATAACCCGAAAAGAAAAGTGGGTAGCCTAGCTCTACCCATATACAACCCAGTGCTTAAAAGAATAATTATAATTTACAAATCAATGCTATGGGGGGTCTTCAAATCTTCATGTCTTCATCTCTTCTTCATTTCCTTCATGTTTTCATTTGATTTGATATGTTCCACTCTAAAGGCATCACATGGCCTCCCAAGATAAAGCCCTCTAGACAATGCTCATCTATACTCCCATAACACTAATCCTAATTCCTAATGCAAAATTACATTAATAATAGAAAAAGTAAGTCTAACTACACCTACAAAATAAGTGTTAGCTAAACACGCATACAACCCAAGCAGTTATACTTATAATTTGATATTTGCACCTTGCACATGGATAATCAAGCTCACCTATCCTAATTTGGATTAAGCTTAGGAGCTTAACCAACATGCAAAATAGAGCATTTATATTTATTTTAAGCGGCCCCTTAAGCACAATTCCCTGTAGAAAATATGATTAGGCTAACAACGACTACCATCCAGTCTACAAAATATATACCCTAACATCTAGTCTAAAATAATACATCACAAAATAAAACATACTTCACACCATGCACCATCCTAACATAAAGCTAGAAGTGGTGACTTAAATCTAATGTGTGTATTAAGGCTTGT